>JAHWFO010063028.1:121749-151166 GCA_023313115.1 Rhysida immarginata
TGAACTTACGGTAATTAATCCTAAATTAAATTGCGAAGTAAATAAATTACCATGGTGCTCAAAATTAAATAAACAAAAACAAATTCAAGAATTATACGAAAGATTTTAATGAAATTTGGTATAGAAGTACATAATGCTGTAACAGGAAAATACACATTTAATAAATAAGCAATAACCTTAATCAAGATCATAAAAAGTCTTACATTGAACTTTAAGATCTACTTATGCCCCAGGTCCATTGGCAGAAGTAATCTAGATATTTAAATTCCTGAACTTTTAATATCCATTACACGTGATCGATCTGTGGGTGTCCGTTACAAAAGATCCCAGATATAAAGAAAACCTGGTTATTTAACCTAGATTAAAAAACAACTTAGGAAAAACACCTTAGTTATTGAAGTCACAATGGGGACTAGTGAGTCATAATCAGGATATTTTAATCTTCATTTAAAATGGTGGCAGGTTCCCTCACTTAACTCGCAATCTCTGCAATCATGAATGAAAAATTTGATTCTAATCTCGGGTGCTTCCACGACTTAATGTGGTTTCAGATAATGTGGTGTCCTGTTAATAAGCAGTTGCAATACATTTTAGCAATGTATTAACCTCTGATCGGGCCCTAGACAAAAATCTTAGATAAATTCATCACTGGGCCATCTTGGATATTATGGACCCAAGACAGTTGCCTTTTTTTTTTATCTCTCCTATAATTCGTTGTTACGATCATCAAAGGCCAGAGGCTGACGGAAGAACATTTTTCTGTTGGCCTTGATCGAAAGTGCTATGACATCACAAAAAATAGTTATTTTCGTCTCCAGTGGACAGTTTAAACATTTGCATTTTTTTTTTATCAAATCTTAATCTTTAAGTTCTAGACAATAAATAACTGGTATATTATTGCAGTGAACATGTAGTATAATAGAAGTCATCATGGAAATATTTGGAGTAGTATAATACATTAGAGACACCAATTTCTTTAACATTAAAGAAGAAAAGAAGGACAAGACACAAAAATTGGACACAAGATGGTAAAAGTCCACCTTTTTTCAAGGTCTTAACCATCCTGTGCCCAGTTTTCTTTTCTCCCTGTCATTAGCGGGGAGATTTCAAGTCTCTGAATCTTGCCATCTTTATAATGGCTTTATTATTCTGCTTTCCTGGAAATATTTCCGGAGGATGAAGACAACTTGACTGAGAATCATTCAGCTAATGAGAATCATCTCAGCATCTGCAGGACACTCTCATTCCTGCTTCCATTTACTGTTCTAAGCATTGATGATGGAGAACTATTATTCCACTGGAAGTCAAAATTAAGTTCCACTTGTTGATGCTCTATTGAGAGCAAGTGTTTAAACAGTTGTTTGTTTTAAAGATATATGATGTAATGCTTTCATTTGCATGTTTTGGTAAGAGCTAGAACAATTTTAAGTATTTAAATTGAGTAATATCTACTGCTCTTCTTTCCAAAAATCATAGATTAGTTTTATATTCTTTAGGAAATTCTTCATTTTGTGTTTGGCACTGTAACTTGTATGATTAGCTGTTGAATGGTCTGACTTAAATATTGTTTACAGCCTGCTAAACAGTGTATTAAAATGTGTATTATAAATTTATTAGCATCATGTTTTATTATATGTCATATTTATTTTATGGGCAAAGCAGTACTTAATCATGAATTTAAATACAGAAGGTAAAATACATATAGGCCTACAGTCCTGTTCATAGGATGTAAGTGTAAATAATTTAGTCAAAAAGTAGTGAAACCAAAACTCAAAAGTTGAATTGAATGTGTGGGTAGAGGAGAGGGAGGGGTTTCTGAGATTGCCCTCAAAAACATCTTTGTACTTTAATTGTATATTTGTTTAATCATGTGCATATTTTTACAAAATCAGATAGATATTTCTTGAGTTCTGTTGTTAATAATTTAATTGATGTAGTTTCATTATCAAGTTTATGTATATTAATTTTTATGATCATATGGATGAATTAATGTCAGGTGCTCCTGTGGATTTGGAAGAGGAGCTGTTTGTGTGAATTGTAGCTGCAAGCTGAAATTGCAGGAATTTTTGGCTGTGTCAGAAATTCAATGAGAAGATGCTGTGAGACACAAAACAAAACAAAAAACAGGGACACTTAAAAAGTAACCTGAGAAATAAGCACAATATTAAACATATTACGATCTGTATGCTTTATTTATTACTACAGTGTATTATTTCTTTCTTAACCTTTTTAAGGTAAAAACGTAATAATAATAATTTATTGAATTATTATTAAAAATAACAACTTGTGTAAAACAGGGACTGTCCCAGGAAAACCTGAACCTCTGGGATCCCTACTCATGGGATCCCTTTTGTAATTTTGCAGACATTTACTAATAAATGGTGGCTAGGTAGGAAAATTTTTAAAACTAGTAAATGATGGTTATCTTCATTTGAGCCAGTGTTACCCTTGAAAGTGAACAATCCTGATAGTTTTTAGAAGTACCCATACACTTTCAGTTGGTTGTCACCATTTTGCTTTCAGAAAACTTTGCTATCATGCTGGCTTCTTTTGGCAATGGAAATTTGAGAAATGTATAAATTAAATGTCGTGAAATGGAAAATAAATGGTGAAAAATTCGCAAAAGATGCAGTTTGTGAAACCGGCTGTAGAATACAGGAGCCATACCAAAACAGCATTGGAGTCAATTTCATGTTGGACCGCGTTCGTTCTGTATAGATGAAAAATTCAGGTCGCAGAATTTTTCCTTTCCTTTTTCATCTGTATTTAAACTAGTGATGATATTAATTTGCAAAGAGATGTTAAGACAATCTAGAACTGAGATCAGAATTTTTCATAATTTTTTTTATTTATAGGAGCAAGAAAAGAAACCATCAAGACATCAGCAAGATGCAGAAGGTAAAGGAGAAGAAAAACACCCTGCCAAATTTGATCGTCAGTCATTAAAGCGTAAGCTCTTGCAAAGACAACCAAATGCGAAACGAAAAGTAAGCAAAAGTTTAGAATTGAAATTGAAGTCAAATTTGTTATATATTTTTTTTCTTATTTGAATAGACCCTTTACAGTAAGATGGTGGGCAGGGCACGCGCTTGCACGGCATCTGCTTCCAGCAGGCAAAAAAACTTGCGTTCATCCATTTTTTCCATTGCTAGCGTACATTTCAGCAGAAAATGTATTGCCTACAAGATTTAAAAAGGCTGAAAAAAGATGATGTTATAAAAATTGGTAATGCAGTAACTTCGTTGACCTCTTCTTGTAAGTTACTAAAGTCTGAAGTGATTACAGAAATAACAAGCCACCAAAATCAGCAGGATAACTGTAATCGCCTGCAGCATTGCGTTTACTATTTGCCAGCATCTTGTTAGTATTGATCTGCAGTACATTTCCGAACACAACATGAATTTGCTATCAGACGTAACGTTTCGAAAAATATATGAATATTTTCAGGATGATGGTAGTAAATTCAGGTGTTTCGACCAAGCAGTCAAACATATGAATGCTGGAGATATTTCTGAGAAAAAATTTGGCACGGTAAGCTCATGTAATTATTTTTACTTTCTTTTATTTTGAAAACAATTTCTAATACATGTATTCATGTTTTAAGTTTCAAGAAAATATAATGAGAGCTAAATGTTTAGCTTCTCAAAAGAATAAGCATTATCTGTGCGCATCTGAGTTAGAACCCAGTGGATAGATATTTGGGATATTTGTAAACGCCCTATAGGGTAAGTGGCAATTAAAAACTTAGTCACTTTAAGTAGTTACTAATTTATTCTTCTTAAATGTGCCGTCTCCTATAGGAGGTTGGTGACGAATTGATACTGACGTATTGGGAATAGTAATGCAGTGGTGTTCTGTTTCCTTCCGCATGATTAGTAAGAGACAAACACATCATTCATGCCACAGCGGGATTCGAACCTGTGACCCGAGGATCTACGAGAAACACTGAAGCCTGTGCCCCAGCCCTCTCAGCCACCGGGGCTGGCTAGTAATTTATTAATGTAACTATATTTGAATTGATAATTTTAGAACAACATTCGATTAAGAAATAACTACATTTTGAATTTCATTTTGTTAGAAAAGGAGAAAAATGCAGCCATATACAGAGGTTGAACAAAATAATATGAACACCTTTGATTTTAGACCGTTTTGTCGAATATCTAGAAAATGCATGACGAATTATCCTGAAACTTTAGGGGTGTAAAGAGCATGTTATTTCAGCGAAGATTTTGTCCTGAAGGCAAATAGGGGACCCGCAACAAATTGAACAAAAAAAATAATGTTTGGGATCAACCTGTAAAAAATAATGCTTGAAATGCATTATAACTGTAGCATATGATTATGAGGCTTCTTTAACTTATATGTGTTCATTTGTATGAGAATAGCACGTATATTTCTTGAAGATATAAAGATTTCTTAAAATCTTTTCGTACATCTTTTGTTTATAACATGCAGGGTTTTCAACCCATTGCAATGCCATTTTCAGGAAACTTGACAAACTACAGTAGAGACAGCATCTTGCAATCAGAATATAAAAATATTAAATATTTCATGAATTATGACCATTTTTACTAAATAATGCTTAACTGGACATGCGGAAGCATTACTAAAATGTCTTTTGCATAATTTATTAGCCAGATGTATAGAGCTACTCTTATAAAAAGTCAATGCAAATATCGTGAAAATTCAGAAAGATAACGCTGATAGAATGAGTTGAATTTCAGTTGCTCATAAAAATAAACAAAACGATAAGGGGTTTTCTCCAAATTTTTATTTTTAGACTGGACACCATTATCAAATTCTCCTTACGCAGATATGAAGGCATATTTACTTCATAAGGAGAAGAATTTGATACTGCTCAAGGATTTTTCTAGAATAATTCGTCAAGTATTTTTCTAGATATTTGACAAAACGTCTAAACTCAAAAGTTTCATATTATTTTACTCAACCCTTGTATATGGTTTTCCTCCTTTTCTAATGAAATGAAATTCAAAATTTAGTTTATGGTTTTCCTCCTTTTCTAATGAAATGAAATTCAAAATTTAGTTATTTCTTAACCCAATATTGTTCTAAAATTATCAATTCAAATATCGTTACACTAATAAATTACTAACTAATTAAAGTGACCAACTTAATAATTGCCATTTACCTTATAGAGCATTCACAAATATCCCCAAATATCTTTCCACTGGTTTCTAACTCAGATGCACACAGATGCCTTTTCTTTTGAGAAGCTAAACATTTAGCTCTCATTACAACATTCTCTTGAAACTTAAAACATGAATATATGTATTAGAAAATATTTTCAAAATAAAAGATAGTAAATTCATGAACTTACCATGCCCTTTTTTGCCTCAGAAATATTTCTAACACCTGAAATTATACCATCACCCTGAAAATATTCATATATTTTTCGAAATGTTACGTCCGGTAGCAAATTCATGTTGTGTTCAGAAATATACTTCAAATCAATACTTACAAGATGCTGACAAACAGAAGTGCAATGTTGCTGGAATCAACCTCACAAGCGATTACAGTTAGCCTGCTGATTTTGGTGGCTTATTATTTCTGCGATCACTTCAAACTTTCATAACTTACAAGAACAGGTCAACGAACTTACTTCATTATAAATTTTTATAACGTCTTTTTTTTTTTTTTTTTTTTGCAGCCTTTTTAAATAATGAAGGTGATACATTTTCCGTCGAAACATATGCGAAACATACGCTAGCAATGGAAATAATAAACAAACGAAAGTTTTTTGCTCGCCGAAGTAGCTGCCATGCAAGCAGGTGCCCCACCCACCATCTTACTAAAAAGGGTCTATTGTACAGTGAAAACTCTCTATGACGTAAACATTACAGTACATCAATGTACTTGAACTTGGTTGGTTTACTTAAAAAACCATGCATTTATTCACTCCCTGTAACGAAACGGTCACCCTCTATAACGAAGCAAAAAAAAAAAAAAAAAAAGCAAGCTGTTCAACGGCATTTGATGCCACATTTGTACTTGGATTTATTGATAAACCTTTATTGAATGTTAGCCAATTGACCCATATTAAACCTATTATCAGCTGCATTATCAGTCATATTATTAATCGAAGTTGACATTCCATCAGTGAATATGGCTAGTAAAAGAAAAACTTTGTGTTTAGAAGAAAGTGGCTTTAGTATATGCTATCGAAGATGAAAAGAAAAATGATGTTGGTTAGGATTTAGTCCCTATCTATGTGACTACTATCTGCAAGCTCTGAAATGGGGGCAAGTTCTTTTAAGAAATTAAGGAAGCCATAGCTTAAATATTGGACCAAGTCACTGTGTTGTGGTTCCATAAACAAAGCGCTTTAATAATATGCCAAACACTGGGCCTCTTGTAAGACAGTGCACTGTATATTGAATACAATATAATTGTATTTATTTATTTATTTATTTCGAAAAATATTAATACAATACAATACAACAGTACCCAACAGGGCTCATTATGGTCCGAAGACCGACGAGTTAGGTTCCTGCGGGCACATGAACAGATTAACAGAAAAAAAAATGAATTACAACAACAATATAAAGGAAAATCAAATAAGAAATTCAGCAATATTTGTATTAAAAGAATAAAATGGCACCCAAAAGGCTAGTGGGCCTGTCAAGGGGCATCCTTAAAACAGTTATTAAATACAGTGTAATTGCATTAATGACCCAAACTTATCCACCATAATTGTTTAGGAACATTGTATGGCTTAAATGGAACAAGAAATGTCCTATAAACATTACATCTAGTTTCGATCGTGTGTGAGATATTGATGTTTGTCTATTTTCTTGTAGAGTTTTTAAAGCAAATAAATAAAACACTTGAGAGTGCAGATCTTTTGTTCTGCATACTGACAGAACATCACATTGAACTACAAAACAAAAATAAAATGATAAAAGAAATAAGAATAAGAAGAAAGTAACAAATCAGTGTCAAGGAAGCCCCTCAAAATGGTTGCCCCCAGCTCCAATGCACGGTTACATCTTCGGACAACTGAGCTGGTAGCTGCCACAATCTGGTCGAGTGTAATTGCTCGACTACAAGCTTGAATGGATGCAATGAGCTCATCTCTGGTGGTGGGTGGATTGCTGTAGACCTCCTCCTTCAGTGTTCCACACAGAAAAAAATCTAATTGGGTGAGGTCCGGTGACCTAGGAGTCCAAGCCACTGGACTACCTCTACCGATCCATCTGTCCGGATAATTGACATTCAACCAGTTTCGCACTCCTCTACCAAAGTGGGCTGGGCATCTGTCCAATTGTTGGTTTCTTCGTACATAGAATAAAAGAAAATAGACAAATCTCGATATTTCACACATGATCGAAACTAGATGTAATATTTATAGGACATTTTTTGTTCAATTTGAACCATACAATGTTCCTAAACAATTACGCTGGATAAGTTTGGGTCACCCTATATATACAAGGTGGATACGAAAAGTAGCCCCGTTTATATATGTGTGGGTGTGTATTTTAAAAACCGTAACAGATGAACGAAAAACTCCAATTGAAGATTTGTTCAGCATGAATAACCAAAAAAAAAAAAAAAAAAATCCAAAATCTGATGAACGAATCACCAACGATCCCAATTATATTTAATTTACAAACAGCCAAAGTGCATAAATAATTTTACTCCAAAGTTAATCGTAAATGTGTTCAATGTGCCTTTTATTTGCTTTTCCCCAAGAAAGTGAATGTTATTATGGTAATAATTGCATGTTGAACATTCAAATGTCTTTGTGAAGTGCATATGGAGGTAACTAATAAATTCAACATGTGTTTGTTGGTGATCCATTCATCGGATTTTGGAAAGTTATTTTTTGGTTTTGTTTTGTTTGGAATTCCATGCTGAACAAATCTTCAATTGGAATTTTTCGTGTATCTGTTACGGTATTTAAGATAGGATTTAAATGTGTCCTAATTTGCATATTTGGGATGATGAATGGTGCATCATGGGATAGGTCACCACAACTTCTTATTCATTGGATTCATCAAAATTGACGTATCTGCTTTGGTTGCGCCTTTTTGTAACCACCCTGTATATATAAAAAAAATATGCATGGGATGCCAGAAACTGTGGACAGTGGTTCACTGAAAAAATAATCAAGAGAAAGAAGAAAACACAAATCCACTAAAATAAAAGAGCACTCCCATAAACGATCGAAGATAGGAGCAAAGCGAACAAAAACAACACACAAAGACTGCATTATGTGTCCCTTTATTAACGAAGAGTGATATGGTAACCTCATTACATCCTTCACTCCCAATTGGGATCACACCGGCTTATGAAAGAATGTCTTCACCACAAAAAAAAGGCTTTGTTCGAAGTTCAATTGTGCCTTCAAGGAGATCACAGCAAGAGTGCCCCAATTATTTGTATAACACAGAATCCGATATAGAAACCCACTCTTCCACTTGCATTGGGCCATCATCCCCATTAAGAAGTTGATTCGTTGATTTGTTCCTAGCGATTTCAAGGGACTCCAGGAACGACAGTAACTTAGGGTCTCTACATGAATGCATCATTTTAAAATTTTCGCATACGTAATTATGTCCCTCTCTTAGTATGTGGCCAGCAAAAGCAGACATATCCCATCTGACAAGCTTTAAACACGCAATGTGTTCTTTCATTCTAGTGTTAACTGCACAACAAGAGTTAACTATATAAAACTTTAGACACGAGGCGCATTTAAAACAATATACTCCACCCTTTTCCCCCCCTGGGTATTGCATCCTTCATTCTATAAAGTTTGGTCTTAATGTTGCTCCACTTCTGTATGCCACCTTATATCTGACTTATAATTGAAGTCATTACACAGTTTCTTTAAACCACAATTAAGGTATTTGTTGAACGGGAGCACTAATGTTTGCTTGGTCCAATCTTCTTTTGCCATCCACAGAAGTTGGCGGCATACTACCATCAACTCAGGAGAGCGGGCTTCATCCCACTCACTGAACAAGCAAGAAGAATAGAAGCCAAAATCATTAAGAACTTTGCAGAATATAACGGGTACCAAGCAGATATCATAGTAAACTCAACTAGAAAACAGAGAAGAACCTAAAAATGGAGCAGATCACCACTCTCAAAACCAGAAACAAAGAAGATTTGCATTTGCTTTGTGATGATGCAATTGTTGGGACTTGAGAAGCATGGGCGAAAGCGCTGTATGCTCTCATCAGATAAAGGCACCATCTGGTGACGTGTTCTCCCTCTCTCCCAAGTTCGCAAGCACTCGTCCCCTGAAGTGGTAGCATACAAGATGCTCCAGGAATACTTAACAGCTAAGCCGATCGTGTAAGCATAGAGTAGCGTTAAGGTAACCGATGAGCCAAAACCCTGTGCTGATAAGAGCAACCTCGAAAGCTTCAACAAATGGTTTGGGTTTTTGGTGACCAGTACACAATATAACTTATGAGAAAGGAACTTTAACGAAAATAGAGCAAGTATCATTGGCCCAAGTTCTTAATGAATTTGACGACATCTTCAAGGATGTTGCCGGGAAGCTAACAGGACCACCAGCAAAGGTAAACCTGAAGCCAGATGGCTCACCGGTCTTCACTAAAGCAAGAGAAGTTCCATTGGCATTGAGAGAAAAATATGCTCAGGAAGTCGAAAAGAAACTAAAATCAGGTTTCTATGAAAGAGTAGATTCCTCCGAGTGGGCATCATCTACATATGTGGTAGTCAAGAAAAACGGATCATTAAGGATTACCGGAATCTATAAGCCAACAGTGAATCCACAAATGATCATCGATGAATACCTGATACCAAAAATTGAGGATATTTTCAATAAAATGGGGAAAGCCGCTTGGTTTTGCCACCTAGATATCACGGAAAATTTAAGGAAGGTCTAACCTTAAATACTCTATCCCTACTAGTTCGTCCTACGAGAGCAGTCTACGGAGCAGCAAACATACCAGCGATTTGGCAGAGAGTCTAATGTAATTAATTTTTTTGACGATTTTATCGTATATTCTTCTACCTTTAATCAACTTATAAAAGTTTTAAGATTAATACTTGGACAATTACAAAAAAATGGCGTACATCTTAATAAGAAGAAATGCGTTTCTGTAACACCAGTTTTAGAGTGTTTAGGACATAGGAAAGACAAATTTGGTCTCCACAAATCCAAAGAACATACGGAAGCAGTAGAAAATGCTCGGATGCCCATAGTACCAGAAGAATTAGAACTTTTTCTAGGGAAAGTGAATTATTTTTCAGCATTAATACCACAACTGTCAGCAAGAGCAGAATCTCTATGTGACATGTTATTAGAAAAAGAGTTTCTAATAATTATATTATTAATCTGTTAATTATTATTCTATTAATCAGATTATTATTCCCAACTAATCAGATCTTTTGTTTGGGAACAATTTGACCACCCACCTTACAGTCCGGACCTCGCGTCCAGTGGCTACCATCTGTTCCGGGATCTAAAGGAGATCATCGTTAGCCTGCAAGTGAAAACTGCATGACTTTCTTCACCGGTGGCAACTTTTATGAAGTGATTATGCAGAAGTACATTGACCGCTATGACAAGTGCTTAAATAAATTTGGAAACTATGTGGAAAAATAGTTAAAGATACATAGAATCTGGTAAAGAAAAAATATATAGTAGCGAATAATCCTCGTAGATACATACTTACATACAGACATCAAGTTGAAACTAGTCAAAATGGATATTTCCGTTAAAATCTGAAAATTTAAATTTTTTGCGATTACAATTCTTCCTTTACTTCGTACAAGGAAGTAAAAACTGTATTTGGATTTGGTACAAAGAGATGACACTGCCCCCAGGAAGGAGAAAAAAATTGTATAGTGCATGTCCAGAACTTCAGCATTGCAGGGAAGCCACATATTGCGATACCTTCAATTGTTTACCTAGTTAATACGGTATTTAGTTTTCAATTAAAGTGTCCATTTTTAAGTTATTAATCTTCTAATTCTTTCTGCCCCACCCTGTAGTTAGTTCCATTCTGGAGTATTTCTTTATTGTTTTGTTAAGCTGTATGCACTTGGCCATTCATACAGTCTGGAACCAGTATTTTGGCATCATTTTCAGAGTTGCCTCTGCTTTCCTCGGAATGACCATTGAGGAGATGAAATGCTAGCCAAATATCTTCAATTTCAGGCGAGGCAATAGCAAAAGTCACACGGAACATGAAGTAACAATATTGGCAATGTACATTATTGTGATGTAGGCATTAACAAGATGGATGCAGCTCAGGACGTGTTTGTCGGAGGCATTCAGCCAAAGTCTTCAAAACTTCCATGTAATATTACCCAGTAACTTTGTATGCGGGGGCACATCATGTTGATAACATCATTCCTCGGCAGTCAAAAAAGTGAATCGTCATAACTTTTTTTGCCTGCCGAGCAATATTGGCCTTCTCTATCATTGGTGATCAGGATGTTTTCCAGACTATGCTCGAATGTATTCTTTTGGAATTGTAAGGATGAAACCAGCTCTCATCAATAGCCTGATGGACTTATGATAGGACTCACCATGTTCCGCTAACAAATGCTGAAGCTCCCACGAAACCTCTGCTAGCATCAGTTTCTGTTCTGGCATTAGCAAATCTCATCCCTCTTGTTGCACAGATGCTTTTATGTTCAAGTGCAAAAAGAGGGTTTCATATTTATGCTCTCTGAATTAAGAGTGAATATCTCGGAAACAGATTTGATAGAAGAATGAAACAAGTGGTCTGTTTATTTCGAAAACCTTAAATCTGATATAGAAGTTTCAAAATTAGTTACAAATGTTGTTGACAGGTGTCACTGTACATAGCATACTAACGGAAGTGGATGAAGTCAGGTATTCCGTGGAGCAAAGTGTTTTTCTGCTACTGGAATACTAACAGTTAAATCGTAGTCCTATGGTTATAAGGGGCAGTTTTTAATCCTGAGTTAAAGTTGCAAAAGGTCTTGATGCGAAAACAATCTGCTAGTTTTTCGACAAAATTCAATGGACAGGCAGCATGGCTGATGAGTTAAAGGAAAATGTTAGCCCCAGGCAATCTGTAAATATATAATAATAATTGCATATTTGCTCAGTGTAATCTGAGGAAATCCGTCCGAAAAGTTGCAACGGAATCCAGATTAAAGCTATCCAGCACGAACAGAATACTGAAGAACACCCTACAAATGTTTCCGTTCAAGATCCAAATTCACCAAGCCATAACAATTCCAGCTGTGCAACAAAGAGAAGATTTCGTGAACGATACGCTCACCATGATTGCAGTGTTGCCAACTAAGCATCGGTTCTACCCCCTAGATGTCACCAAAAAATCCACAGTAATCCACCAGTTTTTTTTCATACTCAGAAGCACCATGAGCAAACATTTTAAATTATTTATATTATTTTGTATAATAAATAAATTTTAAATCACCATATATATAAATTTTCCAATTTTTAACCAATAATTTATGTACTTACTAGCTGATATACCGGCGTTGCTCGGGCTCTTTTTTGATGAAAGGGAATACACAGTAAAAATTAACACATTAAAAAGCTTAGAATTAAAACAGTAAAGCACGTGCTTGTTTGTTGAAAAGTCTTAGGACAAACTTCGTCAAGGAGGTTCCATGGTATCCAACCCCTTTGTAAAATACGATTAGTCCATATGTAAATGAACTAATCGCATTCTGGGAAAGCAGTAGGTAAAGATTTGTTTTAAAAAGTTCACTTGATGTACTTTTTACATATGTAAAATAATCTAGGCCTACCAACGCACACTGCATCCCGGTGTCATTTGATTGTTCAATGCAGTATTGTAAGTAAACGGAGCTGCGGGGACCCCATGTTCATATGAAAAAAAATACTTCTAAGGACCTCTTCTATCATCTCCCAAAAAATCTGTACTCAATTCAAAAACACCCTGTAGAAAAAGCCGAAAAAAATCTTTTAAAATGTTCCTAATGGATGGCCCTCTAACAGTTCTCCCCGGTTCGTGTTGGAATGTTATGTATAGCTGAGCGAGTTTACCATAGTGCCGGAGAAATAGTGTGTGCAATAATGTGTGTGGCTACGAAAGTGGGAGGAAATGGAATGAAAATGAAACAATAGTTTGATCTGACATTTTTTTTAGCCCTGGCTATGGCTGTAGTTCTTCTATTTTTTGTGATCTGACCTTTAAAAATTCATTTGTTTATCTAAAAATTCAACAATTCCAAAATTCTCTTCTTGGGTGGCGATGGATGTACATGATCGTTTGTGTCTGTGTACTCTGCAATTCCAACAATTGATAAACTGTTAGGAAATAAAGAAATTAAACTGGAGCAAACTCCAAGCATCAGGTTAATGATATTAATTAGAAAAATGGATGGAAAAATTCTGCGACTTAGATTCGAACCTGGAACTCGACTATCATGGTCAACGCCTCTACTAATTGGGCTATCGCAGACACCTGAACAGCCATGCTGTCACTAAGTGTCTTAAAGACAACCAAGTAGTCTTTACCTGATGCTTAGAATTTGGTCCAGTTTAATTTCTTTATTTCTTATTGTGTGTTCATCAAACTTTCTGATGGTTTGGATAGGAGAAATTCACAATCTGTGAACCGGGAACTTGATTGTCTTTTAAGACATTTAGTGATAGCATGGTTTTTCAAGTGTCTGTGATAGCCCAATCGATAGAGGCATCGACCATGACAGTCGAGGTTCCTGGTTCGAATCCAGGTCGCGGAGTTTTTCCATCAATTTTTCTAATTGGTAAACTGTTGCAATTCACACTCTGCTCTCGAGGTCTTGAAGCAAAACTGTTACATTCATCCATCACTTGGTGTGATCTGGCAGTCGCAGTTTCTTCTGCTGACACATTTGCATCGACGGCCACAGGGTCACTCACCACTTGTTTAGTTGAAGCAGTATGCTGGAAAAATCAATATAGCACCGAGTGAAAGGGCTGCTTTCTCTGCTGCCTTTCCACTGTTTCTAAATAGTCTGCTAACTCTCCATTATTTCCATTTACTCTACAATTTGTTATCCTCCTCCCTAAAAGCGGTTAATATGTTACATTTGTAGTGCCCACCAGTTAATGTGTTAAGTATATAGTGCAACACCAGTTAAAGTGTTAACAAACTTTCATCCCCCCCCCTTTTCAGTGAATTTTTTCCGATATTTTCCGTGAAGCTGGGATGAAGATCAGTGTGGTTAAAACCGAGGTTCTGGTCCTGTCAAGACAGCCTGCTCAGTGCGCTCTCCATGTTAGGGGAGTCTCATTGAGACAGGTGGAGAAATTCAAGTATCTCGGGATTGCATTCACGAGTGATGGACGGCAGGAGAAAGAATTGGATGCTCAGATCGGTGCAGCAAGCTGTGTCAGACGTGAACTGTGGCGATCCGTGGTAACGAAACGCGAGCTGGGTATCAAAGCCAAGCTCTCCGTCTTCAAATCTATCTTTGTCCCCATTCTCACCTATGGTCATGAGGCTTGGGTAATGACCAAAAGAGTGCGATCGCAGGTACAAGCGGCCGAAATGAGATTTCTGAGAGGTGTGGCAGGTGTTACCTTACTAGATAGAGTGTACAGCAGCACATTAAGGGAATCTTTAGGTGTTGAACCGCTACTTCTCCGCATTGAGAGATCTCAGTTGCGCTGGTATGGCCACGTGATACTGCAAACTAGTCTTCCTAGGCAGTTGTTATTTTCCAAGCCGGTAGGTAAGAGACCAAGGGGTCGGCCTAGAACCAGGTGGCTAGACTACATGGAGAATCTGGGTTCGAGTCACTTGGATATTACCAGGGAGGACATGCGCCTGATGGCAGAAGATCGCGATGGCTGGAGATCCTCCATAGGGCTGCTGCCCCGGCGACCCTAACGGATAAGCGGGTTTGAAAAGTAAGTAAGTAAGTATTCTGCTATTCTGGGCGGAGACAAATCCAACAAATCAGAGATCAATAAAATCAGACCAGCTGTTCTTGAGTTATAAATGGTGTAACTAACCCAACTTTGTTTTATGTATTTAGATATAATAAGGAAATAGATTTGACATGGAATTTCTTAAACCGTAGAACTGATAAAGCCAGTTTAAAATGACATGTATTGTATGTTGTGTGTGTCATGTGAGAAGTAGGCAAGGATTGACAAATCTAGTTCTTAAATAAATATTTAAAAAATATATTCAAATTGGGCTGAGAAGCCATAATTAATATGTAAAGTGGAAAAACTGTGGAGTAGAATAAAAATCTTAAAAAAGAAAAAACACTTCTACAATCCACAATGAAATAAAAATTAAAAAAAAAATTAAAATAAGCCAAAGAATTCGAAGAAGGCAGCCTTCAAAGAAATTTCTTAATCAACTGCCGTATTTTTTCGAATATCAGTTTCACTGGTTAAAAAACGATTGAACAAAGGCTGGATAATTTAAAGCCATGAACTCAAATCCAGCGTGTTTTTATCGGATAATTTTTTACTGATCAGCGATCAATTTACCTTTTCAAAAAGTATAAAGTGTAACAGAATTTTCGTATAAAAAGATAGGAAGCAAATATAAGAGAAAATAAGTATAATTTAAATGAATTTTATTGGCTATCGACCAGAATCTATTCCCCTATTTAAAAAAATACTCATCTACAACTGTGAAATCGGGAGCAGTTTTTTTAGGTTTTTTTTTTTTTTATTATTATTGTGGGAGAATGGGGTAATCCAACTATAAAGAAAGGAGAACATGTGAGTTCGTCACATAAACGCTTTTGCATTGTTGTTTGCATTGCTGTTGCACGTTTAAGCATTGTTGGCGCTCACTTAAAGCGCACGCCGGAACTGAAAAGTCACCTGACCATTCTTGTCTGAGCAACAATTTTTATCATCAATCAATCACATGTTCAAGATAAAGGAGAAAATGTGAGTTCATCAAATGAAACAATTTGAATGAATTGAATTTGATAAAAATAATTACCATGCAAACTGCAAATGGGCCCCGTTTATCTTTATTGATAAATGAAAGAAAGTCAACTCTAATTTATTGTATGAGACAATTGTACTTATTTGTATAAAATTTATAGTAAAATAAGAGTCGAATTATTGTTCGCTCTTTTTATATCAATAATCTCCCCCCCCCCCCCTCCCCAACTGAAAATAGGAGTAGCGTCAATAACGTCTTAAGCATCATAATTTTTGGTCGATGTCAATACATATATGTACACAAATATTTGATCAGTAGTCAATACATATTTTGTATATGCTTCCTATCTTTTTATAGGAAACTTCTAATATATTTTATAATTTTTGAAAAGGTAAATCGATCGTAGATCGGCAAAAATTATCCGATAAAAACAATGTGTATTTGAGTTCATGGCTTTAAATTAACCAGCTTTTGTTGAATCGTTTTCTAACAATGAAATTAATATTCTAAGCCTTCAGAACAATAATTAACCAGTCACATATATTTTCATTCATAAATTATTATGAAATTCATGTGTTAAAGGTATTGTCGGCGGTAGTCGGAGAGTCCTTCAAGCCCACTCTACTCCAGGGTGTTGTGATGTCATATGATGCTCTATTGCACTATTGATCAGCATTTCGTTGATAGAACCATGGCCGCCGCTGATGAAATAAAAGTTATACTCGCTAACTAAAATGAAATTACTGTAATTATTTATACATTTCATTAATAAATTTATAAAAGTTTTATTAAATATATTGTGATGAAATGTGTGACCCCGATGTGTGGGAGTCACACTCATCAACAAAGGAACTACAAACAAGTTCTACTTGGAGTAAAAATATTATTATAATTTTTATTAAAGAGAAAAAAAAAATCAAAGTTACAAAAAAAAAATGACAGGAGCAGAATAAATATATATATAAACAACAAAACACAGAAAGTACTGTGTGTTCCTTTCAAAGGGAGGAACACAGTAATCCTAAAGTTCAAAGTTCTGAACAAAACATCATTAAACAAAAGAGCTCCTTACCATACTGGAATAAATACAATTGACAAAGCTAACTAAAATCAAAACAATTCCACATTGCTAAATATGATTAAATTACAGTAAAAGTAGCTATAACAACAAGTCAAAAAAAAAGGAATCAAATACCAACTAAATACCAGGTCATGGCATTCCACATAGACAAGATCCAATGAGACTCACACAACAAAAAAATAAAGTCCTGCCCATGAATGAGGACACAAGGAGAATGTCAAAGAGTCCCAAAACACATTAAATAAAAGTGAGACGTTTCTGGTACAACAAGGGGCGAATTGCACTGGATACAAAAGATCCCGACTCCAAGCTCAGTGTCAAATCGAAACGAGGGAAAGAAATAGACCACCAACTGGTCTTAACAAAAACCTACACAAGGTAGGGAGACAGAATTCCCATGACTTGACAAAAACAACTGAACTTCCAGAAACGTCATCAACCAACAGGTTGATAAGATCTTAACACACATGAGATCCACAAGGGGTAACTAGGGCCCATCACAAAAGTTACCACCCAAACACAGGAGCCACCCATCATCGGAATCGCCATGACGCACTACAAGACAAACAAAAAAACCAAACAAACAAGCAATCAAATGTAAAATTACAATAAACACAACACGTAAGACATAAATGCTATGAAATTCTAATTAACAAAACAAAGTGAGGCACACAAACACTAAGGCCAATAAAGCCTTCCAAACTGAAGGTCTACCGGTATTCACCAAAAACTAAAGTTAATCCAAGTTACCTCCCACCACAGAATGTTCATAGCACACTATAAGTACAAAAGAATAAAGAAATAAAATAAAAACGCTATGAAAATTCGTAATAAACAAGCCAAAGAGGCACACACAACACAGCACTCGCAAAAACCTTCAAAATAGAAGGTCTACTGAAAATGACAACCAACCACAGAATTAGGGTTAAAACAAAGTTGCCTCCCACTACGGAATTATCATAGCCACAAATAAATTCAAGAAATAGAATTAAACAACTATGTTTACAGAAGTTACATTATTTACAAAAGAATATATACAAATGTGTTTGAAACCTGACTGAAGAAATAAAATTGACGGGTCACCAGCCCACCATTGAAGAAGAACAACGCCGCACACAAGTCCGAAGCCAAATGTGTTCATGCCACCAAACACAAAGACAAAAATTTCTTGAAGGCGAAGTCCTTTCCACGGGGATACGGCGATAGCTAACAAGCACGGAAGGGAACATGCCTGCCGCTAACAAACGAACAATGATGGCGAATGCAGGAGAGAGCTTCGTAGGCTAGCACCAGACCAAAACTAGGCCTACATAAAGAATGACGGAGCTTGTCGATGACTTCTATCTCCTTGGCCACACTGGCATTGACATCTCCTGGGGAAAGGCTTCCTCCAACAGCGGGGCTGGTCATCAGGTACTCCAATACTATCAGATATCCATCAGCATGATGATGTTGCTGTCTGCTCGTGATGAATGAGCCCATGCTTCATCTTTTATTTGCTTACTTAGGATTCCAGCGCCGGGTGAATCTCGTGCAGAGGCAAAGGCGACGTTTGCTTGGCTCTGCACCCGAGATCAACTGCTAGTTGGCCAAATTGAAAAGATCGGATGGTGATTGGTTTTCTGAGAGAAAGGCGCTCTCTCAACGGTCGGCGCTGTCCAGATGCCAACTGCGAATTTAAACGGAACTAATTAGTAGAAATATGGCAACGATCCAAAGCACACCACTGACGGAGAAGACAATGAAGAATTATGGAGCACAAAATTTGAGTCAGGCAATTATAAGAACACAAGAACATGAATAAAATGAAATCTTATAATCTATTTAAAAACAGTAAAGAGCACAATAAGACCAAGGATTCATTACTGAAAGCCACGTTTTTTGACCGAGACCCTCACATAATGGATCCGAAACGGTAGGCCTTTCAAAATAAAAAAATGTTCAAATACTATTATGAGAAACGGGACAGAAAACATGTGATGTATCATCACAATATAAAAACAATTTGTTCGATCACAATAATAAAACTGCTGCCAAAATTACTATTTAAGATACTGTGGGATGTAAAACAAAGTAGTTCGATCTTTTTGTAGATCCTAGAAGTTTTTGCGGCCTAAAGTGAATTGCGGCCTTTAAACGGTTATTTTTTCGTTCCACCATCATATTTGCAGCTGCGGCCTAAAGTGAATGCGGCCACTATTCGAAAAAATACGATAATTAATAATGGTCAAAAAATAATTTAAAGATAAAAAAATTACAAATTGTGATAATGATAAAATTACTAAAGCACTTAATTATACTTACAATAGAACGCCGATTATCCGGACTCATTATGATTGTTGGTTGCCTGGAAAATCTAAAATCAGGATAATCGATCGCATAAGAAAAAATGACGATTTCACAATAAAAAAAACCTTTATTTGCCATAAAATTTCATATACATGTACTATGAATATTGATTTCTAGCTTTTTACTGTAATACATGTTTAGTATTACATTTTCAAGTATTCTCTTTACAGTATTTTTCACGAATATACTAACTGTGGGACCCCTGCTTCCGCTTAATTCAATGGTGTCATCGCCCAGCATTGAATCCGGAGAACCGGTCGTTCGGATAATCGGCGTTCTATTGTACCTTATAATACTGCGGATCAGTAGTACTGCTGTGAAAGGGCCGTGAGATGAATGACAGTATGGAACAGAATAATATTTTTAGTTAAAATGAAATCGTAAAAACAAAGGATGGGAGTACTGGGAATTAGAAACAATTGTTCTGATTGGGTAAGGCAGAGGAACCTAAAAAAGATAGAACCGATACGATAGAAAAGAGAGCTTCGTAGGCTAGCACCAGACCAAAACTAGGCCCACATAAAGAACGACGGAGCAGTCGATGGCTTCTATCTCTTCGGCCGTACTGGCGTTGACATCTCCCGGGGAAAGGCTTCTTCCAACAGTGGGGCTGGTCATCAGGTACTCCAATACTGTTAGTTGTCCATCAGCATGATGTTGTTGCTGTCTGCCCGTGATGAATGAGCCCATGCTTCATCTTTTATTTGATTACTTAGGATTCCAGTGCCGGTTGAATCTCGTGCAGAGGCAAAAGCGACGTTTGATTGGCTCCGTATCCGAGATCAACTGCTGATTGGCCAAATTGAAAAGTACAGATGGCGATTGGTTTCCTGAGAGAAAGTCGCTCTCTCAACAGTCGGCGCTGTCCAGACGCCAACTGGCGAATGCAAACGGAACTAAATAGTAGAAATATGGCAACGAACCGAAGCAGACCACTGACGGGAAAAATAATGAAGAATTGCGGAGCACAAAATTGAGTCAGGCAGTCCAAGAACACAAGAATAAAGAATGAAATGAAATCTTATAACCTTTTGAAATGATGAAGAGCACATTAAGACCAAGGATTCATTACTGAAAGCCACGTTTCTTTTTGACCGAGACCTTCATATAATGGATTCGAAACTGTAGGCCTTTAGAATAAAAGACATTCAATGACTGTAAATAAAAAACGGGACAGAAAACATGTGATGAAACATCACAATATTACTGTTTTGGATTATGCATATGTGGGGGACAACAATTTTCTATTTGTATACGGCTCTCCCATGATTTTGTTCTTTGAGTTGATCTGTAAGAGCAGAGTACGTTCTGTTATCACAACACTTTTAAAACTTCAGTATTTGGAATGTAGTGGTCAATTTCAACATTATTTTTTCAGTGGTCACCAGCATAATTGTAAGTTTGAAAGCATTTTTGTAGATAAAGAACTGAAATGTTAGTTGTGGCCTCTGAAAGTTGAAATTTAGCTCAGTGCTTTTAAAAGAATCGTTTTGTAAATTAGTGATATGTTCCTAAAAATCACAAAATGCGTTCGATTGTCAGGGTACCGTAGAAAAAAATTACTGTAAAATCTTGAATACAGGCCGGGTATTCAAATACACGCCGATCTTGAATAAAAGCCGGGTGGAGTGTTAAAAATAGATTAAACGCCGGGTCTCAAATAATCTATTTTTATCGGGTCATCGATATAAATTCCGGCATTTTTCCTCACTTTCAGATTATTAAACGTCTTTTCATGTGTATGCCTTCTCATTGGCCGCTTCATTTAACCCATTCTAATTTCAACCAATCCCATGCTGCCTTACCCTTGCCTTTTCTGCATATAAAGAAGTTCTCGTTCGTAGGGTCTCTATCCCTCATCCTACTAGGTAAGGACCCTATCCTCAGGATGACTCAAGAGGACCAACAGGCTTCTCCTCTAGCTCAGTGTAATTCCCCTGGTTACTCTTTGGGCGAGTGTGCTATGGAAGCCCTGCTTCTGGACCTTTCGTGACTTTTTTTTCCCGTTACTCTTTCGTGACTTTTTTCACTTCACTCCTTGTCGATTGTCGATTGTTGTAGGGTGTCATTACAAACTTCTCATAGTTAGGGTAATCATTTGGACTTGAAGCTCGTCGTTATCAAGGTTATTTTTCACCATTCAGGTTAGTTTTATGTTACTTCATTTTTTTGACTTTATTTTAAGTACCAGATTTATTGCAGGGTGACTAGCGACCGGGAAAAGTCGGGGAATTTTTTTGTAACCGGGAAAAGTCAGGGAATTTTACAAAATCAGCAAAAAAATGCGAAATTGGAATGAAAAATGTCAATAATATTCTATCAAAATAGATATTTTTGATGCTGGTGGTCAGGGAAAATCGCATGATAAACTGAGAAAAGTCAGGGAATTTTACGAAATGGTTTTGCTAGACACCCTATTATTGGGAATAGCCCTTAGAACCGGGTCTCGATTAATCGCCGGGGGGGGGGGGGTCCAGACCATTGAGACAAATAGATGCCCGGGCCTATATTCAAGATTTTACGGTAATGTAATGTTGAGCGATAGGAGTTTTAACGTTTGCACTTGACTGCTGGGCACTGATTATATCAGACTAAAGAGATTTAATATACTAGTAATTTTTAATTGTTTAATTAATTGTAAAATTGATAAATTGAAAATTTATTCCTAATATTTGTCTCTGCAGCGTGAAGAAGTAACAAAAACCAGTTCGTCGGTAGACAAGGAAGGATTCAAAATTCCAGATGTGCCAAGTCAGGGAAAATGGGAAACTCTTGGCACATCTTCAGTATCATCATCATCATCATCATCACAATCATCATCTGAACATAAAGGTTTGAATTATCTGTGAATGATAATGTTTTTAATACCTGGATAAGTTATTTGTAGTTTAAACTTTAATTTGACAAAGTACTGCATCATTGCAGTCTGTTCACTGAAATTAAAACTAACAATAATTTAGATTTTGAGAAACCACAATAAAAATGGGTCCATGAGTATGTTTGAACTTCTTCAAATTATAATTAATGTAGTTATAATTTAATTGTTTTTAGATAACTACATATTTATTATTGTTGTTTTATTCTGTTGCTTATGTTTACTATTAAATCTCAAATGTCTTTGGTTAAGTAACATTACATTTAGCTTTTATGTGATTTGGATATTTAGTAAAGGCTTGTCTAATAATGCTGACTGCAACTAACCGGTCTGACCGGTCACGCTAAAAGTCTTGATCGCAACTGACTGAGCTGTCCTAAAACCTAAAATTCGCGACCAGAAGTCAAAAATTCTGACCGCAACTGACCGAAAATTTTGCAGGGGAAGTTGCAGTCAGAAGAGATTTCAACACAGCAGAGCAGGCACTCACACTCTTCGAATGTGGATACTGCCAAGCCCAATTTTATAGCGAGGAAGAGTGCAATACACACATCAATGAAGGCTGTGGGCAAACAGAAACCTATAATTTAGGTAGGTGACATATAAGTATCCATACTATATTTTTTTTCCAAGAAATATATTTTTCTTCTCCTGTGATAAGCATGTGTTAAGTGTTGACAGGTTTCGCCAACTAGGCTTGCCAAATCTTTCTAATCAAAAATGCAGGGAACCTGTAATCCACAAGGAGATTTGCAATACCGGATACGTATTTCAGCTATCAAGTAGCCATCTTCAGCGATGAGAGACCAAACTCAACTAAAGAAAATAAAGCCTTAGTGCTAGAGAATATATAGACAAGGTGGGGGGAGGGGCAATTGAAAAAAATATCTCCCATTGGTTAAGCGGATGGAATATCTCTCCATTAGTTTTCCCGTCTGCTTAACCAATGGGAGATATTCTTTTCAGTTGCCCATCCCCCTCACTTTGTCTATATATTCTCTAGCACTAAGGCGTTATTTTCTTTAGTTGACTTCTGTCTCTCATCACTGAAGATGGCTACTTGGTAGCCGAAATACGTATCCAGTATTTCAAATCTCTCTGTGGATTAGAGGTTCCCTCAGTTTTTGATTGTTCCATTTTACAGCTTTTGCTTAATTTAAATCTTTCTAAATGTATCAGATCACTTTATCGCTTTATCACTTCAGAACATGTAATTTTAAATCCCTTATTCTCTTAAGAAAAATGATTATTTGCATATTTAAAGATACTGATAAAGTGTTAGTTGGTGTGATTGTTTTCAGAGGTGGTAACAGGAATATATTGGAACAGTGTTAAAGAGTGGGGCATGGAGCAGTCGCCACATTTGCCTCCCCTGATCGTGTTTAAGGAATGGTGTATGATAACGCTAAGGCTTGCATTTAGACACACATTCATAAGGGAGCTGTAATATTAGATTAAGAAATGCTCACTTGATAAATTATTCATAAATAAGGGTTGAAACCTGTCTACACCTAACAAATTTATCTTTTAATTTTTTCTAAGTTAATTCTAAAGAATTCTGCAAGTATTCATATGAAATTGAGGTTGATTTTCTTCATTTCTAGAATCCAAAAGTGACAAGTTAAATAAATGGACCAACCCAATGGTTTTGTTGCTTATAGAAAAATTCCAAAAACATAAAGACAAGTTTGGACAAATAAATTATCGTTCACACGAGGTGTGTATATTTATACAGGGTGAGTCACAATGAGTATAACAAAGTTTCAGAGCTTGTCGTGAAAGTCCAGTTGAAAATAAAATGTCATGAACATAAGTCATATTCCAATTAGGTACAGAATTGCAACAGATCAAAGTCTTATTAGTGTAGTAGCAAATACAAGCACTTTATATAGGTAAATACATTGTTATGAATTACTACAGTAGTAACATTTAATTAAGCTTTTATCTTAAGAGAGTATACAATTTAGTGTAACAAGTGCTAAAAATGTCATCTGTTTTTGGTGTCCCCAAAAGTAAAAATCTAAAGGATTCACATCACGGGACCTCCACGAAAATCCATCTTTGGAATAATTATATTAAAATTGACTTTGTTAACAAACAGTTGATTGTTATTTGTTAATGGGCTGTGTTTTGCATTTATTATGGTAACTACATGTTTGGATTTACTACTACACTTTCAAAATTGTGATGCACATTGACGTTCACCAAATGATATCACTTTTTTTTCTAAGTACAAATCTTCTTATTGTTCAGTAACGGAAGTGAAATAGGAGCTAGGTTCATATACTAGATATCACTTAAAATGACATCCCCAACAAAGTAGATGTTTGTTCACTTGTGATTTTATTGGGGATATCATTTTAGGTGATATCTGGTGCATGTGATAAACCTTGCTCCTATTTCACTTCATATTTTTTGCTAATATTATTAAGGGGGGCAAGAGTCTGTGAATCTCGATATTTTTAGAGAGGGGCGAATCGACATCTGTTCAGCTTTACACATAGGGTCACGCAAGCCCCCTTTTCCACCAACTTTTGAGGGGAACTGTATTGGTTCATAGGTGCAGCCAAATACGTGTTCGAAAGGTCATGCAGCCCTTCTTCCTGCCAAATTGATTCCTTGGCGAGGAGCGAACGGCACATAACTTTTGGAAGGAAACAAGCGTCAGTAAAGAGTTTTTGGCGTGCATCTCCCATGCATGATCACTAAGGGCCGGTTCTTCCAACCTCGGATAAACCCTCAGATAGATTAAGTACTGGAATAAAGCTCAGATAAGTCAAAACGGTGTTCTACCATCCTCGGATAGGATAAATCCCCAGATAAACAGATATCCTTATAAAGTTATACGGTCCTCTAGAGGTCGGATAGTCACTTATTCCTTGTATAGTGAATCGTTTCGCTCAAATTTACTTCCGGTCCGCTTTGATTTGAAAATGCCTTCAAAACCTTAGTATTTCGTATTATATAATTACCATTTTAAACTACGACGGTAGGAATAAGTTTTAGGGTGCAAGTGAACAGCAGGTTAGATCTAGATTACCTGTTTGTATTTCATTTTCAATGATCGACAACATGGCCCCCAAAAGAAGAAATGAAACGGAAGTTTTGCTTCTCTGCATTTGTTTTTCGCTTTTGTTTTTTTTGCCATGCCGCATTTCAACACCAACACTAACTGGAATACTTTTGTTTTTTTTTCATGGTAGAGGGCTTTCTCTTATCATTATAGGCTATGTACTGACTGGAATGAATACTTTTTTTTTCACGATAGAGGGAAGCACTAAATATCAAACTGACCAATCACAGTGCGCTTTACAATGCTTATGCTCTATACCTTCATTAAAGTTTTCCGAGGAATAAAAAATGTTGGTAGAACGCAACTGAAGCGGTATACCGGGTTTAAGTTTAAAGCTTCGATAGCTATCTGAGGATTTGTCTGAGGTTGGTTGAACCGGCCTTTAGTCACATAAGGGTTGTCCCATGGGCAAAGAGGAATTGTAAAAAAAAAAAAAGTGGAGGCAGCCATAGTGGAAAGAGAGAGCAATACAAAAAGGCACAGAGGTGAATTCTCTTGGTCACAAAGATAACGTATTTATCTGATTATAAGATGAGTTTTTTTTTCCCAAAAAATTAGAGGGCAAAAAAAGGGGAGGTTGTCTTAGAATCGAATCTTTAGTCCCAATTGGCAATGCTGCATAAGCCATTGCTGCTTTTTGTATAATCCAAGCTAATGGGCATGACAACTGAATCGATGACTGACTGGATTAAAAAATGTCTGGTGTAATGTCCAAAATCTTTATTAAAAAGAAGAGGAATGCTCGTTTTGGAACATTTAAATGAAAAAGTAAAACAAGATGTTAAGAACGCTAATTGTGAACTTGTAATTATACCAGGAAGTATGGCATGTCAACTTCAACTTTAAGTTGTAGTGGTAAATAAATATTTTAAAGACCATCTGAGGAAGAATATACAAAATGGTTCATAGCAGGTAATCACCCTCTTACCCAACAAAAAAAACAAAAAAAAATAAACTTTTCTAAACCTGCTGGGAATAGAATCAGTCTGCATGAGATGTCATTTCTAAAGATACCCTCATTAGGGAATTTAAAAAAATACTGCATTTCAAATGCACTAAATGCAACAGAAAATGGATGACATCATATGGGAAGAAAATCTTAATGATGATGATATCTAAAATTATTTTATGTTATCAGAAGAAAATGTTATTAATAGTATTAAAACAGTTTTTATTACTTTAAACCGTTTTAAATACTACCGACATAAAAGTGCAATAGTTCATTTTTAAAAACTCATAAGTGCAATTGGTTTATTAATTTACATGTAAGAGTTAAATGTGTTTATTATTAACTTGTTAGTAGAATTTCAGTAATTTTGAAATACATATACAGTGAAACCTCTCAATAACAGACACCTCTGGGGAAAAAAAAATCTGTCCGTTATTAAGAGGTGTCCGCTTTTTAGGGGGAGATACAATGAAACCTCTCAATAGTGGACACCTCTGCCGCTGAATTAAAAAGTGTCCGCTTTTTAGGGGTGTCCGTTAGGTGAGGTTTCACTGTAGTTCATTTTTTGACTTTGTGATGAACCAAATTCGCAAAAACGAACATTCGAACAAAACTTTCGTGTTGGGCTTAATTCATTTTATTACTTTTGAAATCATATTGAAGGATAAGGATTTTAATTACCATTTCTAGAAACATAAATAATTTTCCAATATATTTAACCTGGTGTTAACTTAGAAGTATGTTTTGTTCTCTGGATTTAAGTAAAATCTTCTGTGTGCTTAACTAATTTTTTTTTTGAATGCTCTTTCATTGTTCTGTCCCGTGAGAACAGAAAATGGGGGGAGGGAGTGACTCATTTGGTATCATAGCAACCGGGAGCATCGTTTTTAAAAGTACATGCTGGAGGGAGCGAGGATTGACAACACGTGAATAATTTTGAAAGTACATAACCTAGGAAAATTATCAGATATAAACGGACGAGATGAAAACCTGATTCGAAATTAAATAGTATAAATATTCAGCAACGGAAATAAAAAGACTAATTGGCGGACGATGAGTGAACAATCAGACACCAACGAGAGAGCTGGGTGAGCGAAGTGAGCCAACCATCAACGGCTGCGAGAGCGCTCGATGGCGGCAACGTGGGCGAGCAGTGAGCGACGTCAAGCCACGATCGAGAAGTGATGACCGCACATATACGCCAGTAGTAAACAACTGGAGGAGTTTGCTCTGTGGGTCGTTAGTTGGAGTGGCATTAAAAACGTATACCTTTTGGGGAACACAGACAACCAGTTGGAGAGCTACGAAGTCCCAGTGAAGCAAGTGAGAAGCCACATGGAAGGCGGGAAACCATCGACGAGCTGGGCTGTCGGTGGCGAGCCAGAGCAAACGACAAAGACCACTACTGCTGTGGAGCAGAGACAAAAGGACTACACAAGGTGAAGATTACGGACAGTAATTGGCAACGACATTAGAAGTATCCCATTAGAGCTGTCAACGAGTGTTTGCAAGAATACGATATTTTGCTCATGCAGCAGTTTACCCTTGGCAAATAAAATCTCTCAATGACAAGTGCTAAAAGAAAGCTAAGTAAAGTAATTTCTCTTTTGGGCCCTAGCGATAGTCAAAAGTATCAGTGACATTAGAACTGTGCATATTTGTAACATTTTAGACTTGCAAAATTTAAAGTTAATATAAGAGAAAGAGCATTCAAATTTTAGTTATCGTATTTGTATTACCCGTAACTCTAACTCACTAACACTTAATTAAATTTAGTAAGCTTTACAACTTTTTTATCTTGAATAAAACTTTTATTAATCACATAGCAGAGTGTTAGTTTTATTAGTCTGGGATTAAACTTAATTGTCTTAATTTGGAGAGAGAGGGGGAAGATTAACTGGAATCCCTTTAGAGATTGGTAGTTCTAGGGTTAATTTTCTTGAGTTATAAATAAGATAGGATGGATACACTATACGATTCATGAGCCATCTTTGTTTGAAGACGTGTTTCAAGTAGAATTAAAGAAATAGCGCAAGGTAAAACGCTACAGTGGTGCTGTGATAGGCATTACAAAGTTCTAGTGAAAGGTGCCACAACTTAAATTTTTTTTTTCCTGAAATACTTGCAAATTTTGCGGAGGTCATCTTATACTTGAGGTAGTTTAATAATTGGGTAAATATGATATATGCACAGACACATAGAAGAACGAAGGCATCATTAGACTTCACCTCAGCCAGCAACAGCCATCAGTGGCTCCAGCATCAAGACTGCTTGTGCATGGCATCGAGAAGGGACTCCGCTGGCAACCACAGCGGCAGGCCTCATCAAACTAGGTGGCAAGTTAGCAGAGTATCAGGAGTGATCTGAACAACACGACGACGAGAACTGAACTATAGATTGTCGTTTTAAGGGCAGTGGGCTTGATCTACTGGTGACTACAGCACAACGAAAATGCAATCTACGTATACCTGTTAATCAGATGAGTGTCAGTGGAAAATGAGGCCAACCAGCTTGGACGAGACATCGGAGTTCATTAGTTTGTGCTTATAGGCTGTTCAAGGGCACACTACAGCAGTGCAATAGGAATGACGAAATGGGAGTGAGCACAATAGGAAATCCAGCAAAAATCGGTGAATAAGCATTCGCAAGGCTGTCCCAGAGACCCGTGCATTGGTACAACACGGCTGGGAACGAGTTCAGAATGACGAATGGGAGCAATGAGTGGATTGATCATTCGACAAGAAGTTACCACGGCTGCTGATGGTAAGAATGTGGAAAAACGACAAATTCTGATGATCACATTGAGTGTTTGCCAATATTACTTTGGACAACTGTGAGAGATTTCGGAGGATCAGAGCCACAGCATGGACCTGTTAACTGTAAATAATGGGGAAGGTGCATGAAAATTTTAAATTATTGTTTTCTATAGTATTCGTTATCAATATCAAGGAATAGTAATTCGTTTGTGAAAAAAAATTTATAGTTATTTTTTAAAAAAATGTTAAAGTTGACACCACAAGAAAATGGTACGTCATAGCCTGTGAGTAATATGATGTCAGTTGCCTGCTCCCCACTATGTTACTCCGTTTTGGGAAACTATTTAGTTGACAAGAAAGGGATCATAATCATAAGACAGAAGATTGCAAGGCTGAAACATTTTTCTCGAGAACTTTTTTCGAGTTGATCTCAGATTGACCTCGGTTGAATGAATGAGGGTTTAT
>JAHWFO010063028.1:151266-213682 GCA_023313115.1 Rhysida immarginata
TGACTGCAGGACTGGAAACTCCTTTCGCTCGTATGATGTCATCGACTCCCACCCTATCTTAAAGGATTTTTTTTTCGCGGTGTTCAGTATATAGCGAATATTTGTTCATTTTATTAAATAAGTTTTCGAAATTAAATTATGCTGTTTTATATAATTATTTACTTAATCTTATGGTATCAAAATTTTTGATGTCAGTTGCCCTTTAAGGATTGATTTAATTAACATCTTCAGTTTGATTTGGTTTGAATTATAAAAGGAAAAAAAATTGTATTCTAAACTTTGGGTTGTGACTGATATTCAAGCATATATGCAGAGACAAATGAAAGAAAGAGACTGGCAGTGGCCTCCCCTCTAGTGGTGCCTTCGCACCGCCATATTGGGATTGGCAAGAAACAGCTGATCGCTCGAGGCAATGCATGTGAATCAATCTGTTTGGTTTGCTTTGTTTTGGTATTAATGTCCTTTTCAACTTCTATGGTCATTTCAGGACAGGGTTATAGGGGGCGGCAAATTTTGCCTCGCAAGGGTTCTTTAACGTGCAGCCGGCAAACGACTACACGGGACCAACATCTTTACTTCCCTTCCGAAGGAAGTGCGTGATCTCAGGATTTTCTCCCTGAAAAAATCCTCGTCGTCCTCGCTTGGAAGCGAACCCGCATCCTTGGGCATCAAAGGCGATCACGTAACCACTGAGCTAGCGAGACCGATGTGAAACAATCGCAAACAATTGCTTATTACAATATGTGGATTAATAAATTGATTATTTTATTGAATGGAAAATTATTTCTTCCTTTTCTTTTCATTTAAAATTTTAAAGTATTTGTCTTTTAAAAATTTGTTAGGCATTGAATCAGCTATTTGGAGTCATTAAAAGTATACGTTATCGTTAGTTAATGCAATAAACTTTTTTTAAAAAAATCAGAAATTACATTGAGAATATATGCCGCCTTAGGTTTTTGCCAATCGTAACATGGCGAATGCTGCACTTCCGCTGCACCAGTAGCGCTCAGCGAAATGAATAGGGCACTGCCAGTCTCTTTCTTTCATTTGTCTCTGCATATATGACTATTCACTATTTTAAAATATTATCTTAGAATCAGTTCATTTCTTTTATTTCTCTACTCTTAAGAATTTTTATAAGGGGACATGCACAGCAAAAATGAATTTTCTTTATTCATTAATATATTTTAATCAAATTTGGCACAATTAAAGTGGTAATTTGTAGATGAAAATGACACTAATAAAGTATCTGTAAATTGTTTCTGTGCAAAGTTATAGGCGAATATGGATATGCTTTCACTTAACACTATGTTTTTTGATCACTTTATTTGACCTACAAAGATCTATTTTGCACCATTATAAAGAGCAGGTCTCTTTCAAATCAGGGTGCAAATTTTTAAAAGAATTATTTTGGGCACTTCCAAATTTAGTAATGCAGGCACACAGTTTTTTGGGGGTAATAAGCACTTTTTACCTGAGTGGATGCCCCCTTACCGTGGGTCAGGGGTTTGGGTGCTTCAGGGATTCTGTGAGCTATGCTGGTTGTAGCACGGCTACTTTAGGGTAACCCTTACCAGAAAGGTCATGGTTGAGAAATGAGACGAAGAGTATCCAAACAAACATATATCTCATGATGTCGACGAATGAGAAAATTCATACTGCACCGACTGTGGCGCAGGTTAAAGTCACCCGCGTTCGGGAGTTAGGCAGAGGCTCTCGTTCGAAAAATAGTCGACAGTCTCCCGGCTGTTATCTCGGAGCAATGCCTCCGAGAAGCCCCACCAGTGCACTTGCTATACGCTTGTGGAAACGGTCGGGGGGAGCGCATGCCTTTACCCAGGAGGAGAAACGGGTAAAGCGACAACGGGATCGGGTGCTGTCAATCGGCACTTGGAACGTATTCTCCATGACAGGAAAGGAATCAGAGTTAGTGGAGAAAGCCAAACGGTATCGGCTGGATATCATAGGTATTACCTCTACGAAACGTCCGGGTTCTGGAACTGTGGACTTAGAAGGAGGGTGGAAGCTTTTCTACTCTGGTGTCGACCCTAACATGACTGCTCAGGCGGGAGTGGGGATACTCACAAGTCCCCGGCTGGCAGATTATGTTGCAGATTGGACCCCCTTAGGTGGAAGACTGTGTCTCCTGAGGCTTCAGATAGGGAAACTGTCTCTCTCTCTATTCGTTGCATATGCTGCGAATGCAGTCACAGAATACCCACTTTTTCTAGATCAAGTTGATGCTGCTCTTAGCAGGAGAGGGAGTGCAGATTCTGTCATCCCGATGGGCGACTTCAATGCACACGTAGGGGCTGATTACCAAACGTGGAAGGGCGTGATTGGGAGGAATGGTGACCCTGATTTAAATGCGAATGGGAGGTGCTTGTTGGATCTCTGTTGCAACAATGGACCTTCCATCACAAACACCTTCTTCCAGCACAGGGGTGTCCATAAGTATACCTGGTACAGGGATGCAATGGACCAGAAGTCACTGATTGATTTTGTAATTGTTTCAGCCGACTTATTCCGATCAGTGTTGGATACTCGTGTGAGAAGAGGGGCAGAACTATCAACTGATCACCACCTTTTTGTCTGCACTTTGCGGTTCTCTGAATCCATGCCAACCAAGCGAAATACTAGGTTCAGACAAACTTGGCGCATCAAATAAGAGGCATTGGAGGATAGAGCTGTGAGGAAGACCTTTGCAGATAACTTATCTTCAAGTTTCAAAGAACTACCCAGTGATCGTGGTACTGTTGAAGAGGAGTGGCAGTTGTTTAAAACTGCTGTGATTACTTCGGCTGCATTGTGCTGTGGTCGTAAGCAGCTGAGTGTGGTGCAGGGCGGTGAGAAAAGGACTGCTTGGTGGAACGGTGAAGTCCAAGAAGCTGTCAAGGCAAAGAAGGAAGCCTATTTGCTATGCTTGGAAATAAGTCAACTTCGAGTCGAGTGCGGTACACTGAGGTGCGAAAAGCAGCAGCAAAGACAGTATCAACAGCTAAAGCCAAGGCCTGGGAGAAGTTCGGGGAGAAATTGGAGGCAGACTATGGTTCGGCAAACAAGGTGTTCTGGCAGACCATGCGCCGCCTCCGTGGAAAGAAGTCTCTTTCATCACAAACTATTAAGAGTTCAGATGGGAGGCTTCTGAAAATGGAGGAGAGCGTATTGCATAGGTGGAAGGAATACTTTGCAATTCTTCTTAATCCGGTGACAACAACAACTGAGGCATACGAGGTGCACCTTGGAGCGGAGAATAGTCACGGTAGTATCACTGAAACAGAAGTCAGATGGGCAATTAAGTCCCTGAAGACTGGCAAAGCTGCAGGTGATGATGAAATCCGGTCCGAGATGTTAAAGGCCTTAAATCAGGATGGTATCCTGTGGCTGACTCGAGCGTGTCAGGTTGCTTGGATATCTGGACAGGCCCCTAAGCAATGGCAGACAGGAATTGTGATCCCTATCGTCAAAAAGGGAGATCGGAGAGATTGCGACAACTATCGAGGCATCTCTTTGCTCAGCATTCCTGGGAAAGTGTACGCTAAGTGTCTGGAGAAGAGAAGTTGGGAAATAGTAGACTACAAACTGTCGGGGGAGCAGTGTGGTTTCCGACCTGGCCGAAGCACGACGGATCACATTTTTGCTCTAAGGCAAATCTTTGAGAAATCCTGGGAGTATGCAAAAGAGGTCTACGCTGGCTTTGTGGACCTCGAAAAAGCATATGACAGAGTTCCTCGGGAGAAGCTCTGGCAAGTGTTGCAAGAGTATGGAGTAGATGGGCAATTACTGGTTGCCATCATGTCTCTGTACGAAAGCTCTGAGATGTGTGTCCGGATAAATGGCATTAAGTCAAGACCGTTCACCGTGGGTGTTGGACTCCGCCAAGGGTGCGTACTGTTACCCCTCTTGTTCATTATCTTTATGGACTGGATAGACAGGGGCAGCCGAGGCGATGAGCGTATTTGTATGGGCGACTGCCTGGTGGAGAGGTTGCTCTTTGCTGACGACCTTGTCCTCCTTGGGTCTTCTCGCACGAACCTTCAGCATGCACTAGACCGGTTTGCAGCCAAATGTGAAGAAGCTGGGATGAAGATCAGTGTGGCTAAAACCGAGGTTCTGGTCCTTTCAAAACAGCCTGCTCAGTGCGCTCTCCATATTAGAGGAACCTCATTAAGACAGGTGGAGAAATTCAAGTATCTCGGGATTGCATTCACGAGTGATGGACGGCAGGAGAAAGAATTGGATGCTCGGATCGGTGCAGCAAGCTGTGTCAGACGTGAACTGTGGCGATCTGTGGTAACGAAACGCGAGCTGGGTAACAAAGCCAAGCTCTCTGTCTTCAAATCTATCATTGTCCCCATTCTCACCTATGGTCATGAGGCTTGGGTAATGACCGAAAGAGTGCGATCGCGGGTACAAGTGGCCGAAATGAGATTTCTGAGAGGTGTGGCAGGTGTTACCCTACTAGATAGAGTGTGCAGCAGCACAATAAGGGAATCTTTAGGTGTTGAGCCGCTACTTCTCTGCATTGAGAGATCTCAGTTGCGCTGGTATGGCCACGTGATACGGATGCCGCAAACTAGTCTTCCTAGGCAGTTGTTATTTTCCACGCTGGTGGGTAAGAGACCAAGGGGTCGGCCTAGAACCACGTGGCTAGACTACATGGAGAATCTGGGTTGGAGTCGCTTGGATATTACCAGGGAGGACATGCGCCTGATGGCGGAAGATCGCGATCGCTGGAGATCCTCCATAGGGCTGCTGCCCCCGCGACCCTAACGGGTAAGCGGGTTTGAAAAGTAAGTAAGTAAGTAAGTAAGCACTTTTTATAGCAGGGTTGAATTGGCCTTGTCACCACTTGTCACCACTTCATTACACTCTCCTCTTTCCAAAATGCTCAATTTATTGAAAATTTATTCAGAAGAACAGAGAAAAGAGTGTATCAAAAGATGCACATGTGCCAGAAAATTGGTTTCTAATCAAATTATTTCATAAGTTCAAACACAACTAACTTCTCATCTATTTTACTTAGAAATATAAGTTGTTGATTTATAACAAGACTGGCCAAGAAGGGACTTATGTAGTCTCTGAATATGAAATTTACTCTTTTCATGGGGGGAAAAAAATTATGGCAATCTGACGATTTTTCACTGAGTTACAGCCGTTCCAAAATCATTGTTGGAGTAATTCTTGCTTGGATGATAGAAGTCCCAAAAATGCTTTTTTTTTCCTCGTAAAATTAACGAATTTCTTATAAAATGTACTGCACAAATCGATAGAAGAATGATTAAAGATTGTTATCAAAGATTTTCAAAATGTTTCAATTTTTTGACCCAAAATTTAAATTTTTGCTTAGCGTGTCCTCTTAAATGGAAATAAATCATTTGTGTTATTTTAGTAGTTATTTCACTCACTGTTCTTTTCCAGAAATGTAATATAAGATTATTTAACTAGAAATTAGACATTAAGAATTTTTTTACCTCCCTCTGCTCCAGTCATTCACTCTGGTGTTTATGAATCACTGGCACCATCTCAAAAAAAAACAAAAAAAAAAAAAACCGCGATGTTCTTTCCTTCTCCATCGGTTAACCTGAGATCAGATAATGGTGCCCTTTTGTCACACCACCCATGGACAAGGAAGTTTCGTCAGACACTCATTGTGAATCACCTTTATATAATCATACCATAGTAATATGTAGTTCACTGTCAGGATTTACTAATACATTGATTATCTTAATTTTTGTACTCACTGCAGGTATGGTCCATTATTGCAACAGAGATGGCATGCCACGGTTATAAGCTGACAGGGGGCCTGTGCGATGCCAAGTGGCGTGGTCTCAAGAAGACTTACAGGAAGATAATGAGCACCAATAAAACAACTGGTCCAGGGCTGACCAAATGGCCCTTCATGGATATGATGCATAACATTCTTGGGAGTGACCCAGTTAACTCACCTCTGTCCACAACCCCAATTTGCCGAGGTGCCACTATAATATCTTATTCAAATAAATATAATTATTTTATTTAATTTCTTATCTTTGAAGATGGATTCTGAATTTTAATAAAAGTGTTTCTTCTTAACAGCATTGTCAGTTGACACTGGGGTGCTGAGCCCAGGGTACACTTCCTGCCATTCCGTTTCTCCCATTCCACAGAGTGTTGAGGGGCAAAATAACGTACATGAGACAACCTCATCAACTAACTCTTTAGAATGCCATGTATGGGAAAATGAAAGGGACAATCTCAACACTCAAAATTCTTTGTCAGAGGACATTCTCACTTCCTCTCCATCATCCAGCCCAGAACTGTTTGGTAAATGCATTATATTTTCAGTCTTGTGTTTTCAGATATGTTTGAAATCACTCTAAATTTGTTTTCCACCATTCTATAGCAACGAACAAACCAAAAAAGCAGACTCTGCCCATATGGTATCGGCGGCATAGAGAACAGAGAAAAAGAAGGCATGAAGAAAAGATGGCTTTTAAATATGATAAAGAGAAAAGAAGAAAGGAGGAAAAGGAAGAGAGAAAAAAAGAGAGGGAGGTGAGGAATAAAGAGAAAGAGAAAAGGAATAAAGAGAAGGAGGAAGAGAAAAAAAGGGAAAAGGCAGAGAAAATGAAAGAGAAGGAAAACAGAAGACTAGAAGAAGCAGAAAGAAGAAAAGCAAAGGAGGCATTTCAAAAGCAAATTTTAGAATTGTTAAAAACATAATCATTTAAAAACTTTCTGAAAATAAACTACTAATTAAACATGGTTTCTTTGCAGTTTTATTACGGAGACTGATAATATCATTCACACTTTCAACCACGCTAAAGCTTTTTACATTTTAACTTCTTCCAAAAAATCTAAGTATGTCAATTTGCGAAAATCTCTTAAAAGGAAATACAAAAGAATGGATATTTACGAGGGTTACACAGGCCAACAAAAAACAACTTTTTAAAAACTTTTTTAACATGAAAAGCTGATTCTTATGCATTTTTTATGCTGAATTTGGGGCCTGATAAATTTCCTTATGACCCAAAAATATGTATACTTTAACATTGCGGTTTCAGTGTATAACTCGGAAATGTTATGTGATAGAAAAAATCTAAAAGCAGATTCGCACTCAGCACACTAAAAAACCACAAGAATAAGGCAAATATTATTCAGCCCGTGTTATTCATAAAGTAAGGCCCAGCTTACAATAAAAACGAAGCAAGTAAAAAAAAAAAAAAAAAAAATTAGAAAAAATCATTTATTTTCTTAATCTACTTACAATTCTCCACTTTTTTGCAGAATTTTCTTTTTACAACAAGTTTTTGGATACCCTCCTCATAGAAATCTGCCTCCTGTGATGCTAGCCACTTATTCATGGTTGTTTTCACTGCTTCATCTGTGTCAAAATGCTTGCTGCTTTGAGAGCACAATTTCTTGAACTGCAAGTTTTCAGACACAATTTTAAACAAAACTTTCCTTGAAATTCGTGGGAATTCCAATGACAACTTCGAAATTGAAGTGTACAGACTGATGATCTGAATGCAAATGGTGCCAGATTCTATGCAAGGGATACCTGAAACCAGCACTTACACTCATTCTAACGTGCACGCAAAACGTCAAACGGTATTCACATATAGACCTTACTTTAAGAATAATCCTCGTACGTTGTTTGGTCACTTTTTTTGGTACAGCCAACTAGTAGCATGTTGTCTCCTTTTGCCTTCAAAACAACTTGAATTCATCGAGTCATGGATTCAGAAAGGTGCTGAAAGCATTCCTAAGAGATTGTGTACCATGCAGACATGAGTGTCACATAGTTCTCGAACTTCTGACAGGGGTGCAAGCATGGAGTAAATATTCCTTTCCAATTCATCCTACAAATGTTCAGGCAGATTGAGTTCTGGCAACTGTGTGAGCCCTCAGTAAAGAAAAGTCATCATCATGTTCCTGGAACCATTCCATGTTGACACAGGCTTTGTGTACCATACTGGAAGTACCCTTCTGCTTGCAATAAATGTCAACACAAAGGTGCACTTGATTAGTAATGATGCCTATGTACACTGTTTGACGTGAATCGAAGGGTATTAGGGATCCAGTATGTGCCAGGTAAACATTCCCAAACCGTGACACTGCCCACATTGTCTTGCACAGTTGTCTACAGACATGATGGGTCCAGGGAGTCTATTGTTTGCACCAAATTCTTTGTATGCCATTGATATGATGCACTAGGAATTTTGACTCATCGGACCAAGTGACCTTTTTCTTGTCGCTGGTGTTACTTTTTGCCCACAGAAGGTGTAGCCATTGGCTGTGGTCCAAACAGTATCCAATGAGGCCATCAGCTGTTGTGCCCTGTTTGCAAAAGTATCAGCCTAGTGGTACATTGTGAGATGGAAGTCTGGTAAGGAGACTTCACATACTCTGACTCACCGAATTTGATAAAAATAATTCTACGAGTAGCTTTCACCCAATTAAGTATCCAAGCCATTCGATGCACTTCTCAAAATTTTCCGAGGAAAAAAAATCATAAAGTTTATTTCAAAGTGTGCAGTTTATTAATACTTGAATTGTAGAGTAGGATTCTAATATAAACTCTATACATGGGTACTTGTAGTATTATTATTAAGTGGGTGAAAGCTACTAATAGAATTATTTGATAAAAATAATTCTGTCAAATTCGGTGAGTCTCTGTCTTCTATCAGTGAACGGTTCCAACCATTGGAGCGCTGCTGACTCGACATTCATTGTGAGATGAACCGTGCTCAAATAACCCTTGAGAAAAGTTTCGGAGAACTGAAATCTCAGAGATGCTTCATCCAGCATGTCGTCTCCTGCGATTATGCTACCTTCAAAGTCGGTTGTATCTTTGCCCTTTCCCATTATCACTATGATTTGTAGTCTAAAGTACCAACCAAATGGTTGCGTGACGTGCAGAGGAGCAGACCAAACTATTTGTGTGCACAGGGAGGATGAGCTTATGGCTGAAAAGTGTATATTAAAAAGTTTGCATTAGATTTGTTGACAGTAATTAGAACCTTAATAGTTCAAAATTTTTTCCACAAGTTGAATTAGTTTTGAAGAAAACGCCATTCCATCATGAAGAAGAAATTATAATATTTTGGTGGAATGATGTTTCTTTAACAGTACAACAATGACATTTACACATCAAAATTTCTATTACATTTTATAAGTGGAGCAGTGCTGAATTACCCAGATTTGTACTAGTCATCGCATTTAGCTTCATCAGTTTGTCTGTTCTGCCAAAAACTCGAGTTACCTGTAGACCTTCATATTCTTTGGGTGTTGATGTTTCTTGCATGATGATGGATCTCCTGTGTCATTTTGTAGTCGGTGAAACTGAGCCTTGACACTAAGCAAAGACGGATGATCGAGACAAACATGACTCGGCGAGCTGTCTTTGAAGTCTCTGATGAATTTCAGGTGCTTTCACATCTTTGTTGTGGAGAAACGTGTTTATTATTTGTTGTTCCACTTTGGTCGACACATCGCTGTCCACCATTTTGTTTAAACAAACAATCGGTTGTCATGGCAACCGGATGAGTGGTGCTGCATTTGTATGACAGGCAGTATTGCTATCCCAACAAAGTTTAGATTTTTACAACAATGAAATTTACAAAAAATAAAGTCCAGATCAAATTTGAATGCCCCTCATAGTATTCCAGTATTATTCTCATTACATAATTAATAATGATAAACTGGACTGTGTGTCAGTCTACTTGATTATCAATGATAAATAAATAATGTCCCGAAGATAAGTCCAGATTAGCATTCCCTAATTTATTACTGTATCATTTCTATTTAAGAAGTAAATTATTTACCATATTACTAGAAATTATTGAGAAATTCACATGCAAAAAAATCATGAATGTCCCTTGCTGGCAAACATCAGCTACCAGGCAGCCAACATTTAATTTCCATGATAGAGAAATAAAGCCACCCATTAGCTGATTTTGCTGGCAAGGATTTTTGTAGTTCTTCTGCAAGCCAACTGAAAATGATTTTATCAGAAAATATGTCTGGAGCATGGTCAGTTAGTACACATTCAAAGAGCGACATCATATGAATAACCAAACAAATGGCTTTATATTGCTTTTAAAATGACGGTATTGCACATTGTTCTGTTGAAAATTGTTTATAATCGTTATAACATTATTATTAGATTTTAATTTCAAGCGCGGTCTAGAATATGATGGTCCGAAAGCTCCATTGTTAATCCATCAATCATAAGTTTTGAGCACGGAAGCAGACATCGATGATTAATGAAGAATGAGATGATAGAGTAATAAATTCAGAGCATGAATGCGACAGGGTTGGCCAATATGCTCTGGTCAAATTAGGGACCGCTATTCTGGACATTTATCACACATATTGCGATTCATCATCTAAAAATAATTGTTAAGCGTACTGTTTTTATTAAGAATTCCACTGTTGACCTATGCATTCTTAAGTGGTTTTTGAAGTCGTCGAGGAAATAAGTCGTCGCTATGTCTGTCATGTATCCTTGAATCCTGGGAACACTCACGGCAAGTGACTTTTAGTAATTCCACAACTGAATCCAACGAAGATTCTTCATTAGCTATTTTTTCATATTTATTTTTATAAGACTTTTATCGCTATATAGGTAGTCCCAAGAAATATTGTAATGTTTTTTATAATTATTTTCTTTTTTTCAAACATGTTGGGGCTTAGTTGTTTGTAAATATAAGAATATGGATCTTTAAAAACAACATAGAGTTAAGGTTATTTTACGACATAGAGTCAATGCATTTCAGCCGTAGCCTTCATCTCCTCTTATTTTGTTACTTTTTAACTCCCTCTATCTCCAAGCTTCCCTGCGATCCGTCTTCATGATTTCACCAGGGTTCGGTCAGATTTAAGTAATAAACTCCTTCCTAGTCTCTGGTTCAATTTCTTATCCGTTGTTTTGAAGTCCCCACTTTTATTCTAATGATTGAATTGTGACATGCCTACCATATTGATTAATCTACTGTTGAGGTATTTAGATAAAGTCTTGTATTATTTTCAGTTTATACAATTTATTAAGTCGGAATAATCCTATTCCCATTGGTTGATTAATTACGAATGCAGCAATCACATTGGCTCCCCCCTTTTTGTATTACTGGCCCATCCCTCAACCATCTCCCCCCCCCCCAAGTGTTCTTCTAAACTTCTTTAAATCAGTCAACCCATAGCCCTGAGGAAGGCTGCAGCTGAAACGTGTCAACTCTATGTCGTAAAATTGCTTGTTGTTTTGAAAGATCCATATACAATATTAAAGTAATCTCATATATACGATATTCAGTTGATGAATCTGTAGAGGTTTCCAAAGAGGAATCAGATGAATCGTTAATTTTAGACTTTGGAAGAATTTATAGCAGAGTCCAAGGTTAGCAGAGCTAGTAATAATTTTTTAAATTGATCATCTGTGGTGGAATTAAAAAGACACCATGTTTGAATTGATTGTATACAGACCAAAAGAACCCTTCGACCAAAAGTGTTCGTTTCACATGACTCGATCAGTGGCAGTCAGTTGCAGTCAGTATTATTAGACCCTAATATTTTTCTTTTTTCCTTAGCATCCATATTTCAGCATATTCTAAGATGTTTGCTAATATTCCCATGATATTACAAGTTTGACCATCATCACAAAATGACCTAGCAGGCAACATTTCATGCTCTTTATCTAAATGTATTCTTTAAGTGTCAATGGACTTCAGCCATTATAGACTGTGCTTTTTAAATTGGCCCAAAATCTTCAATTCGATGAAGTTGGAATTATGTTTGAGAGCTTCTGTTCTCAAGGAACATACAATATCTTCAAGCAACCTGGACAATACGCTATTGTGACATGTAATGTCAGTTTTTATTTAAGGGTTCCATCGATAATAATTTATTATGGGTATTTTAGTATTATAGTTTTATTTTTTTATTGTGTGTGCTAATGTTTTTGCTTTTTTTTTGGCTTGGCCATCTGGTTATATTTTTGTTAGCCTTGTGTGGCAACAATGAGCAGTGTTGTTCGTTGCTGCAATTGTTATAAGGCGAATTTTGAAGAAGAGATGCTTCAGTTCCGAGTGTTTGCCTTTGAGGGAAGATTTCATGCAGACAATTGTTGTGATTAAGTTTGAGTTGTTGAATTTTTTTTTTTGTCTGTTGTTGCGAGGGGAGCTCTTAGAGGGTACACTCGTTTTGAGGTGAAAGGCTGAATGACCGAAAACTTAAGCGTGATTTTATGGACGAAAATAAAAGTAGATCATCTTAATGTAGATGAACCAGCTCCTCCCCTCTCAAGATGTTTATGACCAAGATAATACTTTTTTAAAAGCGAGCGATCGGAATTAGTCTGGAATGATTTACCTCGACTAGTGGATTTCCTTTTGGTGAGATGACTTTTTCATATTTCTCTATGGTCTCTCTGTTGGAGACTGCTAAGATAAATTGAAGGCCGTTAATTACGTGACGCACCCTTTTGGAGTTCGAGAGATAAGCTGGGAATTTCAGTAAATCTCTCACTGGAGATAGGGCACGTGACTTGAATAAACGTGAGTGAAGACTCGTTGTGTTCTACGTCTTGGAACGGCTAGACGGAGCCGGTTCTTTAGATGGGACTGAGGAACTTGTTGTACGCTGAAAACTCATGAACTGTGCAAGCGGGTTTCAGTTTTAGTTTTTAAAATAACTAGGATTATCTGGTGTGGTGTATTATACCGCAGGCTGGGAACTAAAAGCGAAATTGAACCTTTGTAAAGCGGAGCATTTTATTCATGCTAAAATGAGCTTGGGGCGAAATGTTTATGTGGAACGGAACCGTAGGCGCAATAGGGCTGTTGCGGTGAACAGCAGCAGATTCTTTTGTGGAGATCCACACTCGGGGGCATTGGGGTACATGCCAATAGCATCATTGGCTTCACGAGCCTCTTGGTGGCGGTGTTTAGGCATTAGGTGATTAATGGTTACCTTGTTGGGAGTTACAAGTGGACCATGCAGTAGGGGTACTTTGCTCCTCCTTTGTAAATTAAAAGGAGCATGTAATGCGTTCCATGCGTTACGGAGTGTTGTGCCAATAGCGCAAAAACGTTGGAATTTGGACACAAGTAGCTGTGTCCCTGGTAAGATGGGTGAAATTCACCCAGGTGTTGGTGGCGCCACATGATGGTTGTTCACTGCTCCGCCCACAGCATGAACATAGAATGTGATTGACTGTGAGAGAAGCAGTAAAGTTGTATAGTAAAATCCGAGTATAGTAAGATGTTTGACTTAAGAATTGTTTATTAGTCAGTAATGGTTATTTTCTTATAGCGTCATTTTGGTAAATTAAGCATACTTGTATCAGTATTGGTTGATAACGTATAGTACGAGGCCCCATCTGCTGCGTATAATGATATATATATATAAGTAATTAAAATTAATGCTAATTATATTGCTAACTGGTCCGCTGTCTACTCTCTGAATTTATATCAAGTCCAAAACCCTGGTGTCTGTCTCAGGGGAGGCCTTTGATGGGTCGCTGGTGGTAATACTGGTGACCCCTTTCCTGTGGGCTGTCACACTGTTAAGGCAGAAAATAATATAGACCGTGGAAACCACTCTTTCACAAGACAAATTTTTTTATCTTGAAGCATTTTGACTTAGTGACAACCAGATAATCTGTAATTATTTTCCTCCTTGTGTTTTATTCAATGAATTTTGCCACTTTGGGGGAGGCAAGATGTTCAGAAAGGAAGATGACGACACACCATTTGTCCACAAAAAGTTCTTTTTTTTCCATGTATTCACGTTTCAACTGCTAAGGAGTCATCTGGAAAAATGGTGTCTCATCTCCTTCCCTTCTTCTGGTTAGGTTAGGTTAGGTTTAAGTCTGTGAGTTTGCACAACTCAGATCTTTGTGAAGGGGGTTCACAATTAAAAATGTTTTGGGAACTGCTGGCATAGGATATAACGAGTTAAGACTAAGCTAATTACATATCTTCATCCACATTCTGAACATCAGGAAAAATGAAAATGAAAGGGTATGTGGAAGATGAAAGTGGTTGTTTAGGGCAAGAGGTAATGTCCATCTCAACTAACGGTTTAAAGGCAATTAGAACAAATAACGGTTTAAGAAATTATTTTGCATGGCATGTTGGTATACCAGATGCATTTAACTTGAAGGATTTTTGGGGGAAGCCATGTTCTGCCAACAAAGCAAAATCCAATTGCAGATTTTTTTGACTACCAAAATTTTCAGAATATAATATGCATATTATGGAGAATAAAAGTTTAAAAAAATCAATACTGCACATCATCAAAAATTGCTTATAATAATCTGATAATAAAAACCATACAAATTTAAAGTTTTAATAAAAATAAAATACAACGCGTTTTGAAGTAACTTCATTATTGGGGCATCAGGACATCTACAAAGTAAGCAGGCTGAAGCCCAGCGAATTTATAATCTATGTCCGCCAAGATAAAAGGATAGTGAATCATCTGATTGGTGGACGAGGAAGCCACATAACTGCAAGTGATAAAAAAATGATAACAGGAAACAAAAGATAATTACAAAATAAGTACATCAATCTTGATTGGCTGCATTGTTTTTTTCTGATATGTTGATCTAGAATGTTATTGACAGCGTCTAGGATGGGGTTCTTCTCGAAGCTAGTCTGGTTGTTCAATATTTTATCTGGATGGTTTCTAATAAGTCTTGAGATTATCAGTGCCTTTCTCTTCTGGATTCTCTTCTGGTCTACCTTGATCATTGTCATCACTTCATCAATGATTCCAAACTGATGCTTTTTCTTTATTAGATGATTGGAAAAGGCCGATTTACCAAATTGCTAACCACGATACTATGTCCATTGAACCTCTCTTTGAAAGCTATCTTCATACATCCTGGGTAAAAGCATTCACATGTGGGGCAGACAAATTCGTATACACCACATTTGGAAAAGTCGTTGTTGTGTGTTGGTTTTACTTTTGGGTTCAAACATGCTTACAGTTGTTTGAAGTTTAAATGCAATTTTGAGACCTAGCTCTCAGTAAAAGTTTGATATTCGGGCCTGTATATGTAAATGCAGCGTAGTTGTTGGGTTCATTCTCATTGGGATTTGTCTCCGTTTTGTTTTTGATGCTGCATTTTGTCCTATTGAGTATTAAATGTGTGACCTATTTGGGGAATGAACTATTTCTAGCAACATTATATGTGAGTTGGATTTCATGCTTCCTGTCTCCTTTGGTAATCAGGTAATCGGGTAATCTGAGCCCTTTGGAAATACTTGCTCAGAGCTGCATTCTTGTGTTGGGGTGGATGATTAGATGAAAAACCGATGATATTGTTCGTAGTGGTAGACATGTGGAAAATACCAGAGTCTTCTTCCCAATACTTTTGTGGATGGTTATTTCCAAGTAGCTTATACAATTGTTTTTTCTTCTTCCATCGTGTAGGAGATATTGTTGTGGAAAGTATTGAAGACCTTAAGTAAAACCTAGGCTTTGGTAACGTTTTCATTAAAACGATAAGTGTGTCGTCGACATATCGGGAATAGTGCAAAAGTGTCACATCATTCCGTGATGCAACTACACCTAGAGATGGCTTCCTACATACAACCAGTTGTCCTTCTGAACATCAAGAGCAACGTGAAGACATCCCTCGACAAGGAAAAACTTGAGAAGTTCAAAATCATGTGCAGAAAACTGTACCGTTTGCAACAGAGACAGAAACACTATGGTCAGTAAATTTGCTTTCCACAACAACGTAGTCAATTTGACTTCCATCAGTTTCACGGACCTAAAGGTGAACTTGCTGAACAAGGGCCTTAAGCACAATCTATAGAGATGACCATCCGACAATGACTACGTTAAATTAGTTGTTGAAGTTGAACAGGCATTTTTGAGGCTTAAAACCAAAGACCGTCCTACCGCTCGTGCCTTTGCAGCCCAGGAAATGGAAAGAATCAACTGGATCACTGAAAACATCCCACTTCAAGAAGACCACAAAACTGCCATTACTAATAGAAATAAGTTGGCTGCAAACGATGCATCCATGGTGTGTGGTGACAAAGGCAATGAAGATCGTCGACTTCATCATGAACAATGGCTTTAACCTCATGAAAAAGGATCCCACCCTGTCATTCCAAAGGACCATAAAGTCAGTGATTAGAGGCTTTGTTCAGACATTTTCAAGGACTTCGCCAACAAGATCGTCTGCAGCAAGCAGTCACCTACGCATATTAAAATTACTTCATGTTAAATAAAATCATAAATGAAGTAAAATTGTTTAAATGTAGATCTGCCTCATTAATGTTTATAGATTTTATTTAATAATACAAGACTGTGATACCAAAAACCTTTACACTTAAACAAACACTTCAAACATGGCCCCCTCTACTACTTCTATAGTCTGCCTTAGAATGTTTTGCTATTTATGATTGACCACTTCTTCCGTATTTTCTATGTGTTAGATGTTCCTTAAATCGGGTCTGTATATTGCGAAAAGTCTGTCCCAGATAAAACATCGGGCAATTGGAACAAGTTGGTTTGTAAATTCCTGACTTCTGTAGTGGTGGGATTCCGTCCTTTGTAGGGTTTTGTAGAAAATTCTTGATTTGGTTCGGATTACTAAAAGACAGGGATAAATAAAAAGCTTTAAAAACCGAATTTAAATCTTTAATGTAATACTTATTATATGGTAACGAGATTGTATTTCCAATTTTTTTGTTTCTGCTGAAGGTGGTAGTATCTTCTATAAACTTCTTAATTCTCCTCTTCCTGAGTAAATTTTCGATGGTGTTTTTGCTATAGTCGTTCAACTCTGCTATGTTTTTAATTAGTGTGATCTCTTTTTTGAAAATCAAACTGCTTAAAGGTAAGTTTAACGCTCTATCAATCATGGAAACAAAAGTTGATACTTTTTGATTCCATGGATGGCTAGAATCGTTAGTAATATAATTTAACTTATTGGTCGGCTTTCTGTAAACTTCGAAAGATAATAAGTTATGATTTCTACAAATCAAAATATCTAAAAAGGGAAGCTTAAAATTATTTTCTAATTCGTACGTAAATTGTACCGTGGAAAAAAACTTATTGATGTGTTGAACAAAGTCTTCAACACTGCATTTATTGGTGTCAAAAATAGTAAAGATATCAAAATTTCATTATCATCCTCACATTTGTAAAGTTTATTGTAGAAGTCCTCCACAATTTTGATGATTTCACTTCCATTCTTCGTGATTGTGTCAAAGGATGCAAATATTCCTCTTCTTCCGATGCAGAGCATTCTCTTTGCAGTTTTCAAACTCTTGTTATCTTCAACTGCCTTCTTGACAAGATTGTAGTTGAACTTCCGAACATCTTCTGTGATTTAAACTTCCTCTCTTGAGTGCAAATATTCCTCTTCTTCCGATGCAGAGCTTTCTCTTTGCAGTTTTCAAACTCTTGTTATCTTCAACTGCCTTCTTGACAAGATTGCAGTTGAACTTCCGAACATCTTCTGTGATGTGTTTCCGTATTGTCTTGCAAAGCTCCGCATATTCTATTACTGATCTTGTATCTTCTCTTTTTGGCTTCATTTCTTCATTAATTTCCTCGTTTCTTCTGTGCTTTTTGTCTGTGGTTTGGAAACTAGTTCACCAGCTACTTCTTCTGCTACTTCTTTTAAGTGTTTAGTTAGTGTCCTGTTAATATCTGTAATGTCATCTTCCTGGATGCCGCTCTGTAAGATTTCAAAGTGATTTCACAGTTCTAGCTGGAATTCCGTTCTGCGATCCTGTAGGCGTGCAATGTTGATGATCTTTTTTGTGTTCTTGAAAAGTTTTCATCTTTCTGTTCTCGTGTTTAGAACAAGCTTGCATCTTACCAGTTTGTGGTTGCTTCCTGTATTGAAGTTGTTGAGAACAGTGCAGTCTTGGATCAAGTGCTTTTTATTTGCAAGAATGTAATCTATTTCACTAGTTGCTCCATTTTGGTTTTTCCAAGTCTATTTATGCTAAGGTTTCTTCTTGAAAAAGGAATTCATGATGTACAGTTGTTCGTACTCTGCAAATTCCACCAGTTTATTTCCTCTTTCATTTCTAGTGTCATATCCATGAGTGTCAAGGAAATTTTATCCTTTCTTCTTTTTCTCCGACACGGGCATTAAAGTCGCCCATGACTACTTTCAGATAATAACTTCCTGTTTGGTTCATCTTGCTAACTTCATAAAAGTCATCGACTTTCTCATCAGAGTAGCTTGTGGTTGGCGCACAGACCTGTATGATCTGTATCTTGTATCTTCTCGACAATTGGATAACCAATCTTGCAATTCTGTTGGAGGCACTCAATGATTTGATTTTTCCATTTCTTATGAATAAGGAATCCAACACCACTAACTCTTCCGTCGGTTGTTCCTCTGTGGTATAGTATGTGCCCACTGTTCAACTCAATTTTATCTTCACCTTTTCTTCTTACTTCGCAGAGTCCAATGGTATCCCAGTTGATCCTACCCAATTCTTCTTCTAGTTTTTGCAGACGACTCTCTGAGGAAAGGGAACATGCATTATAGGTAGCCAGGGTCAGTGTCTTGTGGTAGCAAGGTTCGAACCGGATATTTTTAGCACCCTCTGCCTTCATGTCTTGCTGGTTGCCACCATAACCAGGGACAATCTGGCTGCCGGGAACTGAGGGCCATGGCTGATTTTGAAGGGTAAGTGTTTAGAGAGTAGTGGTACAAGGTCCTCCGCGCTGGCCCAGTGCGTGTTGGAGGAAGCCCATCTGCGTCCATTCACCATGCACAAGGCATGATTACTAACAGGCTGCCCCACTGGAAGTTACAGATTGGACATTAGGCTTCTACTCCTAGTTGATTCCTTTAAGTCCTTGAAGGTAATTAGAGGGTCATCCCCTAGTTATGAGTAGAACCCATGTGCAGTCCTTTTAAAGGGTAATGTGACATAATACTAAATAGCAGGTTATACTGATTATCAGTAATGATGGGAATAGAAAAGTGCCAAATTCAAAACTTTACCTAAAATTATAATATTGTGGAAAAATCAGATGTTTGAATAATTAGATAATATTTAGAAATTAAAGTTTTGATTTATTTAGAATTGGTCAGTTGTAATTATGGATTTGAGTTTTGAAATTTCATGAAAAGATGGGCTCTGTTGACGATGTAACCGTTAAAACACATCAGCCATTTTATTAAATATAGTACTGTTTTATAGTTTCTATATTATTGTAGTGACAATACAAGATCCAATGCTAAGTAATTTCTAATGATTACAATCTTGAATAGTTGGCTTTTTATATGCTTTTTGACAGAAAAATTGATATCAATTGACATGAAAATTGCTATGTGGTATGTACATGAAGAGCAGAAGTAGGGCTTCAAACAGTTAGGTGATTTTATTGGACAGAAAGGGTTACACAAAATGAGCAAGTCAGTAGGGTGTTGACCCTGTTTGTGTTCTTCAGGGTCAACACCTTGCTAATGACCTCCAATTGTAGGCTAATTCATCAACATTTTGAGTCGGTTGCAATCAATACCCATCATATCCCAAATGTGCTCAAGAGGTGAATGACATGGTGATCTGGCTACCAAGGTAGTGTGTCACTAGCACAGAGACAATCCATGGAGTGACTTGACATGTTTGGCTTGCATTATCTTGCTGCTGGAAAATAAACATTGTCACAGAATGATCTTAACATATACTGGAGCTATGAGATTACCGTGGAGAACTAACAAGGGGATCCAGCTATCATAGAAATGTCACACCAAGCTATAATTCCCTGTTACTATGACCGATGGATGGACACAGGTTTTAAAAATTTTCTATCTTTACTAATAGCTAAATTATTACATAAATTAGAAGTAACTTACTTTTATTTTATTAAAACAGAATTAAAATAAAATAATAAAAATATTAAATTTTATTAGCGTGTGACAATGAGAGTGGGATTGTGCAGTGTCCAGACATGTCTGTGAAATTTTGATCATTTGCATATGAAGTTTCTTTCTGATTGATTCATTTTTTCGGGATGTATCAGTTTCTTTGTCAAAGGCTATACTGATTAGTTATTGCATGCATGAAAAAAAAAAAGTAACAAAGGGAAATCCTTTATTTAAAAAACTTACACATATTATTTGATACAATTTATTTTATATTTTATCAGAAAACCAAGCACAAGGTCATGGAGAGAAAATTTCCCATGACAGCTCCAAAGATGAATTAACAGTATTCCTGAGTAACTTGGATTATTCAGTCAATGAGGAAGACATTCGGCAAATGTTTAGTCCTGTAAGAGAAATATATTAGTGCTTTATTTTTACTTGAACATGGAAGAATATAAACTTACTTATAGTCATTTACTACCTTTTCAGATTGGAGAGATTCAATCACTACGTCTAGTTCGTGACTACAAGGGCCGTTCAAAAGGTTACTGTTATGTGCAGTATACAACGAAGGTAAGTTTATAATGTATTATATATTTTCTACTAGTTATTGATACTATGTTCGACAAGTACAGATTTTCCATCTCTGTTAATAAATGATATATAATGCTGTGTAAGTGCTGTAAAATGTTCTAAGTACACTGTTGTCCATAAATTAAGGGATTTGCAGAATGAGACTCTTCTCCACATCCAATCAGCACCAAATTTGGTAAGGCCATTCTATAAGTTCTGTAAATATCATTCCATCATTAAATACACAGGTGGCAACACCCACGGTGACAGAACACACTTACCTCATTGACCTTGTGACACAGGTCATCAAGAGCCATAAAGAGTGTTATTTAACTTTCATTGGCAATTGATCATTAGGGTGTTGCATCCTAGCACAGAGGGGATTAATAATTAACCCTTTGTAGAACTTTCAGGATAGATCCTGGATTCAATAGGAGGAATCGCGATATGCGGCTTCCTTACAATGCTCATGCTCTAGGCATGCGCAATACAATTTTTTTTCTCCTTCTCTTCGTACTAAATCCAAATACAGTTTTCTCTTTCTACATTCAAAAAGTGGAGGGAATGGATGAAAGTTGACATTTTATCCATGGATACATGACTAAGTTTTTCTTTTTTTTCTAGTATCCGAATTATATCCATGAGTTATACGCTGATAATTGGGCATAATAGCAGAACAGCATGTGGAACTTTAAAAAACACGGTGTACACTACAAACCCACAAACAGACGGAATTAAGAGATCAAATTGAACATTCCATCAATGATATTTCATTAGCTACAATCCAGTCGTTATGTCGCTGTGTTCAACGTCGGTGTTGGGAGTGTACTGTCGCAGAAGGTGGACATTTTGAACATGTATGGGCTTAAGGAAGTTTAAGGAATAAAATACAACAAACCTTATATTTCTATCTCTTTTCGTTGCTGAGTTAAAACATTTCAAAGAGTGTATACCGAGTATATCAATTTGGGACACCCTGTATATTGAAAGTGTGGTAACAGATAGCGACACTATTTCTGATTCTTGTACAGAGGGTAGATTATTGCAGAACGATAATCTGCGGCACTTACTCCTTCGAGGGAGTTTTGCGCCATCCCAGTAATTAACGACTGCTACGAGATGACAGTAGCAGCCGGGACCGATGGCTTAGCGTGCCCTCCGAAGCACGAGGGGTTCATGATGGAAGAGCTGCTGGCAGACGAACAAACCAGTGGCTTTCACCATCTGCTGGACATCCAGCACTGATCACTCAGCAAATGGGTCAGACTAAAGTCCCCCAACAGCTATGCCCCAAATAGCTGTCCCACCCAGCAGTGGTCCTCAAGCCACTGGCTGTCACCCAGCCAGCAGCTGGCCGCGCCTGAAGTTGCTTAATTCCATCGATCAGTGAGCCAACCGACGAGACAATCAGGCCACGGCCACCCCCTAGCGACACTATAGTTCGCTGTCTTATCTAGCCAATTCGTGTAATGGTCTAATGTTTCATTGTTTTGAATGAAAATTAATGAATTCCTGTGTATTGGAACAAACTCTTTTCCATTACAATAAATATATTGATCACGTTTAATTTAATTCCTAATTTATTATTTTGAAACATTTATAAAGTCTTCATCTTATTTATAATTTGTGCGCTTGTTGAATTCAAAGTGCTTTCAATTGCTTAATTTATCTCTACAGATGCCTTCTTCTCTATAATAACAAATAGAAAAGGGAAGGAAAAATTCTGCGACCTGGATTCGAACCACAGACCATGCCTATCGCTGGCACTGCTCTTAGTTAAGAATAATGTTCTGACCCAAAAAAGCGTTACGGATGATGCAGTAATTTTAATTTTTCGTCATACAAAATACACTAGTTTTGTGATTTTAGATATGGCGAAAAGCTTGGATGTGCTGTGTTTCTGGCCCCACATTCGATTGTGAGTACAGATGCGAATAAGGAGACACACCTTACGCATAGTTCGGATAACGAACCGTTTATGAGCTTTCCGCAGTTAAAATTGAAGTTTCAGCAGCTGGTTTTTCTACTCTGTGGATGGCAGGTGTAGCTTCTAGAGCTTCACTTTTAACTGCGGAAATCTCATAAACAGTTCGTTATCCGAACCATGTTTATATGTACTTTTGTTTTCATCTCGTTGTGGGGAATCACCACTAGAAATTTGTGACGGGGGTTTATATACACAAATTGAAAATTTTTGGCCACATGATATATGGACGATCCCTTAGTCAGGGTCGTCCTACGGTTGCCATGCCCAGACAAGACCCCTACCTTGCTCTACCTTTAAGAACAAATGAAGCATAGTCAGGGATATTGTCAGAGAGCTGTCATTGGCCACTTGGGTTAGTGTTTCCAGGCAAACGGTATACAGGAGACTCCACACAGTTGGCCTGATTCTCGACGACCAATGAGGTATGTTCCGTTGACCCAGGGACACCATAGAGAATGGTTGGCTCGGTGCACCGAACATGAAGCATGGACAGGGGGAGAATGGAGTCAGGTCATGTTCTCGGATGAGTCCCTGTATATCTTGGACTCTGATTCTTGACATGTTCACATCTGGAGAGAGCGTGGGACATGGGTCAGCCCTGCTAACTTCATTGAACATGATCGTCACGATGATGGCAGTGTGATGGTGTGAGCAGGCATCATGATGGGTTCCCATACATTGCTGCAAATCTTCGACAGATGGGCATAATTGGCCAGGTCTACCAGGATAGTGTCCTACAACAACATGTTCGTCTCTTCAGGGATACGGTAGGTCCAGATTTCCTCTATATGGATGATAATGCCCGTCCGCATCGGACTGACATAGTGGATGATTACCTGCAACTTGAGGATATCCGGTGCCTGGATTGGCAAGCATGAATATCTGGACCTAACCCCATCGAGCACTACATGGGACGCTCTTGGAAGATGTGTTTCAGTACCACCTCTGCGAACACTGCAGGATTTATGAACAACATTGGTCCAGGAATGGGATGCCATCCCCCAACCATTGTTGGATACCCTGGTTTTGAACATGCCAGCACATTGTGCTGTGTGTGTTTCTGTGCGGGGGCACCCCACAGTGTACTAAAAATCACCTACAATGTATAAAACTAGAGGGGGAAGATGTTGCTACAAGTTTTTATGTCAGGGTTATCCATGCAGTTTTTATGTTGTTCCGTCCGCAGCATTGCTGCCACCTTTGTGTGACTGAATTGTGTTTACATGACCTAGAGAACAGGCATACCAAATCCCTTACATGCAAATCCCTTACTTTATGGACACCAGTTTAGTACATTCAACACACTTGGAGCATTTTGTCAACATCGGTCAATAGAGTCCCTTAACTTCCTTGGCTGATATCAGTAAGATTGGTTGCATTCATGTTCTGCATTTATTACTGTGATAATAGATGTGGCAATGTTCCAGTGGCCCTGCTGCTCGTTGTGCCCTGTGATGTTTAGTCAGCACAGGTACCCGTGTAGGAGTACCCCATAGCAAGAAGATGGTTCTAGATGATGTGGCTGCTTACAAGTTTCTGTGCACTAGCATTACATTGCCGAGTGATCTGTCGCACTGTGGCCGTCTATCTGCTGTTACGATATGCGCTAGCTGTTACGACCTTGCTCATCCACATGCTGTTGTCCACAGCAATTGGCCCTTGCAGGATGGTTTTACCAGCATCAACATATCCACAGTACACCTGTAACACAGTGGCTCATGAAAGTCCCTGTGCCTGCACGACTTCTGTGATGGAGTAACCCATTCATGGGGCCCCAACAATTTGCCCACAATCAAATGTGCTTAGATCTTTCGTCTTACTCATACTGCTTCCTTACATCATTCCATTTCCGTTGCCAGGGTCGCCCACAGTACCACATTTGCTTAATGCCAGCTGTCTCTAATTCAATTGCTCTAGAGTGTATGTGACCAAAGAGTGTACTTTAAATATAATGTACTTTGTCTGAGTCTCAATCCTGGAATCTTTAGGTCAAGATAATGCTGTTCTTTGTTTACATGTTAACTGGCCCTGGGTAACTAATTACGATATATGTATCCAGACAGAACTCCTATAGTGAGAATAGAAATATGTAGATGAAGACATGTATCTAGCCTGCAGACAAGCGACGCTTGGAAAAGATTCTTCAACATTGATCATTTTAATAGGTATTGTTCGAGTTTGTTTTGAAAGCAAAACCATGTCTCATCCATTAGTTAATCTCAACTGAGGTGACTATATGTTTCCAGGCAAGTGGTCTTCAAACTTTGAAGACAGTCTCAGAAAATTAGCACAACAACCAGAAGACCATGGAAGGATGCCTAAGGACCGCTACACAGCAGGAAGACCATTCTGTAGCTCTAACTGCTCACTGTAGAGGGAGTCTGCAGTGAGGCAACTCTCTCTGGACCTGCCAGCTGCCATGGATAAAGGCCTGCATGCAAGAGTGATGGTCTGCATCCTAATCAAAGACATTTTAGAGCACTATTTGGGTTTACAGACGAGTCGTCAGACTGCGCTTCATTTTTGTGGATTACGCTTATCTCATAGGGCTGCCCTGATCACTGTAGTTCTCGAAAGTGAAGATATTTAACTGATGGAATGGCTACCAGATCTCTGGACTTGTAACCTATAGGCTTCTTGCCATCGTAACTCAAGTGACCGGCAGCGCCACTAGTGTCAAAAAATAAAAATTTTGGCGTCCAAACTCGAGGAAGCCTGCCTGAGCTACAGCATGTGAGCTTTCTTCCGTAACTCTTTGAGCAAACAGTTAACGTGATAAAATGAACAAAAATAGAATACTATGTGTTGCTGTTGGATGTAGTAACTCATATTATAACACAAATGGAAAGAATGTTAGTTTTTTTTCGTTTTCCCAAGAAGGATCTTCCCAGACGTGAAAAATGGATTCAGTCAATTTGGCGTACTGTGTAAGCACTTTTTGATTTTTTCGATGATATTCATTACACTTAACAACTTAGAATGATAAGTTAGGGGGATATCTGAAATGAGCATGCTGGCAATGATTTTGTCTATGTTCAATGTTGGGACATTTGAAAGAAACGATAGAAAGATTGATGTTCCAAAAGAAGACAAATTAATAATTTTTTTGATGAAGATAAAACTTGGCCTCAACTTTTCTTCAATAGGTGCCTTATTTTCCATTCATGAAAGTACTGTTTCAAGAATATTTTATTTTGTGCTGCATTTTTTGCATCAAAGATTGAATGGATGGGTGAAATGGCTGGATCAAAAAGTTGTAAGAAAAATCATGTGTCCTTGCTTTAAAAAGGAATTCCCACATAGCAGGGTCATAATCGATTGCTTTGATATTAAATGTGAAACTCTTAGCTAAGTTTTCATGCAGAACAAAATGTATTCTGTATATAACAATATTTTTACGTTGGAGAGAAAAATTTCTATAAAATCATGGTTCTCCAAAATTCAAATTTATCTACAAAATTTGATAAAATCCCCAACACTATAAAAATCAAAATTAAAAATAAAATTGAATTAAAACTCCCACCCCTTCCCTCTTAACTAATGTAACTGAACCATCTAACTAAAACTTTTTGATTAAATAATCAATTCATAATGGGCATAAAATTCATTTCAACTTTGAGACATTGATATGAATTTATGCCCATTATGAATTGATTATTTTTTAAGAAATTTTTTAGTTAGATGGTTTAGTTACATTAGTTAAGAGGGAAGGGGTGAGAGTTTTAATTCAATTTTATTTTTTATTTTTGATTTTTATAGTGTTGGGGATTTTATCAAATTTTGTAGATACATTTGAATTTTGGAGAACCATGATTTTATAAAATGTATTCTGTTTATAAAAGTGCGTACACTTGTAAATATTTAATTTCACTTGTAAAAAAAAAAAATTTAATTGGGATTTCACGAATATTACACGAGAAACCCTGAAAACTGGTTCAAATTTCGATGAATCTACCCTTAACGAGCTGAGCACGCCAAGCTGTTTGGACGCCAAAATTTTTATTTTTTATTGCCAGTAGGCGCTGAACATCAATTTGCAGTGCTGCCCTCTGAAGAAGGCAAGAAGCCTATTGGCCTTTTTATTTGGTAAACCGATGTGCATCCATTATACTCATTAGCTGACAATAGCAACGCTGCGGTGGCCAAAGTTTGTGTTATAAAAGTTAAATTTCACCATTTCATTAGGTAAACATGTGCGCCACCATTACATGGGAGCAAATATAAGCAACAGTACTACGGTGGCTAAAGTTTGAAGTAAAAAGTTCAGTATCAGGGCGAGTCAAAAGTTACTGTACATAGCAGTATTTCAGAAATGGTGTAAAATGAATGATGTGACCATGCTATCTTTTGGGACAGTTTTGGAGTTTGGCCTCCATCTTGAAATTTGCCATTTTGGATCATGGTTCATTTTCTTAAATGGGAAGGGGTTCATGTGGCATATCAAATAACATCAGTTTTTTTTCCTCAGCAGTTCATTCTTGCAATCAGATTTCAGTTTTCTGTTTTTGTTCACAGGTTATTAACAAAAACATTGACACTTTCCAAACAAAAATGCATGTTGAAAACTGGATTGGAACAGCTAAAGGATGTGTTCACTGTATTGTCCCTGCTGCTGGACACAGAGCTCTAGGCGCTTTATTCATTCATCATGTGTGCAGACAAGAACGTCAGGGGCATTGATGTCACAAGCCTGTAGGATGTGTTGCTGAAGGCGATGTTTACTTTGGATTTTCACAACATGCACAGGTTGTTACAAGTGGTCCCCCCACAGGTAACAATCTAGCAGTGTGAGGTCAGAGGAATCTAGGAGCCCCTCAACAGGACCCCACCAACCAATCCAATGACCAAGTAACTGCCCATCCAGCCATTGATGACATTATGTATATAGTATGGAAAAAACTCGGGAAACTGTGATCGGAACAGTGCTCTGTAACATTTGCTGGTACTCATTTAGGGCACTGTCTATGAAAATTGGTCCAAAGAAATGGGTGCCCCATATCCCACACAATAACATAACGTTGACATCACCAATGACTTTGGATGGATCTGTCTAATGAGGGTTCATATCGCTCAAATATCTCATGTTCTGATGGTTCACCTCACAATGGACATGAAAATTTGCCTCATCACTGAACACAATGTTATGTGGAAATGTAGGATCCATCAATAGTTGTCCAGAACCCAGGTACAGAACTCCTCACATCTGTCCGGATCATCCTCAGATAGTTTTTGCTGCATCTGAACTTTGAATGGATGCCATTTGTTGGTATGCAGAATTCATGATTGGCTGCAAGCTGTCTTGTGCCGAGTTGGAGACTATATGCAAATATGGCCAACACCATTGTAGAGGTTGCCTTATCGATTGATGTTTTTGGCTGGCCTGTGTGAGCTTTATGTTCAACAGTCCCAGCATTTCTGAAATATGATATCACATATGTGATGGTACTGTATAAGAATTGTTCTCTTTCAGGATGCAGGGGTGAAATGAGCAGCAATGGTATGGTAGGGGCAATCCTCTCCTCCTTCATTAGTGCCATCTCCAATTACCTGCAACAGTCAATGGTACAGTGTCAATGTTTTTGTTAATAACTTGTGAACCACAACAGATAACTGGGGGTCTAGGCTGAACTCATCGACAAGCTGTCGATCTCGACAAAATCCAATCGTCGATAAGTGGCGTATTACACATTTATACACAAATTTACACACGTATGGCTAGATGATATACACTGATACGCACATTTAGACATAATTTTGCACATTTATCCATGTATACACATAAATACATACAAAAACACCATACCTGTAGACACAATATCTTATTATTTTTACAGTTCAAGTTTCGTAGCACAAGAGAGTACTTCATGTATGTAAATATTTTTAAACAAGTTTTTGTTAATATTTTTAGAGCTATATGTATTGTTGAGCTATGTGTATTTAGCCTGCAGGCTGGTAACGAAGGAAAAAAGATTTTAATAAGAAATATGTTGCTAAATTCTGAAATAACGATCGCCAAGTGCATAGTCGACTGCTCTTGAACTGTAGACAAGAATAAGGCAGTTGTCGAGTGTTGTCGATGGTCAAAGTCTACACTAGAAAATCGACGGTGTAGGGTCTGTACACTGTAGACTCTGTAGACAAGTAGACAAGTGTACACTGTAGACTCTGTAGACAAGTTGTGTTCATGCTAGCTCGAATCAACAAATGCGTCATTAACCACGTGACCATCGACATTTGTCGACAGTCGACTGCTTGTCGATGAGCTCAGCCTAGACCCCCTGAACTCTGGTTACAGGAATGAACTCCTGAGAGAAAACTGGTGTTATTTGATTTGCCACATGACCCCCTTCCCATTTAAGAAAATGAACCTTGGCCCAAAATGGCATTTTTCTAGATGGCAGCCAAACTCAAAAGCTGTCCCAAAAGATAGAGCACCTATCCTATTCCCTGCTAGCAACAAGTGGTGGAACGGCCTAATAATCAATTCATAGCACCTTTTGTAGGAGGAAACCTAACATTTTGTAGCAGTCTGTAGCAGAAAAAATTGGCAATTTATAGTAGTTTGTAGCAGGAAGAAATTAAATTAAATAGCATGGTGTGGGAAAGCCATCAAACATAGCTTCTTCTTCATCTGACTCTCCAAAAACTTGATGAAAATCTTCATTTTCATGCTCTTCATCCATATCGTCTTCAGTGTCGTTTTCATCTGCCTCACTTTCATTATTTTTATTTTTTGAAACGATACAGTAATTATTTACTGTATGTAATAATCTATATGCATTGTAACCATATTAGCTTTCTTTATAAAACATTCTTGGACGATTTTCAAGACGCACTTGGTAGGAACACCCTGACAGTTTACACAGATCGGCGCCATCTTGTTTTTGGGATTTGACTTATGCGTTTATGCCTGAAATGACTCAATAAAGTTGCTTTTGGTGCAGGTTTGCACGAAATCGCTAAAATGGTGCTGTGTTGCGCAGAAATATGAATCTGGCGCAATTGGCGCAGCTGTTCCACCACTGATGATCACATCGTGTATTTTACACACCATTTCAGAAATACAGCTATGTCCAGTGACTTTTGACTCGCCCTGTAGTAAAATCTTGTCATCCAGAACAGTCTGTCTGAACCTTTGCTAGACTGTGGCCTGGTAGTTTCTTTTTAATAATATGGAACTTAAAAAATTCTGGCATCAGGGCCTGAAAGTTGTGAAACACTGATGTAGAATCCTACTAAGAAAGGCCTAAATGGACAAGTGGGAGCAGAACTGGGAGGACTGTGTAGCTATTAGGAGTGATCATATTTCTTATTATCTCTCCAGCATCAATCACTCCATGTGCTATTGTACATTTGGACTTTGATGCCTCAAAGTGCATCATCATCTTTCCATATCAAGTTTCATTAAACTTCATTGGTTACTTCTTGTGATAGTCTTCATTTTGTGTTTGTTCATTTCATTCAGGACATAAGTGCAGATTACGAGCAAACCTTAATGAATTTATTTGTCATATTTTCACTCAAGTCACAAATATACATCGCTTTTCTGAGTTTAAAATGGGTCTTATATTTTCAGAGGTAAATTGGAAAATAATCATTGGTAAATTAATTTTTTATTTATTTATTTATTTGTTTATCAGGAATGTCAACAGATGGCACTTAAGAAAGACCGTGAATTATTAAATGGAAGACCAGTTTTTGTTTCTCCATGTGAAGATAAAAAGTCATCCAGCACCCAAAAGAAATTCAGGGTAATAAAGAAGATATTATTTCAAAGAGTAGACATTACAATATTGCCTGCATGCTTTTTTAATAAAAAATTGTATGTTCTTTTATTTCTTAAAGTACAAGGTAGGATTAGAAAAAAACAAGCTGTTTGTGCGAGGCCTTCCATTTTCCTCTACAAAGGAAGACGTGACTGCGCTTTTCCAACCTTATGGAGAAATAAAAGATGTCCGTATTGTAACCTATCGCAATGGTCATTCCAAGGGACTTGCGTTTGTGGACTATAAAGATGAGGTATTATTTATTTCCCATTTCTTTCATATTCTGTATGAAACTAGACTACATAAATCACCTTAAAATGTATGTACGTAGACTTCTGCTGCTATGGCTCTTGTTAAACTTGATGGAACAAAAGTTGGCAATCAAACCATTACTGTTGCATTGAGCAATCCACCTGACAGAGGAACCCCATCATCACATCAACAGAACATTCCATCACTTGGAGGTGGACCAAAGGAAGTTGGACTGTAAGTTTTTATTAGGATTAAATATATACTCAATTTAAGTGTTTATATTCTTAAAAACCAGAGACAATGCTTCTTCTGCATAACAGCAAATATACAAGGTCTTTAAATTAAAGTTCCATAAAACAAAAAATTACTGGACCAAAAGCTAATAATACTTGGTAATATTATACAAGAAGGCATGGGAAGTTCACACCCACCAAAAAAAAAATTAGTTCAAAAGGTCACCACCAGCATGGAATGGCACTCTATGCAATATTCGTATACGAAATTAGACACGAAGACACAGGTTAACAAGTCTTTAATCGTTACTAAAATTAGTTACATGTTGAATGTGACCTCCACCATTTACTGAAAGCAGGTTACACCGGATTACTGCGTTCTCAACTGTAGCTCGTAGCATATCAGGAGGAATGTTACGCACCTGTCGGCGTATTGCATCTTTCAGTTCCGCCAAATTCCTGACGTTATCACCCCGTGACCGGGGTGGCCAAGAAAGGGGGAAGTTTCGGCCTATAATCCGTTCATCTGTGAAATGTTGCTGAAGTAACTGTTTGACACATGTACCAATATGAGGTGGAGCCCCATCCTGCATAAAAATCGTTGTGTCTAAAATGCCACGTTGCTGAAGTTCTGATATCACAAAACTTCTTAGCATCGACGCCATGCGAGCAGCAGTCACAGTGCATGTCACGAGTCCATCTCTCGACTGCTCTTCAAAAATACGGTCCAATTATGACAATTTGCTGTCATACTACGCCACACGGTAACTTTAGGAGAATGCAATGGAGAACATGAGGGGGACTGGTGGCCCAAATCCTACAGTTATGGGTGTTGACATCCCCATTCAGGTAAAAATGGGCCTCGTCCGTCCACAAAATGTTTCATGGCCAATGCTCGTCCACGTCCATCCGTCCAAGGAATTCCAATGCGAACGTTTCTCTATGAGGAAGATTGTTAGGTTCGAGTTGTTGGACAAGGTGGATTTTGTATGGGTAGTACTGCAGCACTTTACGTATGATCTTGTACACCGTACTCAGTGGTAAGTCCATTTAATGTGCAACAGCACTTACGCTGCACACCCCTTGTGAGGTTTCCATTTTTGCTTCCTCTACGGCTACTGAAACAGCTTCCACGGTTGCCTCAGAGACGGGTTTCCTTCCTCGGCCAGGTGCTACCGATAACAAACCTGTGGCTTCAAACTTTGTCATCATCTTCTTCAAACTCTGCAGTGTCTTTAGCCCCCAACGTACATGTATTCGTCGAACGGTACGATAATGTTGCAAAGCCTGCCGTAAATTGCTTTTGCATTCATAATAACATTTAACCAGAAACGCACGGTCTTGCATGGTAACAGGCATCGTCGACTAGTAACAGATGAGGCGTACTGACAACGAGGCTCCCTTTCTTATTTCTGAAAACCAAATGACTTGAAAAGCGCATGTGCATAAACCACATTGTTAACCTGTGTCTTCGTGTCTAATTTCGTATACGAATATTGCATAGAGCGCCATTCCATGCTGGTGGTGACCTTTTGAACTAAATTTTTTTGGTGGGTATGAACTTCCCATGCCCTCTTGTATAATATTACCAAGTATTATAGCTTTTGGTCCAGTAGTTTTTTTTTATGGCCATGTCAAAATGGAACTTTAATTATAAAGACCATGCACTGTATTTAAATTTTAAATTTCCACAAGATTGCAGACATTTTGACAAGATTACTTCAGTAAAACAACCTTTTTTGTACCTTGTGGTTTTACTGAAAAACTCCACACCATGAGCGGCATTAACAGTTACCCTACTATCCTTTTGTACAGAGCTCTTTGACTATATAGCTGCAAATCTTTTCGGTGTTATTTCCAGCAAAATTTTTAAGAAAGACTACCATCTGAAATAAATATTTCCTTTATTACTGAACTAACAACTGTGAGTTAATTCAGTTGGTAAATAATATGCTGACAGAAATATTTGTGCTGAAAAGAAATCATAAGTGGACCTGTAAATAGACGCAAAATTTCAGTCTCTTTGATAACTGCACACTCCTAAGGCAGATTAAATGTTCATAGTCCTTAAAAGGTCATAAAGGTTATGCACTATCACAGTTACATTAACACAAGGTTAAGCAGCATCTTTAGTAACAAACAAATTACTTTATAGTTTTATTAACTGGACTTTCTTAGGTGGTTATTAGCTTAGGTAAAGAAACGTTGAAGCATCATGCAAGTAATCATCTATACTCCTCAAGCGGGGAAGGCTAGGGAACTAAAGCTAACTCTAGAGGGAAACACTGAGAAACACGGGGAATTAATTTAGTTACTAGAGCTTATTGTTTGAGATCAGTCAGCCTTCATCAAACCCCAGCCAGAGCCACCAACAGTCAAAAGTGAAAACTCGTGAGATCTATACACCGAGATTACACTCGGAAGTTTAGGCTAACTGGAAGTCACACTTACCACCATGTGAGACAGAAAAGTCACTTCTACACATAATGTAAAACAACAATTTGGGCCTTTTATTGAATCCTTAATATAAGGAAATTCTTCTGTGCATTTAAAAATAGCATCTTCTCGTTTGGACATTCTTTTTTTTTATAATTATTTCTTACTATTTTCCATATCCTTTTTGAAACATGAATCCATGAGGTTGTTATCAAGTAGCAATCAACATCTTATTTTTTCTACGCAATTCAACATGCCCGAGAACTGGGCATAAAGTTATATGGAAAAATGTTTTCTTTTCGGAGCATTCCATCATTGTCATACATGCGATACATACCCCCTCACAATGCAACTTATTACTCGACGTTGTACATGAAGCCAGCCCCATGTTTGATTACCGAATTACTTAATAAAATGAAATAATAAATTAAGGAAATGGTTATTAATTACTCTACACATTTTTTACTGGAAGGCAATTAGCTGATTGTAATAATCTATTTTTAAAAACTAAGTTTGTTTAGAAACTTGAGAAGCCATTCAATTGTCGTCTGCTGCTGTCTACTTCCATTGATTTCATCTGAAGTGGAGTTGTGCTTATTGCTGAGTAGTGGAAGAAAGAAGTTCTGTTAAGCGCATTAATACACATACATAGCTTTAACAGTGGACTCCTTGTATGACTGTGTGTGCTCAAATTTTTTTCTTTTTCACGGTTTATTTTGAAAGAAAAAAAATTTCGCACTTTCTTATTTTGCAAGCATCTATAGTAGCTTCAGTTGAGTAACATTTCAAATTGGTGGAAATCTGTGACATACACGTTCGAGGGATTCCCATGTTAGTTAAATGATGTTCGATGTCTTTGCAATACATTAAACCAGTGAAATTAATCGGTTCAGGCAAGAAGTAGAGTCCAACATGATTTGAACACGACTTCTTGGATGAACCGATTAATTTCACTGGTTTAATGTATTGCAAGGACGCCGAACATCATCCACGTAAGTGAAAACACTTTTGGAATATGGTGTACATACAAAAAGTAAGATTTCATTTTCTTCTATTGATCCACATCCACACTATGAGCAACAAAATAGTTAACCTAATCCTTTGTGTAAACAATGCTCTTAGACTATACAGCTGCTAACCTATAAGATGTCACGTCCAGCAAAATTTTTAATTAATTCAATTGGTAAACTATATGCCGACAGAAACATTCACATTACAAAGAAAACCGGTGCACTTGTAAATAGAGGCGAAACCTCAGCCTCTTTGATAATTGAATGCCCCCGAGACAGATTAATTGGAAAGTCCTTAAAGATCATAAATTTTTAGTCCTTCACTACCACAGTAACTGAATGTAACATTGAGACTAGATTAATCAGTGTCTTCAATAATAATCAAATTAGTTTATAGTTTTGTTAAGTGCACTCTCCTGAAGTAGGTAAAGGAATGTTAAGCACTGTCCAAAGAATAACCTATAATCCCAGAGTTTGTTGCTTGATTGAGGTTAAGCACTATTCTTCAAGCAGGGAAGAGTGAGGGGAAACTAGATTCACCCTATTATGCTGTGAGAAGTGCATAATTTTATCATATCAAGAACAACCATGGAATTTAATTATGTAGTGAAAGGGCATATCCATACAATCCTTAAGTTTGAGAATTGTTTTTATTTTTAAATTGTATGAAGTACTATCTACAAGGGGAAGTCTGTAAGTACTCAGTAACCACAAAAGCTCTTGCCGTTTTTATGTTGCCGTAAAAGGAAGTGATAGAAGATATGCAAATGAGTGTACAGTGTAGTCCAAAATCTGTCAGGGGGAGGAGCAGGAAGGTTAGCCTGTAAAAATACAGGGCTGCTGGGCATCACATCTTGTGCAGAAGTGAAGGCAAATGGAGGTATCAAAGGAGATGGTTAGATGTCGTTTGCTTTATGACTTAAGGTGGGCTTGTCAGCAGCAGCATCAAGTCGCTGAATGTGTCTTGCAGTTGGGGATGATGCTGTGAACGAACGCATCACCAGGTATTTGTTCCAGAATTCAGGTCGGGTGAATTTGCCGTTTCTGATGAACCCCGTAGTCTAGTGTGTCTGGTGGAGTAGATGCCAAATGGTTCACTACGAGCTGCTATCAACTGGCCAAACCATCACTGGGGACCTGTACTCCCAGCAGAAGGAGCCAGCATTGGTGAATCGCAAAAGGGTACTCTTCCTTTATGACAATGCCTGGCCAGGGAAACCATAGAGCAGTTTGACTGGGAAACTTTGTCATCCACCTTACTCACCAGATCTTGCTCCAACGGACTATCACCTTTTCCATTCTATGGACAACCATCTTCGTGGAAGAAACCAATGATACAGATCTGCGAAAGGCACTCACAGACTTCTTTGAGTCCAAGACCGGCAAGTTTTACAGCCAGGGTATTAAACGGCTGGAGACACGTTGGCAGAAGGTGCTAGATGCCAATGGGGATTACTTTGAGGATTAGCGATACGTTACTTTTTGTGTACATCATTTTGTTTTCTGGAATTAAATATGGCAAGAACTTTTGTGGTTACATACAAATGGTGATAGGAATCTGAAACACAGCTAGATTTGCACGTTATGGTGATCTTATTTCTTAACATAATTCCTGATGATGTTGATGCATTTGTCCTGTCGACAAAAGTGTTTTGATACCTTCTCGTTAGAAAAGTGGCCTTTGCTGCTTAAGCCCATTTTGCACTTCATTTTCAGTCTCCTTGTCATTTGCTTTTTTCCAAGCGACTTTTGTCTCTCTTGTTTGCTCAAAAACCATCTTGGGAGCTAGCATTGTGCAAATGATGAGCGGGGATGAAAGCGAAGTGCAAAACTGGTCTTTGCTGCCTGGCCCGGTTTCACATTTCATTTTCATTCTCCCTTGTCATGCACAATGCTAACTGCCAACAAGAAAAGTGAAAGTCGCTCAGAAAAAAGCAAATGACAAGAAGGTTGGCAAAACTGCCTCAGGCAGTAAAGCCCAGTTTTTTATGTTGAGAAATAAGAAGATAAGAACATGCAAATGTAGCAGTTTCAGATTCCTATCTCAATTAGTATTTTTTAAATCACCGTTTGTAACTTACCGTATTTATTGAATCCCTTTGTATAAATGGCAAAAATTTGTTGTAGTGCTATTATAAATCCTAGTTTTTTAAGAGTTTATATTCAGTTCTTCTAAAGTTTTCACATGTTAAACAGCATAAAAAGCCTTTAAACTGTCTTAAAGCAAAATAATTAACTGAAACTACTTTTCTACAATTACTTATTTTACTATATTTAGAAGAGGACGAGGAAGAACCCAAGTATCCCTTGTACCACGAGCAGTAAAATTACAGAGTGGAGCCATTCATAATGCCAGCGACAAAAAATCTGTCAATGGAACCCAGAATGGACAATCTGCCTCAACTGAGAATACGGCTGCACCAAAGACAAATGAAGACTTTAGAAACATGCTTTTAAAAAAGTGAAAGTTTTCCAATTTGTAAAGCATTTGTTGTGAAAATAAAAAAATGTAGCCTCTTCTCCTAGTTTGTATGAAGTTTGAGATAAAATCTATTTGCATCAGTTTCAAACCGTAAATAGTTGATTAGTCAATCAATACATATGGCATACAAGATCATGTTTGACATAAACTAGGAGGAAAAGGTAACCCTATACACAAAATAAGACACAACTTTTTTACTTAAAATAATTTATTTTAAATAAAGATGGTATTTAGTTTCACTTTACAAAGTTGGATATGTTTTTTTATTTTTTTTTTTGTTCATTTTCTTCCCAGTTATTAAATATAAAATTATAATTCCAATAATATTTTTTTTTTTTTTTAGTTTTTCATGTTTATTATAATATTATAATCTCTCTTTCTCTCTCTCTCTCTCATAGATTATGTATAATTTTTCTCTGTAGCTAAACTTCCAACACAAACTCATTCTCTTTTACACAATGCATAAGATTGTCAAATATTTTTATTGTCCAAATGGTTTTGTTTCATATTTTGCAATGATTAATAAAATATTACAAAAAAATAATCATTTTATTATTATTGTTTTGTTTTTTTTTACACTACAGCTCTACTTTTATTTTTTGATATATAATACACTTTTAAATGAGAAACAAAGAGAAGAAAACATTAAATAATTTTTTATGACGATGAAATATATATTGGTGAGGAAACCTAGAAAAACAAAAAAAGTAAAAGCAATACCCCCCCTCCCTGTTCTTAAAATTAGAGAAGACATTAAAAATTTTTTAAGATGATGGTTGTTTAATTTATTTATTTTTATTATTCCTACGATTCTTTGTAATTATAGACTGACAGGAATGCTGCCTTCAGTACAGTATAAGTAAGAATGCAGCCAAGGAGCAGGACAAAGGCAACAAGAGGGTTGTAGCCCCAAGAATAGGCCAGGAGGAAAAGTCCGAGTAAATAAACAAGTCGTTGCTTATGGGCAATGAAACGAAAATTAAATCTAGGGGGGAGAACATTTTGCTGACGTATAGGTGGGTAGACATCCTTGTTGAACTCGTAGTATATGATGGGGCGCTCTAAAAACTGCTTGCAGAAATAACCAACAAATGTACGCCGATGATAGAGATTCCTCAACTGTTGTCGGTACTGCAAGAAATTAATGATATATTAATTAAAAAAGAAAAAAAAAATAAACATGGTTCTTGTCTTATGTGTTGCACTATGGTAAAAGAAAATAGCTTAGAGAAATCCACTTTTTTATTTTTTAAATAATGACAGGACTAAAAATATAGAATTTATAGGATACTCATGGAACGAGGCCTATTCAGTCAATAAGAGTCAACAAAATCAAACTAATTCAAACATTTAGCAAAAGGGGGAAGGAATAATTCCACAACCTGGACTTGACCAACACCTTCTAGGCCTTCTGCCTGCACACACAAACGTCATTCATTGTTATATTATCATGAAAGTCTTAATTTAGGGCTTATTATTGGTAGAAATATGATCAAAAATAACTTTTTATGATGATGTAAAAAGGTATGCACGTTTCTGTGCGCAGGCCTTTTCTCCAGGAGGGTTTGACTTGATCCAGGTCACAAGAATTTTCACTTTGCTGTTTTAGCCAACTGAGCTATCATGGACAATGAACAATAATGCAGTTACAATGCACCCTTTAGCAGTGCAGACTCCCTGACTACCAAGTATGGAATATCCTCCTTACCTCTAAACCATCAAATTAACTGATGAAAATTCATACACAACAGTAACGCCACTGAAGAAAATTATTCAAACCAAATTACCAACAAATCAAGTTACAACAGTCTATAGCCTGTCTATTCACACGAGTTTCACTACCAATGTAGAGAGAGTGACGTCAGTGATAGTATTGTTAAAATTAAATAAAAGGCTCTAATTTTTGCAAGTCTAATCTGTGTATTTACTTTTCAAGTATTTTCAATACACAAACTTAGTGGAGTAACGGTTTTAACTGAAATTTGGATTTAAATTTAAATAAACAAGGAATTTATTTTTCTAAACGAGAATGAACTATATAGTCAAACCTCATTAATATGTATTACAAGGGACTGTGCAAAGAATACGTATTATCCAGGAATCATATTATCCAAATATGAAATAAGATTCCCAATAGTGTTGCATTTGTTGCAAATTTTCATGCATTTATTTTTTTTTTTTCCCTTTGGGGAGGGGAACTTACGGTAGTTATTGAAGTCTGTGTACATGAACGTATATACTGTAATTGTTAGAAATTACATTCCTTAAAGTGCACATGCAACTGTAAAGCTCAGGTGGAACATTATCAGTATGCTAAATGCTGATGGGTGAGTAGGGTTGTGAATATTGCAAATTTTGATCTGTAATGAACTCCTGTGAGGGCACAGCCTCCGCGGCTCGATACGAACGCTACACCTCACGGGCACGTGTCAGTTTAAATTCGGATCGTTAACGGGAAGAATTTGACGCATATATCACTATTACAAAACTTAACAACACTTTAATAATGAAGAATAAGTATTACAGTTTCAAAGAAAGAAAATACAAAAAGCACCGATGTGAAAATTAAAACTATTACTTAGACAATTACTAGTTAGTCTATATCAAATTAACTAGACTCCCTCACAAGGCAACACAGCTGCACAATACGTGGCTTCTTGCATGCTGCCAGGTAACATTTTCGGGTGAGACAGGCCTCCCACAATATCGTCATGTACAGTTGGGTGCAAGAAGGTTTTTTACCTGCTCCGTAAGGGCTGAGCTTGCTGAATATTGATCGGTTACAACATCAGGTACTTGTACTGAGAGTCAAGAGAGATTAGAATGTACCTGTCCCTTCTGAATGAAAATAGGGTAGCAGGTATACGCTTGGGATGCGCTCGTTGCATGATCCCTCCTGACAATAATAAGTGATAGCGGCTGACAGCAGCATCGTTAAAGTCTCTGCCTACTGCCTCGAATAGCAGAGTTCGAATCCTAAAAGGATAGACTTTTTTTTTTGTTCATTATCGCGTTTTTGATTTTAAGTTTTAAACAGTGTATGTAAAGAACACCATAAACAGATTAAAATTTTTTTATCCAAGTGTGCAATTTGATCTGTTTACTTGAGAGTATAAAAAACTTTTCATGTTATTTGTCATATCATGCTTCATCTGTATTTTAGTTTTTAATAAAATAAACACTAATTCATATCACCGTTACTTTTACAAAAATCTTTTTTTGTTCAAATCATTTAATATTCTCTACTATTAAAATCTATATATAAAAGAAATCCACTGACTGACTTACTAACTCATCATCGCACAGCAAAGTCTACTGAAGCCACCGACTCGAAACTCGGTGGGGTCATACGTCGAATAGCGTAGGGGTGTGCTAAGACGTGGTTTTTCGAAATTCGGACTCCCTGCCCACCCAGGGGGGCAGAAAGGAATTGCAAGTTCGGTCGCTTGGCTCCATCCCCAATAAACGCAGATCTTCGAAATTTTACAGGAAGGTTTGTAGCTACCGTGCCAAAAAAGTAGTTTCCCCAATTTTCGATATTTGTATTTCAAGGGTGCGAAAACTGGAGAAAATCAATTTCCGGGGGTGTTTCACAAAATTTCTGATATTTTGATGCAACTGCATGCGGAATAAAGATAAAGCAAAGAAATTCGGAGGGAAGGTTCTCGGAGATATTTCAAAAAAAAAAATAATTTTTTTCTGTTTTTTTCGATTTTCGCTTTGAGAGAGGTTTTTTTTTTTTTTTTGAAATTTTGCAATTTCTGAATGTGAATATACAGAAAAAATGATCATTATTCTCAATCTTTTTCTCCAGCACTGCATCAAACTGATTCAGCTATAGAGATCATTCCAAAATGAGCGAAGTCGAGTAGAACTGCTGAAGGGCCGGTAGTTGGATAGGCCATCCATTGGGAGCATTTTAAAAGAATTCTATTCAATTCTTCAATATGAATTTTTACTATATTAATTCAAGCTTTTTTCACGTGTTCATGTTTTCTGTATATTCACATTAGATAGTGCAAAATTTCATCAAAAAAGAGCCCGAGCAAGGTCTGGTATATCAGCTAGTATATAATAAATTTAAAAATTTTTTTCGGTTGGTTTTGGCATAATTGTCGTTGATTACTTTCTATACACACAAAAAATGAGACTTGTAACCTTTTGAGCAGTTAAAAGAAAATAGCTTCTACTTACACGCGTAAGTCACTTCCGCATCACAACATAACGAGGGCTGTATCAGCTTATCTCTTGATTACGCATATAATTATATCGATACTGTGCACCATTTATGTTAAACTAATCTATTTGGTTAGTAATGTATTATTACTTACTTACTTACTTTTCAAACACGCTTATCCGTTAGGGTCGCGGGGGCAGCAGCCCTATGGAGGATCTCCAGCGATCGCGATCTTCCGCCATCAGGCGCATGTCATCCCTGGTAATATCCAAGCGACTCGAACCCAGATTCTCCATGTAGTCTAGCCACCTGGTTCTAGGCCGACCCCTTGGTCTCTTACCCACCGGCTTGGAAAATAACAACTGCCTAGGAAGACTAGTTTGCGGCATCCGTATCACGTGGCCATACCAGCGCAACTGAGATCTCTCAATGCGGAGAAGTAGCGGCTCAACACCTAAAGATTCCCTTATTGTGCTGCTGTACACTCTATCTAGTAGGGTAACACCTGCCACACCTCTCAGGAATCTCATTTCGGCCGCTTGTACCCGCGATCGCACTCTTTCGGTCATTACCCAAGCCTCATGACCATAGGTGAGAATGGGGACAAAGATAGATTTGAAGACGGAGAGCTTGGCTTTGTTACCCAGCTCTCGTTTCGTTACCACGGATCGCCACAGTTCACGTCTGACACAGCTTGCTGCACCGATCCGAGCATCCAATTCTTTCTCCTGCCGTCCATCACTCGTGAATGCAATCCCGAGATACTTGAACTTCTCCACCTGTCTCAATGAGGCTCCCCTAACATGGAGAGCGCACTGAGCAGGCTGTCTTAAAAGAACCAGAGCTTCGGTTTTAGCCACACTGATCTTCATCCCAGCTTCTTCACATTTGGCTGCAAACCGGTCTAGTGCATGCTGAAGGTTCGTGCGAGAAGACCCAAGCAGGACAAGGTCGTCTGCAAAGAGCAACCTCTCCACCAGGCAGTCGCCCACACAAACACGCTCATCGCCTCGGCTGCCCCTGTCTATCCAGTCCATAAAGATAATGAACAAGATGGGCGACAGTACGCACCCTTGGCGGAGTCCAACACCCACGGTGAACGGTCTTGACTTAATGCCATTTATCCGGACACACATCTCAGAGCTTTCGTACAGAGACATGATAGCAACCAGTAATTGCCCATCCACTCCATACTCTTGCAACACTTGCCAGAGCTTCTCCCGAGGAACCCTGTCATATGCTTTTTCGAGGTCCACAAAGCAAGCGTAGACCTCTTTTGCATACTCCCAGGATTTCTCAAAGATTTGCCTTAGAGCAAAGATGTGATCCGTCGTGCTTCGGCCAGGTCGGAAACCACACTGCTTCCCCGACAGTTTGGAGTCGACTATTTCCCGACTTCTCTTCTCCAGACACTTAGCGTACACTTTCCCAGGAATGCTGAGCAAAGAGATGCCTCGATAGTTGTTGCAATCTCTCTGATCTCCCTTTTTGAAGATAGGGATCACAATTCCTGTCTGCCATTGCTTAGGGGCCTGTCCAGATATCCAAGCAACCTGACACACCCGAGTCAGCCACAGGATACCATCCTGATTTAAGGCCTTTAACATCTCGGACCGGATTTCATCATCACCTGCATCATTATTAATAAAACAAAATTCTCAACAGAACAGCCAAAATAATCTTTTTTGTCAACATAGTTGAGCATGTGACGTAAAACTTGCCTACCCCCGATGCTAAGCCAAAACTTAATGGAATCGTTCCATAATAAGCGTGTTCGACTGAATACCTGGAAAAAGCAACCTCATTGGATTGAAGTATTATAAGGAAGCCGAACAATTTTGACCTAGGTAAAAACCTTTTTGCACCAGACTGTACCATAGCACTCACGCTACAGGTATTGGACACTGAAACTGAAACACCTGGTAGAAATCCAAAATCTTTATTTAATAAGGTGTTGGGGCACCGTGGGCAGCCAACACAGCAGTAATACGTCTTGGGAAGGATCGGTAGAGGTCCTGCACAGTTTGCCCCCAAACCATTACTGATCCACCTCAGTGTTTGACTGTGGGTGCCAAGCAGTCTGGGTTGTAGGCATCAGAGGGGCTCCTCCAGACGAATACCCTCCCTGTTGTTTGGAAGACAGTGTAGCTGGACTCGTCCGAGAATATGACGCGTTTGAGGTCATCCAACGTCCAGGTTTTATGCGTCCGGCACCAATGAACCCGCTTGGAGGCATTTGTACTACTGATGAAAGGCTTCGGTATAGCAACCCTGCCATGGATGTTGGATTTATGCAGGTGTCTTCGTGCACACAGGTTCCTGGAGGTGTGTATTCATTTCTGCGGTGATTTCTGCTGCGGTGGTTTTCCGCTTTCGTGCAACAATCCTGGTCAATGTCCTAACGTCTCTTTCCGACAACTTCCGTTTTCCCCTGCAGTTGCTCCTCCTGGACGTGGTTCGTCCTTCCTGTTCATATGCACACATCACCCTGGATACTGTAGCACGTGAGACATCACAAAGTGTGTCAGTTTTGGACACAGATGCACCTGCTAGACGCGCCCCAACAATCTGCCCTCTTTTGAAGTCGGATATGTCTCCCATTATAGCGCTCTGCACAGACAATTTGAAGCTTACTATCGAACTTTTCTACTGGAGTGACTACCAAGACCTCTGACATTGATATGCATACGATTAATTACCTAGCAGAAGGTTCTATTCAGCCCTGGGGGTATCCAGTGCTATTTGCGAAGGTGTTTCAGTTTCAATGTCCAATACCTGTATATATCAGTTCACAGGCTACTGGGCAACCGCGAGGTCCACACTCAATTATTTCCAAAGAGGACACAAGGAGAGTGTCACGTGTCCCTGCTATAACACTGAGGAGGGACACAAATCTCTTATAACCACTCCCGTTGCTTCCAGAGCAATCACCTTAAATGCTGGCACAACCTATCTCTAGGTATGTGGGCTCGGGACAATCAGTAGCCTGTTATAGCCACCCTTTACCTGGGAGACTGTGCTCCCTGCAGCAATACTGCATACGCTAGCATGAGCCTGTGCCCCGACTCCCCATTCCGTGATGAGCAATACACAGCTTCACAAACATCTCCACCTGTGCAACCGATAAAATAATAAGAGCTTATTAACTATGTGTCTATACATTGACAAAAGGAGCGTAGTATACAGAATTAGCACCCAGGCATGCCCCACTCTGCAAGAAAGTGCAAACACCCATAAAATTCCTTGTCATGGAGCTAATTCTCTCGCCGCAGCAGCTTCACGCCACGATTCCGCAGATGTGTCTGACACAAAGGTGAGAATATTCTTTACTTAGATGCTCATTCATTACTGGAGGCCAAAACGCTGCAAATGACGACTAATTAATAGTGCCGATGGGCAACTCTGAACGTTTCTGTCTACATTTAAGCAGGTGCTGTATTCACAATAAGAAGAAAATAAAAGAACGGTCTCACCATAGTAAGTTCTTGCTCTCAGATATTTTCCAACATCGCACAGGGAAAAACAATATTTATCTTGGACGCTTTAAACAAGACCAATAAATTCTCTCTTATTGGGAGGAGGGGGGCTGCTACTTTGAATAGAATTATTATGTTTCCAACACTGATAGCCCAACATGGTTGAAGTTGAATGCCAACATGGCTGCATCAAAATCACTACTTGCTGACAAGAAGGTTATACATCCTGCCTTATCAACGGCTGAAAAACAAACTCAACAAGAAACGCTTTTTTTCATAACAATATCAAAACAGAGGATTACCTTTTTCGGGAAAGTTTTAATTACTTCTCCAAACGGCCGCTCCTCAACAATAGCAAAACTGCTGTTTATGCATTGTTGCTCATTCGAGCAACGACACACAATCAATATAATAAATAAACACAAAAACAGGTAAAGTTGCAACAACAATTAATCGTACAACAAAAGCTAACTTATAGTACAATAATCATAAAGTAACCAAATACTAAATCTTTATTTAGTGTAGGGCAAATAAGCATTACACTGCCATTACATGGCACAGATCAATACATTGACAATCGAACAGCAGGGTGTACATTCATGTGGGACAGAAACATCGCTTCCACAACTCATCCTACCTCAATAGACACCACCAAAGGAAATACACTAGATAGGTAAGAAGCCTGATGGACCCAAGTGGTCTTCCATATAAAGCAACTTGTAGAATAAGAATGACAATTAACTGCTTAAAATACAGAAAAGAACAAACAAGAAAAGACGCAAAAAGGAGGAAGAAAGAAAAACAGAAATCAAACTGCACAATTTATACAGGGTGGTTTTTGAACTCTGTGCACAAATTTCACAAGGTGATAACCAGGGCTTGTCATTTCATGTGATCACATATTTTTAAGCAAAGACATCTGGATACTATAAGTATATATTGTGTTGAATTGCAATATTGACAACTGATTACAAAGGAGCTACCACGAACAGTAACACATGCCTAACATCGTCGAGACATTGATTGGCGAACAGTTTCAAAAATGCCTAGTGTATCACATACAAACCCAGCTGCAACTGCAATTCTAGAAACTAAGTCCCATCTGAGTTAACAGTTAACAGGAGTTCATACATTTTTTTTTTAATTTGGATGAATTCAACTGGTAATGGGTTGAGTATTTCCAACATTTTCCCCTGTAGCAATTTAATGGTGAACTTTGGACCATCCATTCTTTGGTAGAAAAAAATGTTCAGTATGTTATCACCTCTCACCCTGTTAAGTTTGCGCATAGAGTTCAAAAACACCCAGTAAAAACACTGAGAACCAGCCGGAATTGGCAATTATCCAACAGCACATGCTTCGTTGTTGTGTTTAATGGAACCAATCAGAATTAATAGAATTATATTATGGCATGTACTTAGATAACCATGACTAATGAAAAAAATTTTTCACAATAACATCTCAAGTAATTCACTTTCTTGGAATGAATTTCATAATTTTTGATACAAAACCATACATATCTGGATTTGCAAAAAAAAGTATCTTATTAAATGATTGCGTTTACACAGAAATAGCTTTCAAACGGACGGGACCAAGGGAAAAATACTTATGAAGGGGGTGTCATATTAAAGAGGCTCAACTGTAGTTTTACTTATTAAAAAAAACCCTGTCTTCTGCAGCTATACACTCTGCCTAATGTGACATCGGTATAAAATTACTACAGCAGCAGAAGCTGGCATCACCACTGAAGTAACTGACGGCATGAATTGCAGCATCCTGGTTAGTGAACAGTTAGCCCTGGCAGAATCAGCCAATTATTATGAAAACACCCAATACTTCTTTCTATCAGCATATGTTTCTTATACAGGGTGAGTCAAAAGTAACAGTACACCCTGTTTTTTTGAAAACCTTGCAGGAATTGGGAAATCTGAATATTCCAGTAAGCTATGGGTGAGGTGGTCTATCTTTTATGGTATGTACCGAACATAGCTGCCATCTTGAATCTAATTCAATTTTTTTAAATGGAAAGGGGGTTGTGTGATATATCATCAGCATTTTCTGAAAATTTCATTCCTGTAAACAGATTTGAAGTAGCAGTTATGGTTCAAAAGTTACAACACATTTTGCTTGGAATTACATGCTGGACTGTTCTCCATAAAGGATAGTCATTTAATGTGTTCAACATGGTGTCTCTCTTGGTCAAGGTACATTTGAAGGTGCTGAATCCAATCGTCATGCACTCGCAGAAGGATTTCCACAGAAATACTGCCACACGCTTCTTCAATGCGTTGCTGGAGATGGTGTCTCTTTCGATTTTCTCTGCATATAAGAGTTGCTTTAAATGACCCCCACAGATAAAAGTCAAGTAGTATGAGATCAGTTGATCTGGGTGGCCATTCCACAGCACCACATCGGCCAATCCAATGACCAGGAAATTGAACATCTAACCACTGACGAACATCTGCACCATAGTGTGGTGGAGCCCCATCCTGTTGAAAGTAAGAGGGAAAGTTGCCATCTTCATTCAGAAGTGAGGGTAACACCACTTCTTGCAGCATTTCCAGGTAGCGTTGAGCATTTAGGTTCTGGTCAATGAAAATGGGTTCAATTACACAGGTATCCAATATTCCCCACCACACCATAACCTTTACGTCACCAACTACCTTAGAAGGTTCCATCTAGAGTGGACTGGGTTTTTTTATCAGAATTTACTAGATTTTTTTTATTTTCGTATTTGGAGAGGGGGAGGGTCTTTTTTTAAATTTATTTTCTAATTAATTTACCAAATTAATTATGTGGTGATGGCGTTGGCCATAAAATTTATACTACATATTTTCATTGTCGTGCATCCGGGTGGATATGACATTAAATTTAAGTGATAAATGAAAAATTAAGCCACGAGCCTACACTATAGTCAACAATGACTTAATTGCTTAGAGCGTCGCGATCCCAGACTGGAATTTTCTTTTTCTTTCCTATTTTCATTTATTATTTTTTTCCTAAGTACTCGATTTAATGCATTTAACATCTGTATTGTAACATTTTAACATCTGAGGCATCGTGTTTAAATAATCCATGAGCTTTTCTTAAATAAATTTGATATTTGGGGTCTTTGTTACAGTTTACATATACGATGGCTACGCTATGACCTACCCATTATCAGAATTATTTTTATGTTTGCAGCGTAAGACCATGTAGCGAATGTACGAATAACTCCCGTAATAAGAAAAATAACCAGATTTACTACTACTCCAAACGAAAGGATCGACATACTATAACTGCTATCACTACCTCTGCTGGTCTTACCAATACTGATGGATTGGATATTAGTAACCGTTTTGCCCAGCATTTCAGTGAAACAGTCTCTACTTCTTTCAACACATTCTCGGAGAACTGTCTACCTATTGTCCCCTATTGATAACCTCATCTTAACGGAGTTTACTGATAGAGATGTTGCCTACGGCATTAATAGAATATGGGCCAAGCCTTGCAATTCTCCGACAGAGGTTCCTTCCTTTATTCTCAACGGCCTTCGAGATGTCATAATTATTCCTCTTAGGCACATCTTTAATTTGTGTCTAAAAGCTGGCCACTATCCTAAAATTAGGAAGAATGCGGTTGTCGTTCCTGCCTTTAAGGGTGGTTCTCCCAAACGGACTGACATTGCTAGCTATAGGCCGATCTCTATCTTCCACCCACTGCCAAAGTCTTTGACAACATCATTCATAAATATCTTCTACAACATGTCCTTCCTCATGTTCCTGTGTGTTAACATGGGTTCATTCCCCGACGTTCCGTTGTGAGCAATCTTGTATTTCTCACCACTCATGCTCATGATGCTCTTGACCACTGCCAGCAACTTGATGTGGTCTAGTTTGATATGTAAAAGGCGTTCGACTCTGTCAATCATGAGTTACTAATTAAAAACTGGCGTGCGTATAGGATTGTTGATGGACTCCTTCGGATAATGCGCTCTTTCCTGTTGGATCGACTGTTTGTTGTAAGTATATGACATCATTCATCATTGTCCTATAGGCCTCACTGTGGTGTTCCACAGGGTTCTGTCCTAGGGCCTTTATTATTTGTTATCTTCATTGCTGACCTCCCTGAGGTGATTAGAAACTCCCATTTATTGATGTATGCAGATGATGTGAAACTTTATGGTAACATAATAATTGTCTTAATGCTCACCTGCTTCAACAGGAAATTTATAATATATGTCATTTGTGTGAGCAGTATGATCTCGCAATTAATGCAACCAAATGTTACAAAAAGACCAATTTTATCGAGTTCTCCTAGTCTGTTCGTGGAAATGTGCAAGTTGTCAAGCTTGAAGGTACAGAGCTCTTGGTACCCTTGTGCGCAAAGGAGCCGATTTTTGGTGCCCTTCTACATTTGTTCGGCTCTATCAGAGTCTAGTTTTACCTATTTTGTCCTACTGTTCTGTTTTATAGAATGGGGGTTCAAATATGCAGTCTTGTAAACTGGATAGGGTGCAAAATGTTTTTCTCCGGTTTCTGAAGCGGAAATTTCCGAATTTTGATGTACCTTCAGATCCGTGTGCACTCTCAGAAATTAGAATGAAGATTGATTTTGCCTTTCTTAAGAATGTTTTAGTAGGGAAGATGGATGCTCTGAACCTTCTCGAGTCCATTTTCATCCGAGTACCGTCTCATACTACGAGGAAGCCAGTGTTGAAGCCTTGGCCATGTTAAAGTTATTATATAAATAGTAATTTTAAGATACTGTGGGACGCTAAAACGAAGTATTTCGATCTTTTTAGGCTAAGTTTTTTTTGCAGCCTAATGTGAATCGCGGCCTATAAAAAGTTATTTTTTCGTTCCACCATCAAATTGCGGCTGCGGCCTAAAGTGAATGCGGCCAATATTCGAAAAAATACGGTATTTGCGTAAAATGACGGCCGTTTATGGGAATAAAATCATAATCACACAAAGAAACTCCGTGTTTACACATTTAGGTTATTTACTCATTTGGTATTCAACGTATGAAATTATACGATTAAGTAATGAGTAAAGAGCATTTTAATTGTTGGTAATCTTACAAACATGGAAACACAGAATTCTTTTGTGTGATTTTAAAGGAGTGTCACTTTACGCAAATAAAATCATACAAGACCCACTCAACTTTTTTTTTGCAATTTAGTAATATTTTTTAATATATCAAATGTTTAAATCAGTTATTAATTAGTAATAATTTTGGAAATTCTTATACTAAACGTTTCAATAACATTAATTTATGACAATTTTACTTTTAGGGACAAAATTAAACCCACTTCACTATCATTAATATATGAAATTGAGTGCAATTCGCATGGACAATCATGATATCCCGGAGCTCATATCAATTACAGAAGACTGGAAAAAATGAGCAATGGCAACAATGAGAGCACATTCACATTGGTGATAAAGCACCATACATGCCTGCAGGATCTGGGGCCCCAAATAATATACGAGGTCTGTTCAAAAAATACGTAGACTGACGTCATAAAACAAAATATACTTTATTCAGAAGTTACACATCTGGGTCCCCTTCAAAGTACTCTCCTCCCCGACGCACACACTTATCCTAACGGTGTTTCCATTTTTGGAAACAGTCCTGGAACGCTTCTTTTGTGATGTCCTTCAGCGCCTTCGTCGCATTTGCCTTTATGTCGGGAATCGTCTCAAATCTCCTTCGTTTCAAAGGTCTTTTGAGTTTGGGAAACAAGAAGAAGTCACAAGGAGCGAGGTCAGGGGAGTAGGGTGGGTGAGGAAGAACAGTGATCGAGTGTTTGGCCAAAAACTCTCGAGTTCTGAGGGCTGAATGGGCTGGAGCGTTGTCGTGATGAAACAACCAGTCACCACTCGTCCACATTTCTGGCCTTTTCCGCCTTTTCAGTGGCAGTTTTTCCGAGTTTAACACAAAATTTCACAGCAACTCTTTGCTCGTTCAAGTCACTCATTCTAAAAATCCGCCAAACGAAAAAACACACTTCACAAACAACCACGTAGCTAATCAACCAATACTGATATTTGCAATCAAAAAACTGCCTTGTAATCAGCGGATCTGTCAGAAGATGGCGACACCAAGCGATTTTGATTGGGACCAACAGGGCCCGCGCAATTCAAACAGTCTACGTATTTTTTGAACAGACCTCATATGTACTCCCTAGAACATATTTGTGACAGCTAAGGTGGAAATGTTTACACCCTCGCTAAAGAACTGGGAAGGATGTATTCACTTCCAGCAAGAGGGTGTCTACAGAGTTTCTGAAAGTCAATTTAGTGACTTTTTAGGGACCTCTTAAAAAAATTTTATGACCTAATTTAATTATTTTTAATGTCAAAAAAAACCTTTTTAAGAATTTTTCCCAGACTGAAGTGAGCAGATTTTTTCCATGACCAAATTTTAATTCTGCGACTCGGAATTTTCGTGACCCATTTTCTAATTTCACTACTTTTTCGTGACTTTCGTGACCATTTTCCAATTTCGTGACTTTTTCGGGACTTTCGGGACCTGTAGACACCCTGAGCAAGACTGTGCATCCTCTCTTGATAAGTGCACAAGATTGTTGAATTGGCTGAATGGTGCTAACAGCACAGACATCCCATTCTATGTATCTTGATGCCCCTGTGCTTTCTTCTGGGGGATTAACGATGGAGTATTTGTACCCTATTTTCCGAGCTTCAAACGTGGATGCAGTTGCAGCAGTGGCACTAGAAACAAAGTGGGTTTTAAAAGTCTCAAAGTCTGGAATCATATAGACTTTTATAGAACATGTTGTATTTCAAGAGAGGTAGGAGTAATCTGATATGAAGCATATATACAAAGTGTCTCAATGGTACACGCCCAAAATGAAAAACCGTTGGGACACCCTGTATAAATGGTTGCAATCCTGAGCACTGCTTCTCGTCAACTTTGGCTGCCAACCAGCAATATGACCTCTATGCATTTCTCCTTCAACAAAGAGAAAAAGGAATCCACTCAAATTCCCTAAAATTTCCAAATTTTGAAATATCCTGCAGTTAGGATATCTGCTATATTAGTATGGAAATCAATTTGAACCACAGCTATTCAAGGTAAAACTTTCATTTATGCTGTTACATTGTGACATTTTAAAACATTGTGTACCACATATCATCTGCATAAATGTATAGAGTTTCAAAGTTGTAAAGCTGTTTATGAAGAGTTTATACGAGGGGCATTCGGAAATGATTTACAACGTTGTTGTACAAAGACCGCTCACACTATGGGCATGCCATCTCGTGGGACAATGAACTGATTCTAGTACAGCACGCAAAAACTAGATGACAGTTGTGAATAGTGTGTATAGTGAAAGAATAGTGCTTTTTTGTTGGTAAGTAGAACAAACTATGGACAAGATGGAAGGCGACTATCATGGATAAAGATGGACCGCATGGTTTTTGTGGAAGGAGGAGTCAAAACAACAGATATTCATAAACGTTTAAGTGCGATGGTGGTCAAGAAACTCCTTCACAAAAGACGACAACTGAATCGCTGGGTTCGTTAGTGTATGAGAATCTGCACGCAAGAATGTGAGTATTGTGGACTCCGGGGAACACTGAGGTTATTCGGCTGAATGCTCCTCACTGAGGTTGTGGACTCCGGGGAATACTGAGGTTGTGTCTCAATTGATTATGGCTGATAGGTGCATAACCTTTGATGAACTTGAATTGCAGACCGGCCTCAGCCAGGCAACCCTGCACTCCATTATTCATGACGATTATGGGCAAGGTGTGTGCACATTGGGTTTCACGGAACTTGACTCAGGCCCAAAAGGAGAAAAGAGTCGCCGACTATTGGAAATGAAGAATGAAGATCCAGATTATTTGGAGAAACTGGTGACGAATCATTGTGTCACTACCATACACCTAAGAAAAAAGTCCAATCCATGCCATGGAAGCACCCTGGGAGTCCCCGGCCCAAGAAATTTCGTGCTGCTTCATCTGCAGGTAAGCAGATGATCTCAGTCTTTTGGGACACTTGTGGCATAGTGCTAATGGACTGGCTTCCACAAGGAACAACTGTCAACAACAGTGTGTACTGCAACACCCTTACACGACTTAGACACAGGATTCAGCAAAGGCGAAAGGGAAAATGGTCGAAAGGAGTGCTCTTCCAGCACGACAATGTACGGCCCCATACCAGCAATGTCACGACTGCAACTTTGACATCACTGGGGTTCAGTGTTGGGCTACACTCACCATATTCACCAGATCTCACGCCATCTGATTATGCATTATTCAATAACTAGAGTTCAGATTTGGAATCAGCGCACTCAAATTAGTATAGAACACCTATATTTTCCCCAGTAGCAACAATGTTGTTGACCAGTGTTATCAGATAGGCCCTAAGAGAACTGATGACGTGTGAGGTAAGAGCACTCTGGGACACCAGCATTTTTGCTACATTTGAATTGCAGTGAAGCACACCTCAGCCAACCTGACCTTGAGTGACTCTTTCTCGCCCAAATTTCCTCAAAATCTTTCAAGGTGAAGGGTGTGATTAAAAATTGTTTTTAGACTAATGTGGTGGTGTTCTACAGGGTAGCAATTGGAAATTTTTCTCTATCTTTAATAGTTTTCGAGTTAACAAATGGATGACCTTAAATTTGGGGTTCAAAGTCAAATTTGAGTGTGGCAATGAATTCCCCACCCTCCCTATTACCTATAAACCACACTCATCAGATCTCACCTACCTGGCAGCTTTGAGATATTTACCAGACTTTTTGGACATCCTGTAAATTCAGGGTGTCGTGGAAATTTCCAAAAAATTCAAATAACGTTAGAACAAAATGGGTTACAGTCATACAAGTCGGGTCTATCTAACGGAAAGTTCTTGTGCCCGATTGAATAAAAGTATTCCCAGCACTACTAGTGTTGGCGCTGAAAAGTTACAAAACCTAACTTTTGAGCCATGAAGAAATTCACATAAAAAGCTGTAGAGTGTCACCAACTTAGTAGAAATCCAGTCTTTGCATGAAGAAGACAAAAGCATAAAACTTCTAAAACAGAGAATAAATAAATTTATTCCATGCATACAATTTAGATGGATCGAATAAATTCAATATATTGGATATGCAATATACTTTGGGACACCATAGTTTGCAATATTCATGTGTACAATTGTTAAGGGGTGAAATCGCTCCTATTTAATATTTGCCACAATAAAAGGTTATGTTTGGTTTTGATGTGTTGGTATTAACGTCCCTTTTAACTACATACAGTATTGGTCATATCAGGACGGCATTATAGGGGCCGCAAATTTTGCCTCGTAAGGGTTCTTTAACATGCAGCCGGCAAATGACTACACGGAACCAATGGCTTTACTTCCCTTACAAAGGAAGTGCGTGATCTCAGGAATTTCCCCCTGAAAAAAATCCTCGTCGTCCTCGACCTGCCTCTTCGGGCATCATGCAACCGCTGAGCCACTTAGGCTGATCAACAATGAAAGCGTGAATAAAACTAAACAATTACTAAATACCACTACAATCATTCCCCCTTAAACAAAAGGACCAAACCAAATGAGGAAAATTACTGTGCATAAAAACAAATGCCTAAACAATAATGCAAACGAGATGCAGAATTACGTAAATCACAAATTGTGACTTATTGCTTTTTGCTGAGATAAAGAGTGAGTGTGTGAAGAATTCTGGATACTAGTAGTTTGCTATTTTAGAATGATGAGCTATTTACTGGAACAGTATTGAAATATGGTACTAATTTAATACACAATGTCAGGGTATTTTTAGGAAAACCACTCATCAATATTCCATACAATATCTGATAGTCAACGTCTATCTTCCTTGACAATTAATGTGCAATCCACCAACAATTTGAAGAGCTCGGCAGTATTAGCCTTTTTCAAACAAGAAAGTGCGAGATTATGGCCGTGCTCGTGCTTGATCGAAAACGAGGCTAGGTGGTGAACCTTGGCTTGATGCGAAGGAATGAATGCATATTCAGTCCTTTTTTAAATGCACTATCACAAATAGAGCTGGTAAATATGACGTCAGCTCCTGGCCAGTTGCCCAGCGATTCCCAATATTAGATTTAATAATGTGGTGTAAGACCACTGAAAAGCACAGAGAAGTTAATGTAAGTTTGGGATTGCTAGGCAGCGAACCAGGAACTGACCTTACTTAGTTTACATAGTCCTCAAAATTTATGTTCAGAGGCACATTTAGAACTGACCTTACCTCATTCCAAAGTTCATCTGATTCATGTTCTCTGCGATCTTCCAGTGTTGCAATGGTGCAAATTTTTGCTATTTTTTATATACATACATTTTGTGGATGTATTTCATGAATAAGACCTGCTTTTCACTAGCAATTCTTAATCATTGTTGGCTGAATGGCACCCCAAGCACTTGAAATCATCTCCATCGCTTGCCTTACGTTGACAACCACCTGCCTATCCAGCTGAAGATTAACAACAGTTCTCTGCAACAAGCGCTTTCGAAAATGCACTTTGACATTCTTTATAATGCCTTGATCCAAAGGCTGCAAGACAGACATACAGTTTGGTGGCAGAAATTCAAGTCTTACATTAACCCTTCTTAAGTAATCTTAATCAATCAAGTGAATGAATGAAATATTCCAAGATAAAATGCAGTGAATGAACAGTTGTGTCTTTATTAATCTAAATTAGCACATACAGTGCTTTCCCATGGTTCGTACAACTGAGAAGAAAAAATTTCAAGGACTTTTCAAGCACTTATCAAGGATTGCTCAACACTTTTCAAGGATTAATTAAAACAGACACGTTAAAAATAATTACAACACTGCACACAGAATTTGTGTGTTCAGTGAAGGCCACAGCTCCCCCCCCCCCAACCCAAAAAAAAAAAAAATAGGTTAGTGTTGTACACTTTCGATGCTAAGAGCTGGTGGACTGTATTGATTGAATGAATAATACCAGATCGATAACGAAACAACTTTAATTTAAATATTTGTGTATATACATGATGGTTGTGGAGAGCACTCTGTTTTGAGACTTCTCTCTCCCACATGTCCAGAAGCGCACTGCCCGCTTCCCCTTCGCTCTGTCCCCTCTGAAACTCAGTGGGGGTGTTGGAGACAGGGGAGTGTCACATTTCAGTGGGAGAAAGTTTTGAAGGGAGATGAATATTTCAAGTTTTAAAATAAAACAAAAATGCATAAATAGTTAGATTAGGTAGGTTAGCCCTAACCTAATCTTATGCACATCATTCCCTAAAAAAGGTAGTTCACAAATATATGTTCCTCTTTGGCCAACATTTTCATAGTTCCCAATGAATTCTCTGTTTAAATTAGTTCCTCAGTTTCTTCACTCCTGCTGGTACACTGATGATCCTCAAGACGATTTAAGTTAGTTCCCCAGTTAAATTGTTTTCAAGCCACTGTGGATTGTTGTGCACTGTTCCTAATTTTAATATCAAGCAAATATGAAAAGTTTTTTGTAATACGAACAAATCAAAATAGTTTGTTAATTTCACTCTGATATCTTTTGGTTAATTATACCCATTCTTTGTAATATTTTACCAAAAATTTTTTTTCGAAAATGTAATGGAAGTGTATAAAAGTGACTGTTGAAAATAAAATCAAAAAGAAAACTGAAACATTTGGATGTAAACAGTAAATATGTACGGGAATAAATCTATTTTAAAAGATTGTCATTTTTGTGGGGTTTTTTGGGTTTTTTTTTATAGCTTGAAAATATCTATATACAGTGGGCATCGTTTAATGTGATCACGGTTAATGTTATCATTCGTTTAATGTTATCGAATCAAGAATTCCCAACCGCCTTAATACGTGAACATGATAAAATCATCGTTTAATGTGATCATCGGTTATTGTTATCACTTTAACTTGGTCCCAAAGTGATCACATTAAGCGGCGCCCACTGTATATAAAAGAAGAAACTGAGTGAGTGAGTGATCAACGCACAGCCCAAACCATAAGGCCTAGAAACTTGAAATTTTGTACAGAGGTTCTTTACAAATTGTAAGTGAGCACTAAGAAGGGGTTTTTCGAAATTCAACCCCTAAGGGGGCGAAAGGGGGATTGAAACTTTGTTAACACATTAACTGGAGTTACACTGTATACTTAACACATTAACTAGTGTTGCACTACATAATTAACCATATTAACCTCTTTTAGGGACGGGGGAACGAATTATTAACAACGAGCATAAATATGTGGCAAATATGTTTATGCAATGATAGGACATGGATAAGGCGGTGTTTATTGAGGAGGCTAAGGAATCATGCGGGTCTCCCTTGAGCTCTCTAAAAACGTCCAGACGACTGGCGAAAATTTGTGTTTGGCAAAAAAAAGAGAAAGAACAAGTATTGATCAGTGAAATTTGCAACAGAAAAATAAAAAGGTATCTGGGCATTGGAAACATTTGAACACAGAGCAGGAGGGTATTAGAGCTTCTACGTCAAGGGCAAGGGAAATTTTAAAAGATAGGTCTAAAGTATCCACTGATGCTCCCTGGGGGCAAGATGGATAACATATTAATCTGAGACAGAACAACAAGAGGGTAAGTACAGTCTCGGGCAAAGTGTGCAACATAAGTAGGTTCATTAAGAATGATGGTTCTCAGTGATGAAACAAAATAAAATTCCAAATAGTTCACCACCTTGAAAATGTATTATAGTGATTTTGAAGAGACATTTTATGGATCTTAGAAGTATATTTTATATAGATTTACTGGCATTTTAAAGGATTCTATTTTCATATAATTTATTAAAAAAAAGAATAGCATATTAATATAAATTTATAGACATTTTAAGATTTATAATTCTTGTAACCAAATCAACCAAATGTAATGTTTAATTTTACTTTGTATAATGAGGTTATAAAATTATTGATATTTAGTATTTATATAATCATTTGTTTTGTTTATAAATCTGTGATCACCTATCGATCTATCTAGGCCACCTAATTTTGGAGGCCATTTTTCACAGCTATTTCAGATGTGAGCTGGCCCAACACCCACTATAACTACCGTTGGCTGGTCTGCTTCTGTGTGGAAGACTTAACAGACAGGTGAAATTTATATAGGATTCAAACAATGGGTCAATGGGGAAGATTGGATTGTTGGCCGGACTAAAGTAGTGAGGTGACTTTTCCACGCTGGGGCGTGACCACCAAGAAACAAGGCCTGAGCGCGGAAACGTCATACATTGTTACATCATCCTTCTCTAATCCTTCTTTAGAAATCCATCACTCTTACTATTCCCTCTGCTAATTCCTTGTTCATGTGAAAGGACCGATGGAGGAAAGATTTCCAAGATGCTAACCAAGGCAGAAGAAGCAACCCATAGCTGATTATCCTGAAACTGTTAATATAAGATCACAATCATATACAATATTTATACAGAAGCTTATTCTGAAGCTGTTATATGATCACAATCATGATGGATTTTTTTTTTTCAATAGAAAATATTCAACTTTCCTGGATTTTGTTAGTAGAAATCACAAAATTCAAGGACTATTTCTTATTTTTGAGTTTTTTCAAGGTTTTTAAGCACTTGAAAATGAAACTTTTTTTTTTCAAGCAGTTTTCAAGGTTTTTTAAAAGCGTACAAATCATATTTCCCATGTGTGAATTTCACCCTTCAGCCTCGTTTTCAATCTGCCAAGGACGCCGCCATTTTCAAGTCTCGTCAATGTGAAAAAGACCACTTGCAAATAGACCTCATTCTGGCAGACCGAGAACGTCAGGAGCCATAATCCAACCAGAAGGTGTTCTCTAAGCAAACGATAGACTTGCCAGAAACTGTGGACTATGATTCAACAAACAAGCCAGGGGAAAACACAATTCCACAATGATCTGTATGCAACCCTGAAGCCATCATTCACTTCTTACGCTCCCAGTGCAGCGCACCATTACCAAAGGCAGTTACGTGTAAAGGTCATGTTGCACATTCACTGTATGCCAAATATTCTGTTCTTAAAATATTCGTTAGATATAACCGTAGTCTCCTTTCATACTTATATCTGATAAAAGTACTTAAAACTAAGGTCTGTTTTACTATATGAAAAAAAGCTGCAAGGCACGTTACCAATTGCCATCTCATTCAGATCAACGCACAGCGGATAAAAAAGAAACTGAAACCATAATGGCTAAAATGCAACTAAAACAGTGCTTCATGTTTTGAGCATTGCGCATGCACAGTCTGAAACTACTTTAGGGGTGTAGGTGAAAAAGTAGTGATGTGCTTTCCCACACTGCTTTGCAGCTTTTTTCATATAGTAAGACAGACCTTATTTAGTTCTCAAAAAAAAAGATAAGCAAGCAATTTGTGCTGGAGATTGTTGCATGTACTTTGAGCACTTCTTGCTTGACCCCATGTGCTATGCTTCCTTGTGCTGAGTGTCACTTCTGGCAATGTCATACTAAATACAACAATTGGGACTCAATCACTGATTACATAGCCACAGTCTAATTTTAAAGTAATTTTTGTGTTTTCTGATTAAATCTCCCACCTTTATTCAACTGCCATTAAGCAATAGTTTTCCCTCATATGGTTTGGACCTTTGTAGAAAGTATTAAACAGGAGCGATTTCATGTGTTTGCTGTTGTAAGCGTGAATATTGCAACGTATGGTCTCTCATATGGATTTTTCTTCACCATTTTACAAGTAAGTATTTTAACCCAGTGTAAATCTCCCAAAGAATAATCTTCCATTAAAAATGTCTTAATTACGGATACCAAGTTTTTGAAACAGAAGCAAAATTAGAAATGATAATTTGGATTTCTTACTTTCGTATTAAGATAAGATGCTAACTGGTAGAGCCATCGAACAAGTAAGGCTATTTCATAACTGCGAATAGGCTGAAGATCAGGATTTCCTTGAAATGTTATTTCCATTTGCTTATTGCCATATTTTTTCTGTAATTAAATAAAATGAGATTATTAATAGACAAGGTTGATTAAATACTCGAAATAATGATTTCAATAGTCATTTCCAAAAATGCATAAAAATAAAAATTTAATTTTCAAACAATATTAATTAATCCGTGGCTAAAAACCATTAACAAAATGTCTCAAGTATCACCAATTATATGTTTCAGTATAAGCAGCTATGTCTAATGTCAGTTAAGCCAGTTGGCTCAAGGATGTAGGCTTTCTAATTTTTGAATCTGGATGGATATCGAATTTTGTATTTTCCTGGGCGTGCGTTAATATAATAAATCATTCATTTAAATAATAATCTGAAAGCTGACATGTCTAGAGATCTAAGGAACCAAATAATCTACTGTCAATATCTAATCTAATACCCTGTTATAATAACATGAACTTGGGTACTGTCTAATTTACGCAATTTTATCAACGATGTCAGAAACACCGTTAGTGTATTTGCAGTCATTCCATCAACAATTTTTTTTAATCATTTGATTTTAACTTCAGATTCAGATAGAGCATCAAAAAGTAAGTAAAAGTTACAAGAAGCGCACATGCTCTATCTCTTTAATAACACGGCCAAAATGGCAGTCAAAGTTTGGTCAAAATTAAAAGGGAATAGGCCATCTTGAAACTATAGCTTAAAACTATATGATCTTTCAACTCAATTTTGAACAAACTTTGTCAACTTTGAGTCCAACCTTTAGATTTGAGTCTAAAGCCCAATTCATGTTCAGCTATTTCACGGTTTTGGTTGCTGAAGCAGTTTACCATTCGGCAAATTTGTGGTGGAAAGCGAATTTTAAAGTCCTTAAAATCCTATCTTAAAAACCGTAAAAGATACACGAAAAATTCCAATTGAAGACTTGTTCAGCATGGAATTCCAAACAAAACAAAAAAAAATATCTGAAATCCGGTGAATGGACCACCAAAAATCACAATTTCAGGAACTGTGTAGCTTTGCCATCCTGGAATTGTTCTGTCTTGTGTATGCTGACACATGCTTTTTATTTGCTTTTCCTCATGAAAGTGAATGTTATTATGGTAATTTTTGGTAATTTCTTGATTTGCATGTTGAACAATCAAATGCCTTTGTGAAGTGCATAGGGAGGTACCGGTAACTAATAAATTCAACCTGTGATTGTTGGTGATCCGTTCATCGATTTTGAAAATTTTTTTTTTTGTTCGGAATTCCATGCTGAAGAAATCTTCAATTGGAATTTTTCATGTATCTGTTATGGTTTTTAAGATAGGATTTGAATGTGTTCTAATTTGCATATTTGGGATGATGAAAAGTGCACCATAGGATAGATGACCCACAACTTCCTATTCATTGGATTCATCAAAATTGACATATCTGCTTCGATTACGAAAATAAAAGGGAAAAGGGGGGGCTCATTTTTGTATCCACTCTGTATAATAATATAATAATAATAACTTCTTAAAAATAAATAATTTGTTACTTCTTCAAATGAAATATAATATGCAAAAATTATAAAAATATGTTTTTAATAATTAAAATTAGTTTCATATATAATTTGTTCAAAAACACGTTTAAAAAAATTACCGGTAAATTAAATGAAAGTGGGAAAGGAGTGTATTTGAAACCAGGACCTTTGGCATTGGAATCAATCGACTTACCCGCATGACCACGATGACTACTTGAATGTCATATTCTTTGAATTGTAAATATACCTCATAATAAGCCTACATAACTAACTTTAAATGATTATATCTCGTAAACTAATGCCCATTAGCATGAGTTACTATGCCATAAGCGGGAGGGGTGCGGGAGGGGGTGAACATATTTAAATTTCAGTTAAAACCAAGCTTAACAGACCTAGTTCTCCTCTCCTTATAAGATAAATCACAGACCTTGAGTGAAGTGCTTTAGACAGTAAACTCTAATCCAATGGCGAATCAAGATCTTGCTGCTGTGACCATCATACAGCAGTCGTTAATCCAGGCCCATCCAGAGACCCAACTAGTCGGCCTCAGGCAATACAGGCTCTGGATGGACGTATTGGATTACGAGATAAATAAATAAATAAATAAATAAATAAATAAATAAATAAATAAATAAATAAAATAAAAATGGGTTATGCAGTGAAGCATACAGGTTTGTGCACCAAAGTGGGAAAATTTTCTGTTTGGTGAGCGATTTTGACTATATATTTTGACGGGCCCCAGGATTATTGGAGAAACTATGCATTGACTACTGGCTATCGAAACTAATCACGAATTTTCTGGACGAGCAACACTCTGCACAGTCTTGTGCCCCCCGTCGTTCATGAGCGTTAATAAAAATTAACAGTCTGAAAATTGTTTCCCCGGCTTGGTGTCTCTAGAAGAATGAACTGACATTCTGTGCTTGGTATTATTGTATTGTGCAGGTCCAAATGGCCCGATATGTTTGTGAAATGTATTTGTATTTGAGTGGTCTTATTTGAGAGTGCCTATAACGGTACTGTACATTGTGAGGTGGTACAAGTGTCCACGTGCCGTTGGGGTTCTGAATGTTCACAGTGTGTGAAACGTCGCGGTTTTGATTCCGGGTTGCTCATATGGTGAAGCACACAGTATAATTTATATTCCGTTTTGGGATGGGGCATTTAGAATGCCCATAGTATAGTCATAACAGCATGTGGGATTATTATTGTTTTGTGTTTGAGTTCTGCATGTACAGTGGAAGGATTAATGTGGTCCCTCCCTTCATGGTTGTGCATAAAAAATAGGATCACGCGACTTTTTTGGTACGTTGAGAACAAGTCATTGGATGAATTTTGCAGCACTGGGGTGCAGGTATGAGGCAATGTGTGGCAATTAATAGACTGATGATCACATGGGAGCCAGAGCTCAAAAGATAACACATGGCACTGTGTAATGGCGGACAGCAAAAAGGACCCTGTAAAGCCACAGATTGTTTGATTCTGGAAGGGTGTAGGAATAGCCAGGTGATGAAGTCTAGTATTATTGTGCATATATTATGTTGCTATATTGTTTTCTTAGGGGATCCTACTCGTTTGAATTATAATATTTAAAATAGTTTCTTTGAATAAATTATTGTAGTCTTTTTTTGTTGCTGAGCAGGTGGTGTGTGCTCTAAATCCAGTGGATGCTTGATTGTGTGGATATATAGTGAGATTTATGATTGTGGAGTATATTGTGACAATTGTCTGGCTGTATGAAAGCTGTGAGGGTAGATAGAATTCAGTGGGGGCAATTATTATTATTATTATTATTATTATTATTATTATTATTATTATTAT
>JAHWFO010063028.1:213692-235494 GCA_023313115.1 Rhysida immarginata
ATTATTATTATTATTATTATTATTATTATTATTATTATTATTATTATGCATTCCAAAGGAATAGGCTCGTAACGAGGATAAGTTACCAGAACGAATTTACGATATATAAAATCAGAGTATACTCAATCGTCAAATACTAAGTACGAAATTTTTTAAGATCTTAACATTCACATTTTAGTCTGCAAGTTTGAAAAATAATAATCTTTGATCTGTCTCTTAAAATGTATACATGTGGCATAACATCTTGGAGAAGCACATTCTATCGCCATATAGCGTATATTAGTTGGTAGAGAATTCCATGTTGGTATTACATTATATGGAAAATGTTTCTCAAGAAAAACTGATTTCCTCTGTGGTATCACAATCTTATATCTACACGTGAGTCGGTACTTATTCGATTTAAGAAGCCATTTCTGTATAAAAGAAGCCGGATGAAGGTTGCATCGGAGGGCTGCTGTAAATTCATTTAAAAGTCCAGTCTCACGTATTATTTCTATTGTAGGCAATTTTTGTGTAAGACATAAACGAGATATAGAGTCATATTTCGTGATTCTAAATGCTGTTCTCAGGACATCATTATATGCTACCTTTATTCTCTGAATTATGTGTTGGGATACGCTTGACCATACTATCACGGTATAATTCAGAAACGGGAGAATTTTCGATTCAATAATCATTTTGAGTTCTTTATGGGATAAATAAGATCTTAATCTTTTGAATACATACTTCCGGGATTTGAGTCCAGTTATTATTTTCTCACTTTGACTATTGAACTGTAATTTATTATCAAAGACGTAACCTAAAAAGGTTAATGTATCCTGCGTTTTCGATTTTCGTGATAACTTTAAAATCTTTGTTTTGGTTGGGTTGAGTTTCATACCACGGGCACTATACCAGTTATCCATAAGTTTCAAATCATGTTGAACATTAGCATTCATTATATCGCTTTCATTATCATCATAAGATGAGTATAACAAATTATCATCTACATAGCTACATATTTGTAGTCTGTAGTCAAGTTGATATAAAGAAAAGGTAGCAACGGCATATAGCACTGGTCCAATAGTCGATCCCTGGACTACTCCACGTTGCGACTTATAATACGTCGGTGGATCACCATCTATTACATTCATCCTAGCAGTTAAGTAGTCTCTGACCAGTACAAGGTAGTCGTCCGAAACACCTAGAGATCTAAGATCTTCGTACAGTTGTTGTCGAGAAATTGTATCGAATGCTTTGGATATAATAAATTGTATCATTATGAAGTTCTTTCCTTCATCCAAGGCATGTATAGCATGGATATAGATTTGAATTGGTATCCAATTTACTCTAGTATTCGGGCGGCCACCTTGCTGTTGAATTGGTACTTTTTGCCAAATATAATCAATCATGTCACTAAAAATACACTTTTCCATTATTTTTGTTAACGGTGTCAACATGGCTATAGGGCGATAGTTCTGTATCGAATTTGGGTCACCTTTTTTGTATATCGGTATAATGTTGGCAATTTTCATTTTTTCCGGGAATTTCTTCCCTTGAATTATTTCTTTACACAGTTCTTGGATTTTTCTTAAACCACATTGATTCATCATTGTAAGCAGTCTAGCTGGTATTATGGAGGCCTGTTTTCCATCCATCATTTTAGTTTCACTAATAATTTTTTGTATGACGTAATAACCCGGGGTCTTAGGTTTTAAGGTTTGGTTGCTTACAACTCCTTTATTTCTAATTATTTTTAAGGGCATCGGCTGATTACAAGGATCATTGAGCCATCTTAAATAGTGATTATGTTTATCGGCTGTCAATTTAATTTTTGGTCCTTTGATGTTGTTCCGTACGAGTTTCCACATATTTATTTTGTTACATTGGGTCGTTACAAGAGATCTTTTTGACTTTCGCAGAGCCCCCTTAAACTCTTTATTGGCTAGTTTGTACAATCTCTGGGTTTCCGTAGTTTTATTTCGAAGGAAACTATGGTATGTTGATACTTTCTTATGCCAAAGATTGGTCAGTTCTCTTGTCCACCAATGTTTTGTCTTTTTTCCCTTCGTTTTATTAACGTTTTGCATTCCTGCCTCATAAGCCGATTTTATTACTATCTTTATAAATTCTTCAAGTTTCTCATTGATATTTTCCAACTTTTGAAATTTATCCCAATTTGAATTACTTAATGCCGCATGATATATTAATATATTCATATTTTTAAAAGAAAACCTATTTGGTATCTTCTTTAACGGTTGTTTGTATTCGTTAAAATATAAAGCACACTCAAATTTTATTCCTTTGTGATCACAACGAGGTATGGTCATCAATGATAAATTATGCCAATGTAATTCCTGTGGAACGTATACGTGATCAATAATTGAAGCTGTTTTTGATGTTACTCGGGTAGGAACTTTGACTATTTGGTGCATATTTAAATTCTCAATAGTTATCCGCAAATGGGTCGAATCGGGCGTAGGGACGAGCTCGTCACAGTTAAAATCTCCTAATATAACTGTACATACATCAGGGTTTAACTCGGCAAAAATATCTGTACAGCTTTCTATGGGGATGTATGAAGGACGATAAATAACTAATATCACCAACTCTACTTTCTGAATCTTGCATTGTAACATCAAATACTCTAGTCCCTGCTCACTATTGTTCTTGATTACCGTTGACGGTATGTCATCTTTGACGTACAATGCAACTCCCCCGCCACGTGTTATTCTATCAGTTCTATATATATTATAGTCTTGAACATAAATGGTCTTGCTATCAATATCCGTTGTTAACCAAGTTTCCGTTATTGCTATAATATGTGAATTCGTACTTAAAAACAAGGCACTGAGGTCATCAATTTTATTTATTATTGAGCGAGCATTCAGGTAAAGAAATCTCAATGATTTTACTGTATAGGTATATGTTTTATCTGTGTGGGGCATTATGGAGTCTGCATGCAATGCATGCCTGTTGCTGGCCCAGAGGTTGGAAGGTTTGATCGTGAAGTGATGGAGTTGGTAGCAAAGGTTGATGATGATATTGAAACTAATGTACGTCAGGAGGTAGAGGCAGTCTATAAGGAACCCCCAAACGAGGAAATGGGATTCTCTATTGTAAAGGCTGCTGCAAAGGACGCAACGAGGGCTAAGACGGCCGTGGCTGGATAAACAGCCAAGGTATAGTGTGGACAGTAATGTACGTTTAGCAAGGGGTAATATAGCAATGGTGGTCGTTAAGGGTAGTACTGAAGGGAAGATGTTTGCCCGTTTAAGGTGATCAAATGGGTTGCTAGCTCCTGGGTGAAGGGATGTGATGTTTCATGACACTCAAATAGTGCAACAGAGCAGGGTGAGAGCAGCCCATTCTGGACAAAAGATTGGTACCAATCTCAATAATGATGATCGTCTTAAAAGGAGCTCGCTGTGAATACAGGGAAGGTTAGAACGGGGGAGGTCACAACAGTTACGGACGGGAGTGTTGTGGTAAGTCTGGCGGTAGGCACAGACAAAGCGGTCATGGTTGACGTTGCAGTGGGCACAGATGAGGTTTACGACGTGAAGATAACGGTTGATGAGGGAACTATGAATGAGGACCTCACCTTTATCCAACCACTTGACATGGTGTCGCGGCTGTCTCAGCCCGCCGAGGTAGGTGAGGAGTCTGATATTGATAACAGTACGTTATGGTGGTTCAGATTCAATTATGGGAATGCCAGAAGTAGAAGAGTCTATGCCTGATCGATGGGAGGATTGTGATGCAAGAAGCCCTGAAAGACATGCGGGTAATGGGGTTCAGATTTGCGCTCCTGTAGAGGACAAAGTAGTAAAGACGGATAGCCATAATGGTCAACGAACTGTGGTGATGTGGAGTGAACCAGTCTGTAAAAATCGGACAAATCCAAAGCATAAGAGGTCTCACAATCGTGACAGAATTAATGGCCCCGACGGTGAGAAGGGGACCGGTCGTGAGGTGCTACGTCAAGGTCGGTGTGTGGGTGGTCCAATGAAGGGGGCCCACCATAATAGTTCGGACCAAAATCGTGCAAACGACGGTTACGCGAAACCACCGTCATGGTTCACAAACCAATTTAAGGGAATGGGAATTAACATAATTGCAAATAGTAGTGAGTGATTTAGGACATTGTGTATGTTACCGGAATGAGTGTGTGTGTATTTAGTGTTTAGTGTGGGTGAGCTTCAGGAGTGAAAGAACTTGGTTCTTTTAGTCCTGAGGAGGGGCATATGTGACTGGTGTCAGTGTTTGTGTTGTTTTCGCCTTTTTTGTGAAGGTTGGTTGTGATTTAGGGAGTGATATGTATATATATATATATATTTATTTCGTGTTTATAATTTTGGTTTTAAAAGTCGTTGGTGCGTTTAATTGTGAACAAAGGTTATTTGTAGTCGGGGAAAAGTTTTGTGTTACGTGTTTATTTTGACAAGAGTGTAAGGGTTGAAATCATTAAAGATTTGTCTCTCGTTATTAAGAAATAATTTGTTTTATCGTAGATAATGTTTTTTTTTTTATTATCCTGACTGTTGCAGTTGTTTGATTTTAAGTTTATCCCAGGGAAGCTGCAGCAATTGTTTGCTTAATCTTTTGTTGAGCAGCGATGTTTTTGACGACATATCTGGTTTATTATAATATTATGTGAATTTTATACGAGAAAAACAGGTTACTTTAAGAAATCGATCTTTACAATAACTGTAATCGTCATTAGATGGCACTGCTAGTTTTGCTCTGCGATTGGTCGGGAAAAAAGGGGATTCTTCTGTCCTGAGCCTCAGATGCCATCTTGAATAGCACAGCATAGAAAAACAGATGATATTTGCAACTTCCATACCAGAACTCAGACATACAGTTTCACTTTAAAATAGTTACTAAACTCACTAACTTTTGCATTTGGGTTGAGACAAAGCCAGATATTTATCACTTCCTCTTGTAAAGTCTGATCATCACTTTAATATTAACTTAACTAACTTTTTGATCACAACTGATTTTTATCGTATATTTTTATGAAATTCGGTTTTACTGTACTCCCTCTCCCCCACTCCTCTGTTCATTCTACGTTGAATTCTTAACAATTAAAAAAATATAATTTTACCTGGAGATCCGTTACATTATCATCCTTGTAGTGACCTTGCTGATGAGATTTGAGCGTACGACTGGAAGAAGTGCTTGATGATGCCTCAGAGATGTTACTTGAAACTATGCCATTTTGCTGCATAATAGGCATTTGCAACTGAAAAGTGAAAATAAAGCAAATTAAAAAAATTTTTTTGAAATAAAATTCATAAAAGCAGAAAAAAAAAATCAATTGATAGTTATAGTTAGCATAGTTTTTCCACAAATATTGATTGTCTTCTTGAATACTAGATTTATCCCCATATTAATATAATTTACCTGCCTCTGTTATTTTACTGCAATTACTGTTGAAAAACTCTGTGCTGACACAATAGGTGATTTTAGAGAAAATTATAAGCAGTGAATGCATGTTTACTTTCAATGAAGTTATTGGGTGAATGCTTGCACAAGATATAGTGCATATCTGTTACTATGGAAGTACTAAATGAAAGCCACATGAGACCTGAAACATTATTTGAAGCGATACAAGCAGAATTCAGAGATAAATTAACCCTTTCACTGCATAATTAAATTTTATTTTCATTCTTGAGAAGAAGGAATTATCCACTTTTAGCAGCATAACAAAGTTTTTTAAAACCTCCGAGATGAATCAGATTTCCCCAGGTAGAGATAATGTTATTTTGTGTGGATATATTCACTTTACGCAGCAAAAGGGTTAAAGCATGCCTATACTCTGCATAATAAAAGAAAACCTGTGCATGGTCCCAATCAGAAACGCTCAGCCAAATGCGCTTAACCAGATGTGGTTTAAGCCCCGATAGGAAAAGTTTAAAGAAGACATGACCAGAATAAAAAAGAATTAAGAAGTTTACATCATAATAAAATATTTTTTTCTTTTATATTTATTATTCTTTATATTTAAAACTTTACATTACATCTCTTGACTTTAATGAAATGCCTTTTAATGCTTTTTTGTAATTTACTCCTTATTTGTTATTTTAAACTTGTGAGCATAATTTTTTCATGTTTGTTTATTTATTTATTTATTGATTTATTTAAATTTATTTAAAACCAAAAGAAGAACTGCTGCTGGACATGATGAAAGGGAAGGAGGAAGCGCTGCTAAAGATGATGAAACTGAAGAGGAAGCGCTGCTGGAGACAATGAAAGTGAAGAATGGTAAGCTCACCAGTTTTCTTCGGCGACTTGGTTAATTGCTTCTTCTGTTAGCTTCTCAACATCAGAGATCTTGAAAGTCGTGTTTTTTCATCTTACGAACTCCTTCACTTGTGTCCAATTAGTTCTATGGAGTTAAATCGCTATGATAGGGCAGAAGTCCGAGTATTAAATGACGGGCACCTACTGTCGTATCATCCATGACGTAAATTTTCAGGTTTAGTGCTACTTAATAATTCATAAACTTCACCTTTTGTCATCCTTGCATCTGTAAAACTTAAGGTGAGCCATTCTATCATGTCTGTTTTCCTTGAGTTACTGCTTGGTGCCTTCGCCTTCTCAAATGAATGATAAGGAACATTATTCATGATGATCACTAAATTGCTCAGGATATTCGGCAACAATTTTGTCTTAAACCAGTCCAGAAAATAATCGCCATTCATTTTGTCTTGGTAATCTGATGACTTACTTTTTGATCTGAACAATAAGCAGGTGTTATTCAGAAATCCACAATTGGTGCCCGTGTGCAGCAGAATCAACCAAGAACCTTTTCCTGCTGAGACGAATCAGCCATGAAACTATTCAGCACTTTCTTCGCTAAATGCCACTGTTGTTCCCGACTATGGTGGACATTCACCCACGTTTCGTCCAATTAAATTGTGACATGTCATGTCAGTGGGTGTCACATGGGTGCGTTGGAATCAAGTGCGATGTTGTTTTTATTTTTTTATTTACACCATACGAGGTGTGTTTAATGGATTTAAAAGTTTGGTTCTTAAATTTCCTTTTGTTTTTTGAATAGTGTTAAGTTTTTTTTTTATATGAGGGAAACCTCAGTGTTGCATTATTGTTGTTTAAACGTTCCTTACTGCAGCATGGATTGCGCTGCAACAGAGAACTTAATAGTTGGGAGCTGGCATTATTTCCTCGGGCAAGATTTCTGAGAAGATGACGCTAGTCTCCCAACAGATTATTGATACAAAAACGTTACGAGAGATGTCCTTTTGCGTTCGTTGAAGGAAGATGTGGGGCTAAGATCTATGCCAGCAATCTTGAACAGTGCGTATGTGCGTTTGAAAAACATAATGGCAGCTATGTCACAAAAAGCGATGCATCCAGTTCACTGTTCGCAAAAGCTAATGCTTTTCTGAAATAATTCAGTTTAACGTTTAGTTTAGTATAGTGATTTAAGTTTGTGTTTGGGAAAATATTTTCTTCTGGCGTTTGTGCTGGATACACCATGTGCATACTTCAAGTCAATTTCGAACACAATGGAACAAATCTCCCATACGAGTCAAACGCCATATAATACAGGCAAGCCCAACTCATTGTTTGTTCCTATATTGATGAGAACGAAAGGCTGAGTGACTTGTTTACCTTACTTTTCTGCGTGGACGTATCGACATGAAATAGGGACCCGTGGAAGTCTAGTTCAATTGTGACACCCATGATTTTGTGCATGATTAAGACTGCAAATAATGGACAGTATGTTCTCTGTGAACGTTCTAATCTGTAGCCCTCAGTATGAAATTGTGTAAAATTGCTCCAAGTAGAGCAGAAGTTTTATGTAATAAAATGAACTGTTATTAGTCCGTACTATTAAGTTTTAAGCGTGCTTATGATAAATGATATCCGCTTGGTCACCCTGAGGTGATTCTGCAAGCAGTTGTGAAGTGAGGCAGATTTGTTTTACACCTGTTAGCGAATGGTAGCTAGGAGAGCAATAACGAGGGCAGCATAGGAGTCGAAGTGTTTTAGTCTTCAGATATCTAAGTGTTTAGTGAAGTGTGCCCTAGTTTGGCACCAAAACGTTGTCACTTTCGCCATAAGGCTGAGGTTAACCAAGCCCCGAACCCCTGACTGACAGCCCCACACAGCGAGCTGTCGCACTTGCTGGATCATTCATTAGTGGTCAGCGCTCTGGGGGGGGGGGGGGGGCCGGCTTTACAAAAATAATGTTCGATTGGAATCTTGACATAGCGATCATATTCATCATAAATAACATCGTCTGTGAGCAATGACATCTGATCGCTCAATATAAAATTGCTATTGTTCACCTTTCCGAATTTCATGTGGAGCATATTACGCATAATACAATGAAGGAAGATTGTGACCCATGTACTCCATTTTCGCTTTAAATTTAGTATAAACATTATCGATTGTCGGATATTCACCTTCGCGATATATTTGAGACACTGATAAGTCAAACTGATAAGTCAAACTCACCCAAATTGGTAATCGGCGACTCTCTTGGCCTCTTTTTCTGGGAGATGGAGTGCATGGCTTTTACTGCAATGATTTTCCTTCTTTAACGATGCTTCAAACACAGTAAACGGAAATCTGTGTAGCCTTCTAACTTCCTCTGCTAAGAAGTGATGTTTTGGTCAGGTTCTCTTTTCTGAAGTAACCGAAAATATTCCACAATCTCCTTAGCTTGACTATGAAGAATTTATCCTTTTCTCCCGGTGCTGTTTTTATGTGTAGTTGCCATTAAAATTGTTGCTAACTTCGAAGTAGAATAAGAATCCTTTACAATATTCTTTTATTGTACAGAATAAAACCTTATGGAAGTCAAATCATTCCTATATGCACATGGGAACTATGATGAAATTTGTGAGTGTTCCAATTTTTCAAAGACTGTGCTTTGAACTTAGATGCAAAAATTTTAATAAAACAACTGTCAATTATAGAAGTACAGTCGAAGCCGGATAATAGGCCCACTGGATAATAGGACCAGCCGCCTATTAGGATCAAAACTCCAGGTCCCAATCCCGATCTATATCAATAATGTATAAATTCTTCGGATATTAGGACCGTTTCTGTGAAATTCATTCATCAGCGTCGCCACCTCCCGCTGCCTAATAGACGCACCCACATTCTCGAATATCCATGAGACGCGCGTAATTTCTTGCTTCGCTAAATATGGGTCAACGTAAGGACATTACAATAGAAGAAAAAAATTGGTTACCTAGATAAAATCGCAACTTTCCGCCAAATGCTAGTCAACGGTATCTTGCTGAAGTGCTTGGAATATCAAAAACCGCGATTGTCCGATTGCAGCAACAGGAGCCTACATTGAGGGCACAATGGAAGGAAAGCACAAAGCCAAAAGAGTTGAAACGCAGAAGGACGGGCAAAGACCCAGAAGTAGAGGACGCCTTGGCCAAATGATTTTCCATCGTGACGGCGCGCGGAGTTCATGTGAGCGGTCCTGTTTTAAAGAAAAAGGCAGAAGAGTTGGCTGCGGCGATGGGCCATGATTCATTTGTCGTGACAGATGGGTGGTTTGGGCGTTGGAAAGCGCGCAATGAAATCCATTTCAAAAAAGCGCACGGTGAAAAGGGAAGCGCTGACGTTTGTGCCGCCGAGTCTTGGAAAAACGAAGTGTTACCTGGACTGTTGGACCAGTACGGTGACGATGACGTATATAACGCTGACGAGACAGGTTTGTTCTTCCGAGCTACACCGGATGGATCCTTGTGCTATCGATCTTCGCAACTTGCAGGATCTAAGAAGTGTATGGAGCGTATTACAGTCCTTTGCTGTGTAAATATGTCTGGAAAGGACAAGAGACAGTTACTAGTGATCGGCAAAAGTTTAAAACCACAGTGTTTTAAAGGATTGCGGATGGACGCATTGCCGGTGGAGTACCACGCCAACAAGAATGCGTAGATGACAGCCCAACTGTTCACTGAATGGCTGCAGCACTGGGATGCCGAATCCGTCGGAAATCACGCAAAATACTGTTGATTTTGGATAATGCCACTGCGTATCCTCGCTTGGAATTGCTAACGAATATCTGTTTGAACTTTCTGCCGCCGAATACAACGTCGGTGATGGACATGGGAGTGATCAAGAATTTGAAGACGCACTACCGAACACTATTACCCAGCACATCATCGAACAAATTGAGGAGAACCTTCTCACTCCATCATCGAATGCAAAGGATGTCAGTGCTAAGATTTCTATTCTGCAGGCTATTCAGTTTCTCGCCTGCAGCTGGAAGAATGAAATGCAAAACAGTGCGCAATTGCTTCGTTCATTGCAGGTTCAAACGAGAGGCCGCAGAACCTCTACAAACGGAAGAACTCGAAGATGAAGAAACTCCACAGCAAGTCACGAATTTTGAAGAACTTTTAAACTTTGATGACCAATTGGAGTGTTGTGCTCGTGACGAGTGCGATGATGAGGCCCTGGTGCAATCAATTGCTGAAACCTATAATCAGGCAATCGCTGATGAAGATAACGATGAGGACGACAACGAAGTTGAAGGATCACCAGTTTCACTAAGTGAGGCCCGAAATTGCATTGTACATCTGCATCGATTTTTTATGCAAGAAGGAAGTGAGAATTCTCCGATGGATTCCTTGGAAGCACGAGGAATATATTCAGCAGCAATCAGCAAAACGTCAGAAGCAAGCTACGTTACGTGACTTCTGGAATTAAATGTAATGGTGCACAATGTTATATATGTATGTACACACAAATATTGTACATATGCATATGTAAATTTTTGGATAATGTGACCAGTTCAGCGCAGGATATTGTCTTATTAAAGATATACACATACAGGTATCTTATAAGGGCAGCAAAAATTGTTAACTCGGATAATAGGACCAATTGGTTATTAGGACCAAAACGGTCTGGTCCCGATGTGGACCTAATATTCAGCTTCGGCTGTATTCACAATACCCAGCTATTTTCGATAATATACAGTAATATATATATTATACACAGTAGTGATTATACAGAAGGTTGTGTCAGCCTAATGTAAACAATTTTTGTATGACACAAAACATGCAAATTTGATCCATTAGTAAACGAATCGAGGGGCATTTAAAGGTATTATAATATACATGTTAGAAGTTGTGTCGTTATAGCTGAAATGGAAGGATAGCTATACTGAAATTATAACACTCTGCAAGATAAAGGGAATGTCCATTTCAAAGTCGGGGATTCGCAAGATTTTAAATGTTTGCCCCACTGCATCACTGAAGCTGATGGAAGCTACAGTTAGGAAAGAGAGGCTCTTGTTACATAAAGAAGAATCCATCAACTTAAAGAACAATTGCTATACGTATGGGAACATCTGTGACAATAAATCGCATAATATTGCAAGATTTAGGTTGAAATCTAAAATACAAAGTTCATGTCACAAACTGTACCCTCGAAAAGTAGAAGAGAGGAAGACTGGTGCTCAAAGATTAGGATACGAGAAGTATCTTGTGCTCATACATGAAGTTAGATGCGGCATAAATGTATCAGTCTGAATCCAGAAAAATCCGTACAATTTAAAGTTACTATTGTCCTTAGGGTGAAATGGGTTTTTCAACATGGATAAGTGAATACAAGGAAAGTTTGGGGGAAAGACTTATTGTGGTAGCTGTATTCTCATACAAGGGAAACCACACCTTCACAGTTTTGATAAAATGGTGAGAATTAATTCACCGTCATCAGACTGAAGTTCTATGACCACTGTTTACGGAAGAAGTACCCATGTTATTTGGTAAACAAGTTATTGCTCCATCAGGATAAAGCATCCAGTTACACACCATGTGAGTAACAAACAGCATCTTTTAACATTCCTATAGAATCATCTGATGTTATTCTCATGGACTTCAATGTATTTGGTCATCTAAAGAGGGCAGCTGGAACAGAGGCGGAGTTTCACGTACAACATTATCAATATGGTGACATGTGGCAAAAACATATTCCACTGCATCGAACGTGTGTCTTGTGACAGGAGGAAAAGCTCTTGGGAGACCAATCTTCGTTCAACACGTGTGCTGTACATCAATGAGATTGACTCACGATACACAATAGTGGAGTACGCAACCTTCAGCATTTTTTCTGTCTTCTTTGAATAATAAAAGAAAGTTTCTTGCCTATAGAATTAACAAGAAAGTGGGGCAGCAGATACTTTTGTTTCAAGCACAAATGCTTTGTTTAATGTTGAAAGCTTGCTATGGTGTGGGAGAAGACCCTCGATTTGTGCTATACTGCCATAAGACAAGTAAAACTAATAGAAATGAATGACATCTTATTAAAATCTGTGGAATAGTATAAAAATAAAGCCATAAAAAATTTCTCCCTTTGTAATTTTTTTTTTTATTATTTTGAAAATAATTTTATAATAATTTTATTTTTACAATTTGATTTAATTGCAGAAAATACTTTTGCTTTTTACGGATGATATTTAGGAAAAAATTATTGAAATCTGTTACTAATGATGCTTTTTTATTATAAGAAAACACGAACATTAACCAAAATAGTTTCTAAAATGTAAAATTATTGTTATTTGTTTTTCAATAAATTTCAATAAATTTACAAAATTAAAGGCAACCAAATGGAGGGCAACATAAGGAGGTTCCTTCCTTTTTTGGTCATTCCATTCTACAGTTTTTGCTTAATTTTTGAAAACTAAAGGAATTACAGTAGAACCTCTGTAGAGCAAATGTCGATATAGCAAAATTCACTATAACGAAATTTTTCTGTGGTCTTGACAAAAATCCTATTGATTTAATGCTTTTTCAATCTCCAAATAGCAAAATCTTTTTAGCGTAAGGATTTTTCGGTCCAGACAATAAATTTTAAGGTATATTTTAGCTCTTTATTACGAAATTTGGTTCCTGCACTTAGCATGACCCGACAGTCAACGAACAAAATTATCACAAACGGCCAACAGGTGAACTTAAAAAACAAGTTTTTATGTCACAAACTCTGCCCAATCAGCTGTGGCATCACAATATCTACAGTCCATCTCTACAAGAGCAATCAGAGCATCGCTCATTGGTTAATGATCACGTGAGCAACCGAGAGGAGAGGAGCCAAGTCATCGATGGAGACCGCTAAAATGGAGTTAAAGCTTCCTGACAGATATGAATATAAAAAATTAAATCACACACACGGACAGTGATAATAATTTCGAATGTACGTTTAGGATTAAAGATGTAAGGGACAAAGAAGGAGTATCGGTAAATGCAACTATTTATAACTATTTTAAACGACGTGTAATTTTAGTCCTGTAGGTGTATTGTATTTATGCATGATTTTAGTATGAGATTCTTTTAAATTTAATTAACGCTTGTGTCTTCTACCAATTTACATTCTTGATTTTCGTAGATTTGGTTGAAAGCATATCAAGAAACAGCAAAAGTTGTATGGAAAAAAGAGAGAACTTTTTAATTCCTCAGGAAAAATTAATCTTTTTCAAGAACATTACAAATGCCAGCATAATACTGATGCAAGGTTTCGGAAAAAAAGGAACAAGATTGAGCAAAAACACCGGATGCAAGGCAAAGTTAAAGATAGTTGTACAAAGGTAAGCAAATGTAGCTTGCAGTACAGTATTTCATTTTATTAATGAGACTAAGATATATTTCATTTTCAGATATTTTGAAAGGAAAAAGATGAAAGCACCTTCGGAAGAAACAATGACATATCCATGCATTTGTACACTTACAAGAGAATCCCTCGAACATGTATGTCACAGATTCCAACCAAATAGAAATATGTACTATAGATGCGTACAATACCAATTGGCTGTGCGGTAACGGATGCAGAAACAGAAGTTGTTTTTACAAATGCTGTCAATTTATTACGAACAGTTTGCTTTCCTAAAGAAAGTGATATTGTGATTAATGGACCCAACATATTCATGATACATGGCGATATGAAAGAGCGAAAAGCTCTCAGCAAAATATGGCCTCGGAGTAAGTTTTTGCTTTGCCAGTTTCATGTACTGGCAGCAGCTTGGAAATGGTTGTGTCAAGCTAAAAATTGTGTTCCATAGAGTGACAGACAGTCACATTTCTTCTACACTACATCAAAGGAGTTGGGACACCTGTTGCTCTACTGTAAAGCCGCAAAAAGCTTCAATCAGGAGTGTGTAGGACCACCCCGAGCTGCTATCACTGCCTCCACCCTACACGGCATACTGTCCACAAGTTTACGGTATGTGTCCACAGGTATTGACCTCCATTCCTCAAGGAGTGTCGTGGTCAGTTCCTGGACAGATGTAGGGCGAAACCATCCTGGATCTCACACATCGTTCCAATTCGTCTCAGACTAGGATACAGAATTCCAATTCGTATCAGGACACCGGAAATCATCCGTTCTAACCAAGCTGCAATCGATGAGGACCCTGGGAAGTCCGTAAGGGCGATCGAGAGGTAGCTGCAGGTTAATGAGGTGACCATTCGACGTGTGGTGCATGAAGACCTCTGTTACAAGTCATAAGGCCCACGGCATCCAAGCATGGATGACCACGAATCTTCACAACCACATCCCTCCCAACATGTCTTCCAACATGTGGGCCCCCCAGCTTCACTGATCTCAATCCTTTGGACTATTACGAGAGAATAGCAGGGAGAGGGGGTTGTTGAGAGGAACTCCAACAAGCATCCACACAACACTGTTGAAGCTCTCAGGCCAGCTATTGTGGGCAATGGCAGAAATCCAGAATACCCACCTCATTGCTGCCTGCCAGTGGTTCTGACAGCGTGTGGAGGCTGTCATTACGGCAGACGGTGGTTTTATTGAATAACAATATGTATTTTGTAGTCCTTTGTGCAAAAATGTAAATTATATTAAAGGCTCTGTGGTATCTGTTCCTTTTACCTGTGGACGTCATTTTGTTCTCAAATACCTGCCGCACCTTGTATGTCAAGTCAATATTTCGAATTCTAAAAGACAAGGTTTTGGACAGAGTGAAAGCAAGCAGTTTAATTCAGTTATTTGATTTCATAGTAACAAAATTTGAAACTTATCTTAAACAAAGGTTACTAGATTTCAGCTATTCAAGATATCCCAAAAGCTTGTTGAAGAAATTTATGCCTGAAGAATCAAAAGTAAAACAAGAAGATATACGACAACGATCTGAAATGTTACTACGTAAAGGAAGAAAAGGAAGTCAATTATTTTGTTGATCCTGAAAATTGCTTTTGTTCCTGTTATGTAGGATGCACAGGTTTGCTTTGCAAGCACATCAGTGCTGTTATATTATTCATAGGAGTAGAAATGAATAACATGTACAACATGAGTATGAGGATACTAATGTATAAGATTGCTATGGGTCGGGATCCAGAAAACAGTGAATTTTTAATGCCACTGTTATATGATCCACGTGCTAAATCATGTGGTGCCTCTCAGATAACTTTACCTCAGAGCATCTCGCAGTGCCAATCAGAGAATGATATACTGAAACAGCTGAGGTTTAGAATCAAGACAGGACAGAAGAAAATGCTGACCCAGTCACTAACAATGACCTTAAATAATCAAGGTTGCATTCCTTTTTCAGCAAGACTGAAGAAAACAATAGAAAGAAACCCTACATTTTTTAAACCAGCAGCTGAAAGAATGTTATCAAATGCAGAAAAATATGTGTCCACAGAAACAGGATTAGTTTCCACACTTAATACATTTGGAAAAATTATAGCCCAGGCTCCACTTAAACAAATCAAAAGAAGAGGAAAGCAAATATCTGCTCAACCAACCGCAATTGGTTGGCAGAAATGTACACTGTCTGGTAAAAGGAAGCTTTCTGGGGGTCGGCTAGTTGCATCAGCAATTGCTCATGAACATTGTGAACACCAGTACACTACTTTTGGAGCCCCACCAGCAAAAAAAAAAAAAATAAAAGCCCCACACAACATAACTGGGTGCGTCCAAAAAAATGTAGCACTAGGATGAAGTCACAGTGCAAAGTAAATGCTTACTTTGTATGCAGTACAAAGTACTTTTCAATACTTTTACTACTTACTAATAATTTTATCATAATTCGAGTTTCCCTTCCTTCGGGCAAACTATTTCTTTTAAAGGAAGCAAATTTTCTCCTACAAATACATGTATAATTGTCCATTGTCATGAGTTTGCATCTGATATAATTTTTGAAACATTTAGTTTGCAAATTCGTCCAACCAGTGTTAGAAGTAAATTAAACAATTCAGTATGCAGCTTATGAACAAGAGGTTCACTTTTTTGAAATTTCAGTGAAGATTTTGAGTATAATTCTGCAGAAGACCAGACAAAATGTAACTCTGGTTTTATTAATACTGGATTTTTAAGAAAATTCACAATTTTTCTACATGAACTTGAACATAAAGTTTCAGATTTTTTGTTTTTAATAGAATATGCTTTTTGTTGTGGCTAAAGAGTTTTTCCTTTTAAATAGAAAAGAATTCCTTCCCATTGCTCTAGTAATCGTTTTGCATCATCTCCAAATGTCAATCATCTAGAGGGTAAATGTTTAATAAATACATTTGTAGGTAGCTTTAAATCTTACTGAATTTTTAAATAATCTTCACATTTGGAGGGCCATTCATTGAAATAATGATATACACCAACAAGAAGTTCAGATGCATTTTCTCCAAATTATTCTAGTGACTTCAGGTAGCATTATGCACTAACAAGGGAAGTACACGAAGATGTGCGACGCACTCTTTGTTTGCGTGCAAGCATACCTTGGAAGCGATAGCACTGTGCAGTGGCGAAGTGAAAAGTTCAAAAAAATGGCTGTATGGGGGGGAAGCAAAATCGATAACAGTGGTCGCCAAAAAATTGCGGTTAGAGCACTGTTATTAAGCACAAAACCTTAATTTTGCTATAAAATTATTCGTCTCAAAATAATTTATAAGACGAGCCGAATTTAAAATTGTTTTTATAAAGCACCCTCATACATACAAGCGCAATGTATCACTCGACAGCCTTGCCCTCAGACTAACGACGATCAGAAACCACAAATCCACAAAAATCATTTTTACATTTCGAGGGCTATGCTCCCTTCATCAGCGAGTGATTAACAGATAGAGAACTCGAAATTTTCTTAGAATGTATTTTTTTTTAATATAGGCCACATTCACTTTAGGCTGCAGCAGTAAATTTGACGGTGGAATGAAAAAAAATAACTGTATAAAGGCCGTAATTCACTTTAGGCTGCAAACTTCTTGGGTCTAAAAAAGATCGAACTACATCATTTTAGGGTCCCGTAATATCTTAAATAGTAATTTAGACAGTAATTTCATTATTTAAATAACCAACTAAATTATTTTTATATATTTAATGAAACATTTATAACTTTATTAATGAAATGTGTAAATAATTATAATAATCTCATTTTAATGAACAAGTGTAACTCTATTTCTTCGGCGGCAGCCATGGCTCTATCAATGAAATGCTGACCAATAGCGTGATAGAGCATTCTATGACATCACAACCTTGGAGTGGGTTGAAGGAACCGCCGACAGTAGCTTTAACACGTGAATTTCATAATAATTTATGAATGAGAATATATGTGGCTGGTTAATTATTGTTCTGAAGGCTTAGAATATCAATTGTTAGAAAACGATTCGACAAAGGCTGGTTAATTTAAAGCCATGAACTTGAATCCACAGTGTTTTTATCAGATAATTTTTGCCAATCTGCGATCGATTTATCTTTCAAAAAGTATAGAGTGTAATAGAAGTTTCCTATAAAGAGATAGGAAGCAAATACAGAATATGTAATAATTGCATTGCGGTCTACATTGCTAGGTGACAAGCAATGAAAAAAGGTTTAAGAATAGCAATAGGTAGGGTCTTTAATAAGCTTTCGATGATGTTTCGAGCATAACCTCATCCTCAGGAACTGTGACTGACTACAATTTGCAAAGGCTAGAACACCCTGCTTTATAGGCAGAGTCCACCAATCAGGAGAAGGGTGTTCATAGTAGGATACAATTCAGCTCTGATTGGTAGGCTTACAATATGGTAATTATATCAAGAACGTATAGCAACATTTTACAGTTACAATTGAAATTGAGCAAAAATATTGATGATATAAATAAAATGAACATAATAAAAATATAATAATGAAAAATAATACGGTAATTACATCAAGAATGTATAGTAGTAATTTTACAATTGAATACTGAGTTAATATAGACAATATGAATAAAATGAATATAATGAAATAAAATAAAAGTAAAAACCATTCAGAGCTAAATTTTGTCAAGTCTGTTAGATAATATTGTTTACAGTGTCTAGTATTGGATTTTGTCAAAATTGATTTGGTTATTTAATTTCTTATCCTTATTTGTCTTTAAGTGTCTTCTTATAATTAGTGCTTCATAGGTAAGGACTTTCCTAGGGTCTTTAATGATTTTTAATATGGACATTATGTCCTACATTGGACCAAATTGGTGTTTGTTGGAGTTGACGTAGTCAGCGAATGTTGACTTATGGTCTCCATTGATCCAAGATCTCCTGTGTTCTTGAAATCTCTCTATGAAGGTCCTCTTCATGGATCCAATATAGTAACATCCACTGAGGGACATGTAAGTTTGTACTCTCCACTGGTTTTGTATATATCTTCTTCCTGTTGGCTGTCCTCTTTTGGGTTTAAAATATACTTCGATCAGGACTTTGGGGGGAGGGGGTGTCGAAACTATGACAAGAAAGAATGGTCAATGGACAACCTGATTTGCATAGACCTTGAGCGACTTGGAGTAAAATAAAGAAAGTAGGCAGATTTTATAAACCAACTGCAGGAAGAAAGTAAAAACGTCTCTTGTTCACACAGATAAAGAATTTAATGCATCATATACGCATTTCGGTCACCTTGTAGCCATCATTCAGCGGAATACCAGCGGATTTTGGTGAAGTTCGATGACTCTGGAGGTGTGGCCTCTGCTGACCACACTCTGTCGTTTTGGGGATTGTGTGCCTGCTCCACAGTGAAGAGCTTCTCGTCTGTGAAGAGGATGTGCTTCCATTTCTCACCTGTGGCCCGACGCTTAAGTTGGCGGCATCTCTGGAGCCGTATGCGCTTGTTTTCATCTGTGAGGAGCTGGACTTTTTGGAGCTTGTAGGGCTTGAGTTTGAGTTCCTCTGTTGCCATTTTCCGCACCGATTTGCGGTCGATTCCGCTCTCACGAGCGATTTGTCTCATTGAGACCCTTGGATTTTGCTGGACTCACTTTTTGATGATTTTGCGGTTACTGGACGTGTTGGTGGTACGCTTTCTTCCTCTTCCTGGACGATCGCCTTCATGGTCAAGCTCTTTGAACCATTTGACCGCTTTGGAGACGACATCTCTGCCAACGTTGAGCAAACGAACAATTTCACATTGATGCTTTCCTTGATGAAACAGCTCCAAAATTGCACTGCATTTGCTTGACACATTTCAAAACACACATCAATTAACTCATAATAAGTTGAAACACGGACGACTTGCCCAAGAACATGCAGTGATTGCAATGATTAAAAGTTATTTGCGCCGGGACGCGTCCATTTCTGTTGCCATAATTTATTATCACCCTGTATGAGACTTTTTAATTTTGCTATTACCCCAGACATTTGTGCAGGTCTTTATTTGGAAGGATCTGGAACTTATCGTTATTAAGTTCTTCCTATTTTAACCAAGTACATTGCTGATTGCTGCTTCTGAAATATCTAATCCTTTGCTTTTATGCATTTTTTAATTGTTGAATATGATTATTTGATGTCTAAAAGGGCTATTATACCTCTCCCAAAATTACAAATTTGGCAAAAAACTTGAAATAAAACCTCTTCCAACAATTGGTTGTGAAAGCAATAGGTGACATTTTCAGCCTTGTTTGGCCTCATTCACATCTTCCCAGTATTTGCATATTCAAACTGATTAGTTGTAATATACTCAATCCTCTGTTAATGTTATCTTAATACCGGGTGTTTCAAAAAATGACCGGTATATTTGAAAAATCATTTTCAAATATACCGGTTATTTTTGAAATACCTGGTATGTATTCAAGGAGAATTTTCACAGTACTTACATGAAATAAATTACAAAGGTGATTACTGGCAATATCCAGGTGTACATCAACTTTTCGATTATCCATTGGTGTGTATTCATCTGACCCTTGTGGATAGCTACCAGCATCAAACAATGCTAGGATCCTTTTCAGTTGTGAAAAGAAACCTGAGCTTCCATTCTCAGGAGCATTGAGCATTGCTTGAGCTACTTGGCGAGCTTGAGCTATCAGCAGCAGTAGATGGTGAATCTGTGGGAAAGAAGAAATTTCAAAACGTTATTGGTATCTATTCAATTAATTTATTATTTTCATGTTTTCAATTTCATGTTTTCCACAGTGTTTTAATTTTTAATTTTAATTGTCATAAATATCCAATTATCATTATTAACATTGTCAACATTATTGTTATTAATCTTTAAATTATTTAACTATACCATATTTGAACTGCAGATATTACGAGCTCTTTTGAACTCTTATTATTATCCTCTGATCTCTTTTCCCTCATAGTTACTGTTGCCTGGGAACCTGTCATCCTTTTTCCCTCTCCTCTTCAATGATATCATTTCCTTTTGAGATAATTAACCCCCTTTTGCAATGTCTTTATTCAACAATCTGCACGTGGGGTTTCGCAATTGTTGAAAACAAAACCTTATTTTTTTTTCCCCACACAAGTTTTCATTTTCATTTGTACGACCCTTATATATTACATTAATTCACTTTTCATTTGAATTTCCCATCGCCAAAAACAAATACGAATGTAACTTCTCAATATGAAGGGCAACTTCAACTTTGTTTCGATGTGATAAAGTGGCATTCTGTTCATATTGAGGAGTTACATTCGTATTTTTTTTTGGTGATGGGAAATTCAAATGAAAAGTGAATTATATAAAATATATAATAACTATACATTGTAAATACAGGGTAATTGAAGTTCTGTGATGTATATTATACGCTAATTTCGTTTGAAGTTCATTACACGAATTTTTATTTGAAATTCCCGTCGCCAAAAAAATACGAATGTAACTTCTCAACATTTGAATTGCTTTGAAGTTAATTTTCTGTTCTGATGAACTTCAAACGAAATTAGTGTATAACATACATAATAGAATTTTAATTACCTTGTATTTACAATGTATACTTCAATATACAGGATGTCTCAGAATTCATTGTACAAACTTCTAGGGGAGTTAGTATGGGTGATTGTAAGCAAAAAAGTTAATATGAACATGGGTCCAAATTTGAACGATAACTGAGATATGAACAGAAATAAAAATGCCGCCACCAAGATCAACAAGTTAATAACTCAGGTTCTGTAAAGTCTAGATTAATGAAATTTGGGGGAATAACAGGGTACATAAGACTGTATACTGTTAAAATTTTATCGCATTTCAACAAGAAGTTTACGAGTTAGTCATTCAACATCTTAACACGTGCTCACTTGTGAGTACTAACTAGCACTTGTTACAATTTTGATTGTGTAACTCAGAAACTTCTCGTTGGAATTCGATCAAATTTTAACGGTATACATAGTCTTATGTATCCTGTTATTCCCCCAAATTTCATTAATCTATGCTTTACAGAACCTGAGTTATTAACTTGTTGATCTTGCTGGCGGCATTTTTTTTTTCTGTTCATATGTCAGTTATCGTTCAAATTCGGACCAATGTTCAAATGAACTTTTTTGCTTAGAATCACCCGTACTAACTCCCCTAGAAGTTTGTACAATGAATTCTGAGACACCCTGTATATTATATTAATTCACTTATCATTTGAATTTCCCGTCACCAAAAA
>JAHWFO010063028.1:235504-262926 GCA_023313115.1 Rhysida immarginata
AAGTGAATTAATATAATATATAATGAACTATACATTGTAAATACAGGGTAATTAAAGTTCTGTGATGCATATTATATGCTAATTCCGTTTGAAGTTCATTATACGACTTTTCATTTGAATTTCCCGTCGCCAAAAAAAAAATACAAATGTAACTTCTCAATAAGAAGGGTAACTTCAATATTGTTTCGATGTGATAAGTGGCGACGGGAAATTCAAATGAAAAGTGAATTAATGTAATAAATAATGAACTGTACATTGTATATGAAGGAAAATTACGGTACTGTAATGTATATTATGTGCTAATTAAGTTTGATTTTCATCAGGACAGAATGCAACTGCATCACATCGAAGCAGTATCAGTTTTCTGAAATCGTTGTTGTCATGATTGTACATCACAGAGCTGCTTATTAGCCATACAAAATTTTTGCTGACGATAATGATGAAAATGAAGAAGAAAAATTGTATCTTCAAGAAGAATATTTGACTTTTGTTTTTCATTCCGATTTTGAAGGTTTCTCTTAAATGAATCCAATTCGTTTTACTTTTACATGTCTATCATAAAAGGGGAGGGGGGTGCGGCTAAACTATCCCTGCGGGGTAACTACTGTTTTGTTTTTTTTTAAATAATAAGTTTTTTTCAATGCGACTTATCCAATGCTGTGGTATTATTACCATAAATTATGGTAATGTACAAATTCTAATTCTCCAAACAAAATCCTTGTTTTTACAGGCTCACAACCTCTATTATGGACACTTCCATTTATAGATGCAGACATAAGAACCTTGCTTTAACGAACACATGATACATAGGGTACACTCTATCTTCTAAGTAAGGGAATGGGACTGATTACTCCGAAAGGAAGTACATCTAGAAAGTAAGTCTACTCTGAGAATTCCTATGTGACAGAAAACTTTTAATTCTGGTCTGCTCTCTGGTAAGATCAGATATACATCATTATTTCGTCAAATTGCAACGTTCTTCATTATGAGAACAGCATGTTTTAAATATTTTATTAAACTTCTAGTGGTTGCATGTGCCTAATATCAAACAGATATTCTAAAGAAGGGTTTCCTATATTATATTAAAAAAAAAAATGGCAATAAAATGTCAAAAGTTTTAATGTTATTAAGTTTTAAATTTCAAGCTGTATGAAACCCATGATAATTCTCATAGAGATGCCAATAATGGCTTGCGCTGGTTCAATATGTTTAAAGGACTTGACATACGGTCACTGCCTGTCAAACAAAAAAGCATAGATTACGCAAGATATGATAAACTGACTATGAACCCAGGCCCTTTTGAAGCGGCGGATCACCTAGCTGATTTTGGTGATCACTCAGTTGAATACACGAAAAACTGCACAACACTGCATAATATTTTATTTGTTTTTACTTTTTGTCTACCCAGCTATTTTATCTTCCCACCCAACCAATAAAATTTTCTGGAGAGAACACTGTAATTGTTTGTTAAGAAGATGGGAAGAGAAAAAAAGAAAGGTTCTCCTGTTCTTGAACAAAGCAAGTTAACATCCAGATGTAAATTTTAAAAAATATCTTAGTTGTTCTGCCACCAAACACATTTGTCTCACAGCTCCTTGATCAAGGTCATCATCCAAAATTTTAAGCCCTTTACAGGCAATTACTGTTGACGCACTAAATTATGATGATGGATTCTGCTATGTGTGACTTAGCAACTTGAAAAGGCAATGTTCTTAAGGTGGTGAGGCCTGATTAATTCACACTGAATCATCTCCCAAGAAACAATAATAAAATGTTTCAAAAAAGCTGGGTTTAGCAGCGGCACAACGGAACAAAGCGGCAATACAACTGATACATGTTCATTACCTACATCACTGAAGAAGTACTTATTTTGTGCTGCTTGTGATATGATAAATTAAGGAAATGCCTAAGTGACCCAATCTGAATTAGCACTTTTTAAGGCTTTAAAAACAGGGTTAAAAAAAGCAAGCTTAAAGATTTTTATGCACCTGGGATAAATGCAAGCAGTGATTGAAAAGTGTAAATATTTAGGAGAAAAAGTATTTTTTTCAAACCACACTTTCAATATTGTTTGAAATTTGCAAAAATATTGTTTCTCAGACTATAATAATCAGGTGACTTTACAGTGCCATAGCCTGTCTTTTTCGTTGGCTGTGGACGTCATTGTATTGCGTGCATGCTTCAAGCCAGCAGCAGCAATAATGATTAAATGTGCAACAATAAACAACGGTTTCATTTATCCCTCATCGTAACATTGTTTGTTGAAGTAAATGGGCAATTCATAGTAATGAACTAGTACTATTAGAATGTGAACCTTTTAAAAAAATTTCCGTTATCATGAATTATCATCTGCACTGAGTATGTATATCAAATTTCAGGTCTAAATTTGATACACAGTTGGTTTAACATCGATTGCAAGATTTCTCCCATACAGTTTACTTATTGGAGAGTTAAAGTTTGAAAAAAATTAACTACTTCTATCCTATTATCTGCTATTTATTTCTTTGAAAAGTATATGTGATTAAAATGAAAAATTATTTTACAAAGCATGATTTAGTCTTGATTCATATAAAGAAAACACTTTTCAACAGAAAATTAAAGGTTCTAGGGGAATTGCATCCCAGACATTTGCATCCTATTATATGTATATTTGAACTAAGTAAGTTGTTAGCAAATTTTAGCAAGTTTTAAGGATTGGCACTACTGGAATAACAGCCAATCGTGTGTGAGTAATAAATCGGAACATTGATAATGCAATGGATGATTGATTCATCAGTATATCAACCTAATGCATGTAACTTGATTAAAATTATTTATTCATTTATATTTGCAAAAATACTGGTAAAAAACTTGGTAAATTTTAGAATAGAATTTATTCTTTTTTTTTATAAACTCAACCATCTGCCATTTGAACTATTTGAACATGTGATAAAAATGCAGTTTAAATGGAAATATTTAAATGATTTCAATTAAAATACAAATTCAACTCATCTAGAAACAATTAATTTGAAATTACAATAGACTTATGGTTAACGGAGCTGATGCGCATGTTCAATCTAAAAAAAAAAAAAAAAACCCACTTTTGTAGCAATAAATTAATTTAAAATTTATCTTACTAGTGTAATTCCAAATGTATCAGGATTCGCACTTACTCACAATTTACGTGTCAAACTGGCATTTTAGAGAAAAATTGATTCATAATAATTTGATCTGCGAGTCAATAATGACTCGTTAACAACTTTCTTTTACTGGAGCGCTTTTTCTACACAAGTGTAAAAACAAAATTAAGGAGAGATCTACTCAAAAAGTAAAGAAAACTGAAACTATTCATTGATCTACACGTGTTAGCTCAATTGCTTTGAATAGCTACAGCGAATGTCTTGGTTTTTGGTTTATGTCCAGATCGTGCAATTTTTCTTTCCCTTTTACCCTTTGGAATTTTGAAAAATATTAGCATCAATGATCAATGGGCCAACATTTCAAAATTTTCCACATACTGCAGAAGATGAGATAAAGACTTAAGTGAGCCAAAGGAATTCAAACTATATTGGAAATATACTTGTAAAAACAAAGAACATTATTCCATTTTCTCTTAACAAATGTCCTGGACAGGTATAAATTTTTTTTTTATATGACTTGCATCTTTTGAAATTTGACTCACAATTTTTAGGTTGACGAGTCAAATTGACTCGTAGATTTTTGATCCTAGAGCGAACCCTCTGTATGTGTTGTTTTGTAATGTATGAAATGAACACTTGTCTTTACACTATTACAGCAAGTTATCATCAAGTTTTGTAACCCATTAATACCAGATCTCCGTATTATCAGAGTTTTTTCGTATTTGAAGTAAAATCATTACCAATTAACTGAGATAGTCATGAGTCTGCTGTACTTTAAAACATTTTTAAAAGAAAACAAATAATAGTCTGTAATGGTTTAGTTTATTATTTTTTAAAGACCACCACAGACTTGAAATTTTGACTATGTCTGACAACCTAAGAATGGGCTGAGGGATGCACATCAAAGTGACATGTAGCCCTGCCAATTTTGAGACGTTAAAATTCACCTTGCTGACAACAAAAATTGAGTCTACTAGAACCAGTTAAAGTTATCAAAAAAAATAAAATAAACACAGAATGGTAGCAACATTTCCCGTTGCATCTTGAAATGTTTATGATCAAACAATAGAATGACTTAATGATATTATTTAGAAAAATTCTGCAACCTGGATTTGAACCAACTGGATTCGAATATCATGCTCAACGCCTCTATCAATTGGGCTATCACAGACACTGTACATCCAGGTCGCAGAACTTTTCCTTCCATTTTTTTTCAAATAATATCATTACACGATCTTTGGAGAATAAGCTTTACTTTTCATTCTTTATTTCTTAATAAATGGCTTGCCAAGATCTAACAACAGTTCAGAATGGTGGCAAAATACCCTTCAAAATTCAGTAACTTGAATTTCTAACAATTTCTTGTTAGACAAATTTATCAATGAAAGGAGACACAAAACCTCTTGTCCACATATAATTTTATTAAATAGTTTGGATGTGCATTTTGACCATATGGTGGTCATCATTCACCAAAAAATACAAAGCAAAACAGGCCACAGTCGTTTAAATAATAGGAAACAGCCAATTACATAATTACAAAAATAAAATAACAGCCTATATTTGTAATTATGTAATTGGATATTTCCTGTTATTTAAACGATTGTGACCTGTTTTGCTTTGTTTAACTTGCTGAATGATGATCACAATGTGGTCGAGATGCGCTTTCAATTTATATATATGTGGATCCACAGTTTCGTTCTATTTATTAATTTTATCAATAATAAAACTGATAAATAGATTTGCGTTTCTTTTCTTATTTCATGCTCTATAAGCTTTGCTGGGAAATTTTATTGAAAACTGATCGGATTCTTCCCGCAACGATTTTTGTAGCTTATAACTTCGGTTTTTTTTGCTCGATTGCAATGACATTTTACAGACTTCGATGCACATGTTGAAGTTTAAGTGAAGTAATGAGTCTGAGAATATGTCTGAGATCTCTATAGGGAAATTAAATGATGCATTGAAGAAAAAGGAAGCTATGGGTACAAAAAAGAAAACTAATTACCAAAACTGGATCACTGTCAGATTAAGAAATAAAAATATTGCTATTAAATAATACATTTCTACTTATTTATCTATTTAATTATTTTTTCCTAGAAAAACATATCTACTATTTGCTCCAGAAATCTTAGCACACAACAATTAACTGCATGTTACAATCCTGAGGACAACAATTTCTTACGAGGATTTGCCCACAACATGCATATTTTTTAAGTCTGAACGTGTAAATAAATTTTTTTAAAAATAAAATACAATCCTTCTTTCAATTACTGTAATTTATGGTAATAACGACGGAGCAATGGATATGCCACAGTGCTGAAATTTATCTTTTTCTAAAAAAAAAAAAAAAAAAGCACTTAAGATTGGCCACAACGACGATTATGTGACATTACATGTCAGTATAATGCGGCACGCATGGCAGAGGCTAAATTTAATAAGTGTATTTTCATGTGTGGGAGGTATTGTGTTTAGTATGTTAGTTATTTTGTAAGTGTGTGGTTTAGGTTGTGAAAGCTTGTTTCGTTGTTGAGATTGGGTATTTTGAATGTAAGATGCGTGGGGGGAGGACTGTGCAAGTGCGTAAGTGTGTGTGTTTTGGTTTGAGCATCAGTTTGCTTGGGAAACGGGTAGTCTTTTTCTTTTAGTAATGCAGTGTGCTTCATTTTTCACTTCGTTATATTTAAATAAGTTATTATAACGATGACTTGTTTATTTGCAAAATTAAGTTTCGCACTATTACTTGGTTGCTGTCGCGACTGAAAAGAGCGACAGCGCTCAGGTAATGTTGTGGCTCCCATTGTTTCTCGGAGATTTTCCAGGAAACTGATGATAGCCGCTATAGCATTGTTTATGACGTGTTCTGTCTTCTATTTTGTGTCTTCTGACTGAAGTTTTCCTTCAGGGCAGATATATGATATTTCCTCTGACGAAAAACTTAGTAAATTTTCCCGGACGATAGGCAGTTCGAATGGCTGGTGGCCATATGCAAAATGTCAAACGCTCATCTCTGAACTGTTTAATGCGAATGAACTGCAATTTATGCTTATTCAATTTATGCTATGTACATTTAATTAGTTTGCAATATGCTAATGCCGTCATTAGTTCTAAGCAGTTTCATGTCCATTTGTTGTTGGAACAAGAGATTGCAACGTTCGATGGGAACATCGTTGGTGCAAAGCCAGCCAAGAGTTTGTAAGTTGTGTATTGGGCAGAGAAGCCCGCAACTTGTGCAATTTGATGACATAATCGGTGAGCGAACCTTTTCATATTTATTTTTATCATCATGACGGGAATCCTGCGACGTGTGGGTGTTTTGTCAACTAGAGATCCGAAGTGACATGCTTAGTGAGTTGTACGCAATCATAGTTCCAGGAGAATCATCATATGCGGGACTGTATCTAGGACAGTTCGTTGTATTAGCTCTGAACTCTGTTGAGCGAACTGAGAAACGTGATGAATATTGCCTTTGGAAGTTACAGATTCGTCTAATAATTTAAGAATGCCTTGAAATGTCTGATATAGTTAGTAGGAATAGGATAAGAGTAAGGCGTGCGTCTGCATAAAAACAGAAGGAGTGTGCAAAACAATTGAGCGCCACAGACAGGCTGTTGCTTTATCGAGCAGAGCGTGGGTTTAATGAACCGAGATCCTGCACTGTCGGTGTGTCGCACCTAGGAAACAGACACAGGGGTTCTGTGTTCCCCCCCTGTCCCCATAAAAGGGATCACATGGCGCGTGTGTGCATCTGTTTTCATGGAATATTTGCCGGTCCGTATTCCGATCGTGGGCGCACTGATTGCAGGCGGTACCTCCACCCTGTGGTTGTAACTCCTGCATAAACGTGAGCGATTGCTCGTTTATCAGCGTATGTTTTGTCATCACACTGTTAACGTTATGGAATAGCACTTAACTGATGCCCATTTTCAAGATTAACTAATATTGCTAAGTACTCATAGCATTCCTAGTTAATTGAAGGGCGCCTCTATGCTAACATAAGTATTGAAGATTATGTAATATAGTTTGGTATATTAGCCCACTGCATTGTGTGTTTGTATGCAGAAACATAAGTCAGCAGAGTAATAAAAGTCATTGTATTGTTTAGAGACACATGTGGATCTTTGCTTGCATTTATATATTTGTTTACAGCCCAACGAAAGTGTGATTGCCCTTGAGGCGGTGCTTCAAACCCCTGACGATCTCCTCTTTGCATTTGCTCTGGTAACGAATCGGGACTTTGGGTCTTAGTATGGGGGGGGGGGGGCACAGTTACACCGCAACCCCCTCCTCTTTTATGATAGATGTGTAAAAATAAAACGGATTGGCTTAATTTAAGAGCAATTTTTAATACATTCGATATACGAGGGGCATTCAAATTTGACCTGGACTTTATATTTTAAAAAATCAGGAAACTACAAAAAAGAAGAAAAAAGAAACTACACACAGGCAGATACACACACACATGTAAGAACTCTCCTTGCTTCTCTACACATTTTTTTAGCAATCTGTGATCATCTGTATACCGATTCTGTAGAAATCTTCAGGCTAATGTCGAAACTACATCAAACACCTTTATTCACTTCCTCATTGGAGCCAAACCTCTGCCTTCCCAAGAACTCTTTCAATCATCCAAAAAGGTAATAGTCACAAGGGAGAGATCTGGGCTGTATCAAGGATATGGTAAGATGTCCCATTTGATTCCGTCCGTGTGGCTATAGTTTGACTGAGTGAGATCTGGTATTATCTTGCAGAAAACAAACTCCACTGGTAAGGAGTCCTGGTCGCTTTTTCCTTTGTGCCAGCTTCAGGGACATCCTCTAAATGTCACAGTAGTAGGGGTGCATTTATGGTTCGACGTTCTTTCAGAAAATTGAAATGAATGGTACCCTTAACGTACCAGAATGCAGTCGCCATCACTTTCGTTGCTGACGGTGTCATTTTGAATTTCTTGGATTTCGTGGTGAGTCAGTGTGTTGCCACTCTATGCTAGCACGCTTGCTTTGGTGATGAATCCATGTTTCGTCGATGGTCACAACATGCCTTAGGAAGCTGTCACCTATCCTGTCCTGTCGCTACAGCAGCACGGAACAGATTTCCACCCAGGTGATTTTGTGATCCTTAAGGAGTTGCTTAGGGACCCATCTGGCACAGATCTTGTTGAATTTCAGCTTATTGTGGATGATGGTCTCCGCATTGCCAGTGATGATGTTCAGTATTGAAGCCAATTCTCGGATATGAATCCGCCCGTTTTCCCTTATCAGCTCATTTGTTCGTGTGATGATGCCATCATTGACAGCAGTTGCTAGCCTTGCCTTATGAGGTTCATTGCTGGTGGATTCTCGCCCTCCTTCAAACTTTTGGCACCAGGCAAAGATGGATGATGGAGACAAACATGACTCGGTGAACTGTCTTTTAAGTCTCTCATGAATTTCAGTTGCTTTCAACCCTTCGTTGTTCCGCTTTGGTCGACACATCGCTGTCCGCTATTTTGTATAAAAATTCAATCAGTTGTCTTGGCAACCGGATGAGTGGTGCTGCATTTACATGACAGGTGGAAGTTGCTAGCCTAACAATGAAAGTTTAGACTTTTACAACAATGAAATTTGCAAAAAATAAAGTCCAGGTTAAATTTGAACGCCCCTAGTACGTAAAAATTGAACTTGGTTTACAATATTGGCAATACTATAATAGATAAATTAAAATCACTACCCTAATCGAAACCTTCAAAATCGAAATTTATGGATTCGGAATGGAAAAAAAAAGTCAAATATTCTTTTAAATTTAAATGAGTTTAGTCTCCTTTTAATGGGGAAAATCGTAAAATTAATAAAAACAAAAAAATTAATAATAAATAAAGTCACCAATCTTGAAAAATGATGAAGGAACTTGTGAGATGGAAGAAAACTCAAAGGATGTAGTCTATTGCAGATGTTGTTGATAGTAGAATTAATTTTTTTGTTTTTATTAATTTTACGATTTTCCCCATTAAAAGGAGACTAAACTCATTTAAATTTAAATTAATCATTTAAACTCCTTAGATCAATAATTCAAATATTCTTCTTGAAGATTCAAACATTCTTCTTCATTTTCATCATTATGTTTGTATGGTCGTAGCCACCGTTTGCATATACGGTGTCTACGGTATGGTAACCAGTAGATCGAAACTTTGTTAATGTTTAGAAGTTTAACGAAGTTCCTTTCGTATTTGTTTTTGGTGACGGAAAATTCAAATTAAAAAAGTGAATTAATGTACTGTATAAATAACTGCACATTGTATACACCATATATAAAAATGTACTGTGATGTATATTATATGCTAATTTTGTTTGAAGTTCATCAGGGCAGAATGCAATTCTGTGAGATCGAAGTTGCCATCTTTTTGAGAAGTTATTTCCGTATTAGTTTTTGGCAACAGGAAATTAAAATAAAAAGTGAATATAATGTACTGTATATTGTACATACTGTGTAATTAAAGTACTGTGATGTATATTATACGTTAAAATTGTTTTGACATCCCGAAGTTCGTTGGAAGAAAATGATCAGTGGTGCAGTTTCAAGTTCTGAAAATTGTTGCAACTGTCTAGGCTTTAAAGAAAAGAAATTCACTAGTTATGCAACAAAGGCATTTTTTCTAACTTTTTTAATGTATAAACCACAGCATTATGCATTATTTTCATAAACTACGGTAGTAAAAATATATTTGATACAGTTATTTGCAAAAACATGGACCCACCAAAAAAACTTATTTTACACATAAATGATAGATTTAGGGAGGGGAAAAAGGACGAGACACAAGAATCCTGGAATAAATAATAAAAATTTAACGCAGGTTGGCAAGACCCTGTGTTTAATTTTTATTATTTTACATATACATATAATGGGACGCAAATGTCTGGGATACAATTATCTTGTCACCAAACAATAAATTAATTTCTTACTTGTGCCCTAACTTCATCTCCAAACAAAGGAATGTACTGATATCCAGGACGTTCTAGTTCCATGAGCTGCTGCCTAATGACGGCTGAAGATCCTGCACTAACCACAGCGGTTGACAATGATGGTGATTCGGAAGACATGAGGGAATGTGAAGTGGCTGTCAGGCGTCCAATCCTTTGTGATGGCTCTTGGATGCCACATTCAGCTTGAAATTGTATAAAAATTAGAAAAAAATGAACTCAACCAATTCGATGTGCATTCCTTTGTTTACAATCATTAAACCTGATTGTGGTTATATTAATGCATTACCTTCAGCTATCATTTCTCGAAGATTTGGTTGAGAATAAACCTTGAAAAAAAATTTAAACATTTCATATTATAAAATACTTTCTTTGTAAAGAACCATAAATACATAAGATATAGGACATTGTTCAATTCATGAGCCATTTCATCAAAAATAGTAAACATATGGTCATTAGGACATTATTCAATTCTAACACAAAGATGTCTATGCAAACCGGAGAGAATTAACTTTAAGGTAAATTCTACAGTCAAAACAACTTTAGTTTAAAACAAAAGATGAAGGCCTCAATAATCACTTAGCATATATAAAAATATTCAATTCGAACTCAAAATTAATGAAGTATATGAAACACTTTCATTTTTCCCTTTCCCCTGGGATCGATACAGACGTCTTGTTTCAAGTCCTGTTGACATCACTATGACGTAAATAAGTAAAGCAGATTCTCCAAACAAGTTTTGGAATCATGACAAATACGTTATGTCATATATTACAACAAATGTTATCGCTTGTTACCTGGCTGAAAGGGAAGACACAAGATAACGCTAAATGAGTACGAAAACAAGAGTGATTGTGATAACAGTGAGAGCGATATACAGTATAGTTGTACCGCAAGATTTAGAGCCCTGAGTGGAATGATCGAATAACAGAAAAACGGGAGTACAGCTCTTGCTCAAGACCATTGTTGAAAGGATGAATTATTTTATATTATTGAATTTTTGCTGACGCATTTTGTCTTCAGAGCAATGATTAAATTTAATTGTTATTTTACAAGATTTTATTTTATTAATTTGTGTATTTATTTTTTTTTTATTTATTCATCTAATGAATTAATTATTAGCTTTATTTATTTCATTTTTTGTAATTGTTTATCATTTAATTAATGTATTCTTATTTTATTATTTTAATAAAATTTTAGTTATTTTATTTATTTAAATTATATTTATTTATCCAATTCCATCAAAATTTTTTCATTTTATTTACACATTAATTTTTATAGCTTTTTCATTGAAATGCCAAACTGTATAATGCATTTATAAAATTACAGCAATACTGCTCGAGTCTCGTTCTATGCTTATAAAGAGTATACTTCAATTTTGGATTCAAATGTTTTTGGTTCATCTTTGGATTTTATTGTGTATAACCAGTATTAAAAATAGACCTATTAAATTAATCATACAATAAAAAATAATTTTTTGAACTTGTCTTATTTTAATCTTGACATATAAATTTAAAAATAAATCAGTTAATTTCTGTGTGAAATTTTGTAGTATACGAATCCTTCTTTTAAAATAACATAAATTTAGCATAATTTTAGAAATATCAAATTTAACGTAATTTTAAAGTAACATGCATTTATCGTAATCGAAAATTAATAAAACAGTTTTTAATTTTCTTGAATGGGATTCGAACGGATTTTCAGCACTATATGTGTGATCTTCGTTATCATCCCACCAGTCGTCATCAGAATCATTAAAAATTCCTGTTTGAATAATTATACAGTCGAACTTCGGTAAGTGGATACCTTGGAGACAGGAAGAAAATATCCACCTACCCAGAGTAGGGGGTTTTCGTTTAAAAATAAAAGTACACTACTCAATACTAATTGATTTAAACAGTGTCTAATGTTGAATTTAACAAAATTATCAGTTATCACAAAACAAAAGAATATTCCACTTCTGCATTCGCATTTGTTGATGGATTTTTTTCAACCACTGATCCCACAAGTCTCCTGTCATTCATAGAGTTAATTAAGCTAACTAAATGCAATATTATAGAGAAAATTTATTATAACTGAAATCCACAATTTTGAACTGTACTTTTACAACATCAACACAACATTATCACATACATATCAGCGCCCTGATCAAAATTTCTATCTCCCAACTGTACCTCCTGCCAAAATTTCTTCTGTCTTCCAACTGTACCACTATCCTTCCTACAATATCTGTACCTTGTTCAACATTTCTTCTGTATACCATCTATATTTCGCCTGTCTTCCGTCTGTCTATCTCCAGGATGCAATTTCTTCCATCCCTCAACAAGTTTACTTTCATCAGAACTTATATTGGTGTCTATTTATTCAATTTTATTTATATCATTAACATTAATAAAGGTGATTCATATATTTATGTAATGCAAATCTAATAAATGTGTTTTCATAGAGAAGCCTGAAATAGTTGCAGCTTGACGTCGTTATCTGGAAGAGATTAGAAAAGTTAAAAGTGAAAACAAACCCATCATATATTTGGATGAAACATGTATTCATATAATTGCTGTTGTCGGAAAGTGCTGGCAAAATGACAATGAAAATGAAGTTTTTTAAAACTGTACTAAAGAAGCAGGATTTATTATTGTTCACGCAGGAGGGGGAAAAAAGATAAGTTAAAAATGCTGGCCTTGTTTTCAAATCTGGATCTCGTACGGTGTATTAGCATGAAGATGTGAATTCTGAGAATTTTCAAAAATGGTTAACAAATAATTTAATACCAAATCTTTCAGAAAATTCCACGGTTGTTTTAGATAATGCTGCATATCACGGCATTCACATTAATAAACTTCCAACTTCTTCGAACAAAAAAGCAGATATTATTAACTGGTTAACAACATCCCTTTTTTTTTTATTATTATTATTCATTGTAATCCAATACGTCCATCCAGAGCCTGTATGGTCTGAGGCCGACGAGTTGTGTATCTGGATGGACCTGGATCGAAAACTGCTGTATAATGGTCACAGCCACAGCAGTCTCTGGGGTGAAGACCGTTAGTCACTGATGAGTCACCCATCCAGTGACAAGCCGTGCCTGATGTTGCTTAACTTCACTGAAGTTGTGCTTTCAGTGAAAGCCTACCAGGCCACGGCCTCCCCCTCGATGTTAACTTCACTGATAACCTCTTAAAAGCACAATTATTATTATTAGTTAAAATTAATAAACCCAGAACAATCCTCAATGTGTGGGCTGACTAAGTGTCGACTGGATTCAATCACACCATGCGGAGAGGTGAGGCAGGGTTGTGGAACTTGGTTAAGAGTTAAGGAACACTGCTAATCGGAGGTGTGTATTCAGACAACAGAATTTATTCATCTGATTAAAAGTAAAATACATACTGCGCACGCAGAGCCCTACTGGAAATTGTGCACAAGTTTATACAAAATATCACTACAATTAAATGTTTTACATGAAAGCAACTGACCAACGAGTGGTTCTTAGCCGAAACATCAGGTGCTTACCAGGCCACATACATTGGGATAGCTTGGCAATCCACACACGCTCGCTTGGACCATCAACTTCAAGAGCCCAAGTGCAGCTGACACGAATGCCACTACAAGAACTGGGTGCTAATGTGCTACACGAGGGAAATTACAGACGCCCTGAAAATGTCATGTGACCCTTTATTAGGCAACAACGAGGAGGGTCACTGCAACCTCCTTGGTCCCAACCGTTGGGCATCGGCCACAAATGTAACACTGGTGGGCCGTACCATCCGGTCATTAACCATAGACCAGCATTAAACTCTAACAACGCTTGCCCCTATAGCACAAAGCAGCTCCAGTTCAGGACGCTCAACTCAACAAGCCAGCACTTAGTTTCTACTGTAGGGATTGTGACGCCTTACACAATGCAATAACATTAAATCCCATCTACGAGAACGTTTAAAATTGTTCAAAGTTCTGGCAACAAGCCAGCACAGCTTAAACCTTGGAGTGTTTAAAATAATCTATCACTCTATGGAGTAATTCCACGTCGATAGCTAAAGGGTTCAATTACTCTAATGCATGCAGCGGCCACCCTGGGACAAGGCAAACAAATTTAAATTCACTCACCAGCTTGCTTCTAAACAGTCTATGAGAATATCAGATAATTTCAACACATGAGTCCGCTCACACAACCAGAGCGCTAGAATGAGTTCTCAACTTGGTCGCTTGCACTTTAAATATACTTATTCTTGTTTGGCCGTTCCATTTGGCCGTAAAACTTCAATCGGGACTCGATACATTACGAGCCCGAATTACTTTGGCAGCGGTAAACAAATTATTTATTTTTCTGTGCAGAAAATGTAACGAAAGGACTGTGTCTTTAATCGGACAAAAGCAGCTCATTGTAAGCATTGAAACTCATCCCCACATCTGCATTAGCCAGTAGAGCAACAACATAAACAAACATGCAAGCATGGCACGTCGAGTTCAAATACAGAACTTAAAACTATTTATTTTCTAAACAGCAACAACAGTTTAGACAACAACAATATATTAAAATGAAAATGATCGTGGCAACAAAGCCACGCAGCCACAGTGTTTCCCAGAGAGCACAAGAAATCCACTCCAGGGAAGAGAAAGAACGGGAAGTGCAGGTTGTAACAGTTCCAATGCTATTCAAGTGAAATCGAAATTGTGCCACTAGTTTCCAACGGCCAGGCCGCAACGAAGGGAACTTCCGCTCTTGATAAACCCTCCCTTCGGCCTTCATGGTGCTGCTCTATAGGCTTCTCCTACCCCACTCCCCACCCGTGCTGTTCTTTTGGCCACCTCTCATAAATGTTATTTCATTCCCTTTATTTAACGTTAGGCTCCTAATGTGCTCTTGTTCTGTTCTGAGTTGGAATGTGTCAAAGCAGCACAATCTGGCACCGCCTGTCTTTGACTTGTCGGAGAAAAAAATAAAATCAGGCACTTAGTTGCTGGATGCGCTGATGACATTCGTTGAATAGAAGAACAACTGCCATGAATGCGCCGTCCAGAAATGGCTCTTAGAAGAAAACCAATCACCTTATAGGAAATTAGATACAAATTACATTTTATCTAAAGAAGGCTAGATTAAAAAGATTAGAAAAGAACTGCTCCAATCTTGGAATTTTATGTTCACCTAATAATTTATTTAGTATGCAGTCACTTATTTAAAACTGTATTTTTCATCTAAGGCTCACTTTCGATTAAAGTCAAAACGGCCTGGCCGCTTGGATCACTAATTACATTCAATTTCATTAAATACCCCGAGCTCCGCTTCCCTTTGTAGTTCTTTCCTGTCCACTCTGCGAAACAATGTCTGCCATTGATGATCGACACTTGTTGCTGTCCAACAACAAAGCGTGCTTAATGCAATAAAAAAAATAATAACCTTCCCTATACAATATCGGAATAAAAGGAAAACGCAAATCCATAAAGAATTTTTTATTGACTCAGATGTACATTTCGGAATTCATAATTCCTTTATCAGTGAGTGATTTTACAGAACAAGAAGACCAGAATTTATAAGAAACTGAGGCGAATACAAGCCAAGGAGATAACAAACAAGTGAACAGAAGAACCAATCAACTAAAAATAACAAAATTAGAAACTAACAATGAAAATAGAGCAACCAACCAACTTTTTCAAAACAACTCTATACGCAAAAAAAATACCAAGACCCTCTTAAAAGAGCTACTCCACTTATAATAGCCAAATTTCAGTAACAACGAAGACTAAGAAATTGCTTTATCAAAAATTTTGATAAAGGCAGCCAAGATGCCACAGGCATAGGGCCGTCACCACTATTCAACAAGTTGTTGGTTGCTCTTATTTTTTAAAATCACCATTGACTCGAGTAAATACAAAAATTTATTATTTTTACAACAATATATAACCTCTAAGTCAGTATTCCTCAAACAAGTCAGTCGAATAATCATGTTTTTCATTAATAACATGGTCGGCGAACTAAGACATACATGCTTTTGCATTCCTAATACAGGCAATATATTCTTCAAGGCGGTTATTTACCCCATGTTTTGAGCTTCCCAAGTAAAAACTGTCACACGATGCACATTTTAATTTATAAACGCCTGAACTGGGATTCTGTCTTTTATCGAGCTTAAAGTATTCTTAGCGGTATTAGAGCTTTTATATGCTAGTTTGTACTCGAAATCTCTACACATTTTCTTAAATCCTTTGTTTAGAGCAACATTAAAAGGGAGAACCAACACCTTTCTGAAGTCCTCCTTTTTCTTATAACCCAGAGTGGTGACTTTATCAAGGTTTATGTGCATTTTAATTTTTAAAGCAAGTTTATTTACAATTTTTTCATTGAACCCATTGAACCTCGCAAAGGATCGGATTAAGTTAAATTCTTTTTCCCTGGCAACACCATTCAAAGGTAGTAACAAGGCCAGTCTAATTTGATGGTGGAACACTGCTAATTTGTGTGGCATGCAATGGTTAGAGTCCGATCTAATGTAAGTGGGAAACAAAGTTTGGTTTTCTGTATACGTCAAACTCTAATCCATTGCCAACTCGTATAATAAATAGGTCTAGAAATGGAAGTGAGTTGTCATATTCTTCCTCTACGGTAAAATTAATATCAGGAGAAAGTCCATTTAAGGCTGCCAGAAATTCAACACAGTCCAACTCTTTGGAGTCAAAAATACAGAAAATGTCATCGACATATCTATGCCACACTGATGGGAAATAGGTAAACGTGCTGACCGCTACGTTTTCCAATTTTCTAATAAAAAGATTTTGCCAAAAAGAGGCTAATGCTACTATCTATCGGTGTGCCATTTAACATACGGTAAAATTGCCCATTAAAGGTGAATACGTTATTGAAAACCATACATCTCATCACCATCATAATGTCCCTCATAATACCCAAAGGAATGTCATTATCATCAAGTACTTCTTCAAGGTAAGCCAAAGTCTCATGCTGGGGAATAATCTTTCAATATCAAACTATACTAACCTATCTGAGTCAATAAAAAAAAAAAAATCTTTGTGGATTTGTGTTTTCCTTTTATTCCGATATTGTATATTGGTATCCACAGTTTCCAGCTATTTTGTTTTATTAACCTCCCCTATGTTATACGTAGGGACAACGAAACTCAGTAAGATAGCAATATGATAATTAATAACCAAATAACTAAAATGCACCTTGGTGCAACCAATACATGCTTGGGATGAGCGCATGTTAGGCCTATAGTCTATCCAACCTAACTTTGTACGGGATGTAAACTACAGCACGTGGTGAAGTGCGATTCTATTGGCTGATTAAGCCTTGCAACTTCCGTATTCCAGGGCACACGTGAAAATGTAGTTCCCAAAAGAAAACAGGAAAACTGACTTAAAACTGTAACAATCAGTTCTGAAAACAACTAAAATCATTTAATGATATTAATCGGGCTAAAAAACATAAATTACACATAAATTGATCATTTTTTAAAGAAACATAAAAAAAAAAGTAGATACGTGAGAAATCGACAACTCTCGTGCCAAACGACAGGACAGAAATCACCATCATGGGATTAAGGGATTAAGTAATTAAACTACTCCAAGGAAAAGATTAAGAAGTTGTGCAGGAAAGAAAACATGTGTCTGGAGTCCCAAACACATTTATTTAAGATTTATTCTTCATGTAAACTTATTGAAAAATGAATGACATTTATAAAATTGATAATGATATTTATAAATTCAACAGGATTCATAAAATTCAAAAAGCAAATGAAGACCAGGGCAAGGGAATTGTCCAGACCCCGATCGTAACAAATAATTTAGAAATTTATTATTAGAAAATTTAGAAAATGTATTTTCTGTGTTATTTATATAGAAATTGAAATATATAAAAGGAAAAATAATAATAAAATACCAAATAAGGCATGACATACAAACCTTATTGATATATTAAATATTCCCACAGTCGAATTATCCATAACAGAAATCGTCATATACCATTATGACGGAAATTGTTTCAACAATCATTCATTGTTAATTTTTTAAAAAAGCTGTAATTCCAACAAACATCTGAGATGATCTTATGATGGAAAACAAATAAAAAATTGAATTTTCCTGCTATACCTCTCTATTTAATTCAAAATATATTTTTTGTTTGATAATTATTTAATATATAATTTACAATAAATAATATGTCATGATTTTCATAAATTAAAGTCTATCTTTTATAAAGCTTGTAAAAAATGTTTCAATGTTTTTTGATTAAATCATATATCGGATGATTTTCATAAACATGATATTTTTCATACATAATGTTTATAAAATAAATTTCTTAAAAATAAAATAAATTTTTTATATAAATGTCTTTCTTGCTTTTCATTAAAATAGATACTATAAATATCTATAAATACTATTTTATATAAATAGTAAAAAGCCCTAAAGACTTTTAATTGAATCTCTTGAGAGCATAAGGAATTAGTGGATTAAAGGATAGAAAGATTAGTGGGATTCATCTGGCCTTGCCAAGCCATGAGTATCAGGGGGAAGTTAAATTGATTCCTCTAATCACAGGAGCCTGCACAGGGATAAGTGGTTATTTTTTGTTTATGCCCCGTGCAAAGTTAGGTTGGATAGACTATAGCTGTGCGATGGAGCTCACACTGACATAGGATGTCACAATTTAACGCTTTTTCAGCCTCCAAATAGCGAAATCTTTATAGCGTAATTATCCTTATAATGTAAGGATTTTTTGGTCCACACAATAAATTTTCAAGTATATTTTACCTATTTATTACGAAATTTGGTTCCTGTACTTAGCATGACCCAACAACCAACGAAATTATTCCAAACGGCCAACAAGCTAAGTTAAACAAGTTTTGACGTCACAATCTCTGCCCAGTCAGATGTGGCTGTGGTATTAGGTTTATTTTATCGGCAAAATTATGAAAAATTCTCAAGAACGTTATCGCACCAAATTACCCACAATACATTGCACAGCAATAATGGCGACCTGCTGATAAGTTTAAATATGTAAGCATGTTAAAAAATTATTTTCTATGAAAATCGACATGAGAACTACTGTAAAAGCTGTCAAAACCCATAAGAATTTCTTTACATTAAAAGCTTTCATATTTATTCAAATTTACGACTTTATTTTATTGAAAGTTTAAGCCCATAAATATTTTTGTGAAATGTTGATTTTACCGAGCCCGACGAAAACAAACATGCTTCCTGGACCCTTTGTTTGTAATTTATCTGACAGCAATATGACCAAAATGCAACCATTACACTTGTCGGCCTTAATATACACACACATTGATATGCTTTATCAGTACTTTTCTGTAAAATACTTATTACAATATTATTTTCAGTTCGTTCCATTTTCAAATTTTAATTAGTTCAGAAAAAATAATTGCAAAATTTTCAGCAATGGCAACCTAAATGATATCAAGTGATATCAAGTATCGAAAAAGTTGTTCTTAATGTTAAGAAGAGTTCAAATTAATATAAAATACTATATATTATACTAAATATAAATGCAATTTCTAAAAATTTATGCATAAAAATTATGCATATTTTAACACTACCTCAATGCAACGAAATATCTATATAGTGAAATGATTTTGCCGGTCCCTTGAATTTCGTTGTACGGAGGTTCTACTGTACAAGGGGTGTTAGTAGAATTAATGCACTAAAGCATCTGTGGTATACACCCCTATGCATTTTAACCGTTGAAACGGGGTCCTCTGCGATATACAGCACCTGGAATTTGTGTATCCCCCCTTGAGTTTCCCTTACTTTCAGAGGTGATTTTAGCGATCCCCTTGCAAAATTCTTATCAGCAAAAGGCGTAAAAACAGCATTCCGAATGGGCAACTCCATTAGATACTTCCTAAACCCCCCTTTAACAATTTTGACGCCAGCGAAACATACCCACCTTCAAGACGATATGTCAGAATGACGTCAAGACGATTTTCCGTACGAAAAAGATCAAAAACTCAAATTATGAAATTCATCTTCTGGAAGACCCCCCCCCCCCCCTCAACCCAGAACAATAGAAGACCCATGAAGATCTTACAGTACTCCGACCATCCAATGAAAATAGCCATACACGAAAGTATATGGCTATATATACTAGAGATATTCAGGGCCCAATAATATTCACTAACAGATATCATTCGATGTTTATCCAATTTTAACTTCCATTCATAAAAGACATTATTCTTCCAATAGTGTTTTATTAGGATCAACAGGTACTTATGTTTTCACAATGTGCGTCTGTCTGCTGGTGCTCTAGCGGTCGAGCGCTTCCGAATTTTCAACTTCCATTTTCGCCATTTGACAACTTGGGTAAAACAAAAGACTGAATTCGTTGGTAAAAAAAAAATTGGTGAACTACTTCCAGTTCAAAAGGTCACAAATAACAGAGGGGACCACGTTTTTCACTATACAATTCCATGTATAAATATCCCGTGCACTGATCAATGCTGTTCTCTCTTTGGCATTTCATAGGTAAGGCAGAGAAAAGGCTTGTGAATTAAGTGAAGACACACGATGGTCTTCCTTGATTGTCATAATCAGCCAAAACCGCTTCAATGGTACGTGGGTTTAGTGGTACCATTATGGTCCATTGGACACTTTCAATGTTAAGATGTACCAAGTAATATATCAAACAAATTGAAATGACGCGCCATGAATGAATGTAACATAAAATTAATGCAGTGATGCTGCTAGGCAAAATCCGCTTGGCACAGCGCCATGCTGCCCTTCGGCCCACCCACTTTGCCCCTTGGCACTGTACAAATGCAATAAACCGAATCCAATAAATGCTAACAATGTGTGGCTTAAGTTTTCATGGGAGCTTGTCATTAAGGTGTGAGTGATTTAAAGCCTAAACATTTTAATTAAACTACTGACTAAGTACATTCATTTAAAATATTAACTACTGCGTTAGTTTAGTTGCTAGCCGTGACGAGCTGTTCATCACATTACTCCTTGTGCTTTTTTTTTATCCTCCGTGCTGACAAGTCAAACATTATGTATTCATCCGCGGTGGTTTCCTGTGGTCGCGTAAGGTCCGTTTTCCATTTAGCGACTTTCAACAGTTATCCTGACTCTGGTCTGGTCTGATCTGATTGGTCGAATCACTGCAAACAATTGTCGCTCTCTCAAGGTGATGGTAAAAGAGGATATCAACCACTCCGATCACGTTCACACTTTGAATTTATTACTATATCATTTTTACTTAGTAAATAAATGATTCACCAGATTTTAAAAACCTGTTTATTAATATGTGACATATAATGTCACTGAGTGTCACATGGCTCGGCTGAAACAAGTTTCTGTTTTTCGCGTATCACGGAAAATTAGTTTAGTTCATTTGGGATTATCTGCCTGTGTTGCTCTTTTGTTTTTGTTCGTTGACATTGTGCGGCTGGATCGTTTTATATTTGTCTTTCTTGAAGTGTAATTGGTTGTTGTTATTATAAGGTTAATTTATATCGTTAGGTGTTTGTCTGTGATTAAGAAGGGGGGGGGAGGATTAGGGGTTTTTATTTATATTGTTTTGTCAAAGGCAAACTATGGCTGCAATGCCTTTTGCGTGTCAGCAACGATCGCAATTGTTGGGGAGAAGGCATTGTTTTCATCATGCCCTGCGCTCCCGGCAATTGTTGTGTTGCTTAGAGAGATGTTAATGAGTGTTGTTTTTTTGTTGGTTTTTTTTTGGTATGTGTTCTCTTGATGTGAGACCGGGCATGGCTTGTCTTAGGCCTAAGAGTCGTGAAGTGTGTGGCAATAGTCTGTCATTGGCATTATAGAAGTTTCCTGTAGTTTAATTATTCTGTGGAGAAGTTGCTGATGTGGGCAAATGTTTAATGTTTTCCTCTGTGGAGTCGCCTGACTGTAATTAAGTTTTGTAATGCTGAGTTTCACGTTTAGTTCAGCGGCACGCATTCGAACGTGATGGACGCCGCTCTTTCTGCTCAAGCCAGCTGATTGTATGCGGTCTGACTGATAATTGAACTTCATGTTGGTAGGTAACCCTTTTCTTCTCCAGTTCCGTGCCAACAAGCCAGCCCTGTTGAATCTGAGTAATTGCATATTGCGTCTTATGGAATGTTATGTCGGATTCTTTACCGTGCATCATTAGTTCAGCAGAGACTTCTGCATTGCTTGGGTGAACCCAGTTGTCTGCCAGCTTGTGTAGCATTTCAAAACATAATTGTATAACCAGTGTGTGCACATTTCTCACTGAAACAATTAATGTTTTCATTTGTGGGTGATGAAGTGGTGGACTCAATAAACTCTGAGTTTACGAGATTATGCCTGCATGTCCCAACAATGTGTAGTAGCAATTGTTAGTGATCTAAGCATTATTATATGGCGCACAGCAATACCAAGGGTACAGTACCGGCCCATGTCGCTTGATTACATGATTACATGTTGAGTGAGTCAGCGGACACGGGACCCTGGGCTTGTCGACCCTGGTAGGGGTGGACACTGCTGACGCGTTTGCGTGTGTCGCTACGAAAGGCAGTAGTGGCTGCTAAAGACAAGGTGCTGGTGATTGCCTGCAACGCGGGTGTTGAGAACGTTGAGGATCTGCCAAGAAGGGGTCACAGTTTTCCTCCCCTTGTGTTATAAATTTAGAAAGGGAGCACACAGCACGGGTTAAGTGCTTATGTTGGCTGTTATTCGGGGATCCTCAATGCTTTGAAACACCATCCAGGGAGTTCCACCCGCTTGGATAGCTGACGACGCTCACCTTGTGGTGGCCAGGAGGTTGTTTGTGACCCTTGCTGTTTGCTGTGGAAGTTAATGCAGTAGTGGATTTTGAATGTGGTTGACTCCTACAGAGAGGAGTATTGTGCTAATTGGTGTATCAGTACGCTCATTGTAGGCTAGGTCCTAGTTAATAAGTGGGCCCCCTACCTCATGTGCATAATTGGTTATGATTCATGTTGCCAATAGGAAATGGCTAATTTGTAGTATGCCATGTATTTTATAGTGTTAATAAATTATTAGTTATTGTGTTTTTAAGTGGATCCGTATGAATCTTTGTTCCCTTGTTCAATCACGCCCCGTACCCCTGACTAGTCACCCTTTTGGGAGTTAGTTGTCATAGGGCTGTTTTTTACCAACCCAAGGGGGTGGCTCGTCACAAATAAATTCACGAGGGAAAAGTCACGAGAACCCCTGTCAGCGAACAGCAGCTACGGCAGCCATGATTCTCCATCTGAATCGGCGAAGACAACTACCCAGAATCCAAAGCCACGCCTACACCAACTTTCCTTGGATGAACTATAATTGAGGTAGTGATGTGTATCTGATACAAAGGAGCATTCTGCTCAGATGTTGCTGGTCATGAGCATTTAGCAGCCATGATCTGCCACTGTGCTATCCATGGTGAGAGGTAAAAACTGAAACGAGGTACTATCTAAATACCTTTAACATTGTGGATCTAGGAATATTGAATGCCCGCGCCACTTCATAAATGGAATGTCCCATGCATCTAGCTCCAATTACCATTCCATGTTCAAACTCTGATAATTCTCATGGTGTCCCCATAATCATATTACAAGACTTTTCAGACGACTGCTAATAGTCGAATTGAGAGCATTAATACTGGTCTGCTTATTTATACCCCTTTTATACCATGCTGAAAATTTGCATACGATGCTCCAATGACTTTGGCACTTCAGTGTATATCACTCTCACTGTTATCAAGTTCAATACAGTTACTACTGCTCTCATTTACGTAGTCTTATTCCATTGGGATGTCCTGTATCTTCCATTATAGGAGGTGTGTTTTTTAAGTCAGTACCGTTTTATAATAAAAACAAAACTACTATATATATTTTCAAAATTTTTTCCTAACCTTACCAGATTCTATATATCTTTAACTATTTTTTCCATATAGTTTCCAAATGAGCTTGTTGCCATACAGTTGCCAAACACTTGTTTTAGCGCTAAATGAGCTTCTACATGCCTACTTCATAAAAGCCTGCAGCCGGTGAGGAAAGCCACGCAGTTTTCACTTCTTCACTGTCGCTGAAACGCAGGCTGCCGATGGACTCCTTTAAATACTGAACTGAAACAGGTGGTAGTCACTGGATGCAAGGTTCGGACTATAAGGCAGGTGGTTGGGTTGTTCCCAACTAATCAGATCTTTTGGTTGGGAATAACTTGACCACCTGCCTTACAGCCGGGCCCTTGTGACCAGCAGAAACCATTAATAAAGAGACACGTCATTTACTTAATTTGCATGCAATATGGATTCCAAGATGTTTCATTGGAGAAGTTCAGATGGTGCTGTAACAATGATGTCAGTTTCGATTCCAAGTTTCGCAAAATGTTCAAAGATTTGCAAGCGAGCAAATCGACAAGTAAACACTTTCATAAAACTTATCAAATTGTTTTTCTAAAAGCATGTTTGGCCAGTGATGTGCTGCAAAATTTTGTGCCCAACGTCGTTGTGTAAATCACCTTGCATTCTTTAGATTTCCAAAGGATCCTGAGAGGTATGTTTATTTACAGTAAAAATCTTATTTATAAAATGCTAACTTCCATAGTGTTTAAAACAATTCAACCTTCATTTTTTCCAACAAACAAAAAAACACAGATTGCTAAAATCCAAAAATATATTTTTTATAATTCTAAAATATATACGAGGGGCGATTGATAAATAAGGTCTCCATAATCAAGGGGGTGGCCGTGGCCTGGTTGTCTCGTCGGTTGGCTCGCCAATCGATGGAGTTCAGCAACTTCAGGCGCGGCCAGCTGCTGGTTGGGTGACGGCCTGGGCTTGAGGGCCACCGCTGGCGGGACAGCTATTTGGGGCGCGGCTGTTGGGGGACTTTGGTCTGATCCATTTGCCGATTGACCATAGCTGGTATTCCAGCAGTTGGTGACAGCCTCTGGTTCGTTTATCCCCAGCAGCTTTTCCATCATGAAACCCCCCGTGCTTCGGAGGGCACGTTAAGCCGTCGGTCCCGACTGCTACTGTCATCTCGTAGCAGTCGTTATTAATGGGATGGCGCAAAACTCCCTCGTAGGAGTAGGTGCCGCAGATTATCGCTTGCGATAATCTACCCTCTGTACCAGATAAGATAAGAACCAAATGTGAAGAACCCGGACTTGAAGTTATTAAATATTTGGTATTAAAAAAAAAAAAAAAAAAAAAAAATTCATAAAAATTTATGAATGAAAATATATGTGTGACTGGTAAATTATTATTCTGAAGGCTTAGAATATTAATTTCACTGTTAGAAAACGATTGAACAAAGGCTGGATAATTTAAAGCCATAAAGAGTTACGCTCGTTCATTAAAATGAAATGACTATAATTGTTTACACATTTCATTAATAATTTTATAAAAGTTTCTTTAAATATATTAAAATAATTTAGGTTATATAAATAATGAAATTACTGTCTAAATTACTATTTAAGATATTACGGGACCCTAAAATGATGTAGTTCGATCTTTATTAGACCCAAGAAGTTTGCAGCCTAAAGTGAATTACGGCCTTTATACAGTTATTTTTTTCATTCCACCATCAAATTTGCAGCTTTGCCCTAAAGTGAATGCGGCCAATATTCGAAAAAATACAGTAGTTTACTATTTAGCTTAACTTCGGAAGCTTTAAACCTATTCTATTCTTGAGAAATTTGGCGAAACCATTAAGTTTATTCTGAACCAGATTGGGCCTGCATACTACCACCATATGAGACCCAAACACAATACAAAAGTTTAAGTATAGAAAATGCTTTGTAGAGGATAATAATAACAACTTTAATAGCGTGACAAAAAAAGTCAGGTGCTAGAAAAGAACAATTGTCAGAGAGTAAGACTCTAAGATCTTTAATGCGGTCTTTCCTATTTAATAGACCATCAGTGGTACGGTATTCATAAATAAAAGGGGCTGTCTTACCATTAAAAGACAAAATAAAAGATTTATTAACATAAAGGATAAGGCCATTGCTGCTGGCCCAGTAGGAAACAGCTAATAGAGAACTTTGTAGAAAACTTGCAATCAGCCCAGCAATCAACGCTATGGAAAACCTTAATGTCGCCCCAATAGACAATTCCTCCAAGGCAACAGAGAGATCTACAAAAATATTAAATAAGAGGGGGCCCAAGGGAGAACCCTGCAGTACCCTACTGCTAATCGTGTATCCAGGGCAGGCAGGTCTTGAGTTCTTAATCTAAAACTTCTACCAGCAAGCATAGAAGAAATCCTGGAAAGTTGAAGATGGCACAATTTACTGAGCAGGAGTTTAATATTAATGCAGTCAAAGGCCTTGGAGAAGTCAAGAAATAACGCATCGCCTGGTGCCTATAATCAAGCTGGTTCGTAACAAAATGCAGAAAGACTGACAACTTAGACTGTGTAGAACGCGAAGGTCAAAAGCCATGCTGAACCGATGATAAATAAGAGTTGATAAACGTAGTAATCTGGGCAGCAACAATTGTTTCCGACAGTTTAGTGTGAAAAGGAATGAGAGTAATAGGTCGAAAAGGGGTATTAGGTCTAGACTCTCCCTTTTAGGAATTGGTTGAATAACGACCTTTTTCCAGATGCCAGGATAGATTTTGCACCCCAGGGAAATATTACACAGATGAGTAAGAGGCTCAATCAGCGCCGTGATACAGTCCTTGAAAATGAAATCGTGAATGCCCGGTATTAAGTTAGTGAATAAAAGTCATATTAAAATAAACATTTGTTTTCTTGGTAAAATATACTGGCAGAATAAAAAAAAAATTACAAGATTTCATTATAAATAAAATAATGTTATGGAATAAAAAAATTATACTTTCAATATAATAAACCGTTTCAGTAAATAAATGAGAAAATAAATGAATGATAATTTAATTTAGCATTTTAAAATTAAATAAAAAAACTTCATTGAATGCAGATATAACAAAGAATTTGTGCCCACTTTGACATGAGCGATAGCTTCTCTGCATACCACTTTCCCACCAGGCTGTGGCAGGGCTAGTATACAGAACTTACACAAAATCAAGTAGAACTTTCCTTCTTTTCTTGTACGTTCTTTGGTTTAGCCACCTGATTTTAGGGTGACCCCATTGTTTCCATGGGATTGGAAAATAGCAATTGCCTGGGAAACCCATTTGCAGCACCCATATTATGTGGTCATATCAAACCAACAGAGACCCCTCAATGTGGCTCAATGCCTAAAGATTCCCTTATTGTGCTGCTGTAGACTGTAATAGGGTAAAACCTGCCACCACTTTCAGGAATCTCATTTTGCCTGCTTGTATCCACGATTGCACTCGTTCAATCTTTAATCAACATTCATAACCGTAGGTGAGAATGGGGACAAAGATTTGAAAAGAGAAATCTTTCCTTTT
>JAHWFO010063028.1:278327-304194 GCA_023313115.1 Rhysida immarginata
AAATTAGACAAGTTTTCGATTTCTTCGAAAAGGACGAATGTCACAACATCTCAAATATTTTGTTTGTCTAACAACATTATTATTATTTTTATTATTATTAAAACCAAGGTATGTGTAGATAAGGTCTCGTCAAAACTTTCTAAAACTCGTCCGAGTTTGCGCATGACCTCACTGCAACTGAGAAAACCATTCACTAGCTTGTCTAAAGGGTACTTAATATGTCCATCAGATGAATTACTCATTCCAGTAAAGAAATGCAATGTTATATTTGAAAACTTTCATGGCAAGGGGATTAAGAAAAATGAAAATATTATTTCTATTATTAGTAATCTTGCTTATACTTCATTGCCAAGTATTGAAAAATTCCTATTGTAGTTGTTAAAAAATATATTAGATTTAGAACCTATATTTGAGATAAATAGAACAGATTTAAAGAGTTAAATAAAAAGTTGCTGGATGTGAATAGAAAGAAAAAAGGAAAAAAAATTAAAGAAAGTTACTAATTGAAATATTTAAAGAGGAATGTTTTCATTATTCATTTTTTCTTTTTTTTTTATGTATGATTGCTAGTGGAACATATTTAATTTTTTTATTTAATTCTTGTACTATTTTATTCATATTAAACATAAATTAGAAATTCAAAACTGATTTAGTTTTCTTTCTCTAATAAATAATTAGGTCTTAACAAAACTGACAGTACTAACACGCACCACACAAGTGTCTACTATCTAATGGTGGCAATGATGTCAGATCACGTGACTGGGACCTGAGCATGGCGAGACCTTGTTACACAGACCTTGATTAATACCTTAATTAGAATTTTTAATGGACAAATCTATGCTCCACGAAACCTTGAGCTTTTGTGGGTTCGCGTTCCCAGAAGCAGTAGAACGAGCTCTACCTTTCTTCAAACTAGAAAGTGGAAAACTAAAATTTCTCAAACTGACCCGGCTTTTAAGATTATTCAAGCTACCGGTACTTTTAATTGTGATCCTATTGTTGTTTTTAAGAAGTGAACAATTAATCATGTGGGATACAAAGGCATATTTGGAAAAACACATTTTATATCTTTCTTCCTTTTCCCTGATTTTACATTTTCTTCGATTTTACATTCTTTTAGCTTTGTCTGCAAGATGCCGTAAAATCAAAGTTTCACTAAGTTTTCTTTTAAAAAGGCAGCTCAGTTTATGCAATCTCATGCAAACCATAGCAATGTTCACCTTTTTAGTGGCTGTTGAAATAACTGAATTAAACCTCTATTAACTTGTGTTCTGATACAAGACTGGATTTGCTATAATGATATTAGAATAAAAAGTTATCTGTTATGGAGAATGGAAAAACATATGTAGAATGGAGAAATCTGTAGTAACAATTGATAAGTAGAACCTGAAGGACGAAGTTAGGAGGAGAAGCATGTGACTTTATTTATTTATTTATTTATTTATTAATTTGGTTGGTTAGCAATACAACATTACCCACTGGCACCCAGGTATGGTCATAGACTGACAAGTAGGGACTCGGGGGGACTACATATGAAAATTGGATTAGTAAAAACTAATGCTAATGCAAAGTACGTACTTACAAACTAATAATCTAAGGTAGAACATCATAATAATACAATAGTAATACAACAAAATTTCAAGAAACCTTAAAACAATAAAGGTAACACACATCAAAAACATACAAATCTCACTAAGCGATCGCCCAAGGAACACGAATCACTTTAGCCACCTACACACACTGGCCAATGAATTAAAAACCTGAGATGAATTATTGTACTGATATGTAAAGCGGGGTCACAGGTCAGAAACGATTGTGATATGCAAATGAATGCAATCATGTGAGGTACATGCTCATTCCAAGCTGCAGGTACAGGGTAGGAACAAGCTGCATCTGCTCAAGTTGAGCAAAATGGGGAAAACAGCAGACCTGTCCGAGTTCCAAAAAGGAGTTATTGTGGGAGCCCATCTAGCTGGAGCTATGATTTCCAAGACAGTACAACTGACTGGTATCTCAAAAGGTCAGGTCTCCAAGGTGTTCAATGCGTGGAAACGGAATCCACAAGAGTTGTCGAAACGGCAGAATTGTGGATCAAAAACAATCAACACAGACAGGGACCGACGTCGTCTGAGACGGATTGTGCGGCAAAACCGAAGGTTGGAGGTGGAGACTGACGGCAGACTTCAATGAAGGATCATCGCAACCCATCTCCTCCAGAACAATGTGCTGAGAGTTGAAGCGAATAGGGATGGGAAGTCGCATGCCAGTGAGGAAGCCCCTGGTGTCAGCAACAAACCGGAAAGTTCGCCTGCAGTGGTGTAAAGAACGGTGTGACTGGACAGTAGACAACTGGAAAATGGTGATGTGGTCGGACGAGTCACGTTACACATTGTTTTGCACCGATGGCCGGCAGAGAATTTGGTGGCAGCCCCATGAAGCGACGGACCCCTCATGTGTTGTGAACACAGTTCAAGCTGCAGGAGGAAGTGTCATTGTATGGGCCATGTTTTGTTGGTATGGCAAGGGTCCCCTGATATTCCTTGACAGTCAGGTGAAAGTCAAAGACTACCTGAACATTGTTGCAGATCAAGTCCATCCTGCAATGGGTCAAAACCATATTGAACGAAGGTTTCTAATTCATTGGCCGGTGTGTATTTAAACGAAAATCACTACAGAGAAGAGGAATGGATTTTTTTGGATATGAGAAAACAGATAGTAGTAAACGCTAACAGAAATGCAAATCTTTTTTGTATCTCGGTTCTCCTTAAGCCCACCATATACAAGCAATACAACAACAGCTACAGATTTTACATGTGAAGATTTTGAATGGTTGCATTTCAAAAATCTCCTCTAAGTGTGATCACATGATGTTGCAGCAGTGAAGAAAGTATATTTCCACTATGAATGCTATAAAGGTTGCCCCCAATTTTTTTATTTTACTTTATATACCAGAAGCATTTTGTATACTTGCAAAGTTCACTGATATCGATGGTATTAATTTATATTCGGTAATGCCACTAACCAGCAATGATCTGAAGTGATATTCAATTTTTAGCATCCATATTACCGTATTTTTTCGAATATTGGTCGCATTTAATTTAGGCCACAGCCACAAATTTGACAATTAAACAAAAAAATAACAGTTTACAGGCTGCAATTCACATTAGACCACCAAAAAAAATCTTAGCCTAAAAAAGATGAAAGTACTTCATTTTAGTGCCCTATAGTATTTTAAATAGTAATTTAGCTAGCAATTTTATTATTTATATAGCCATCTTTATTAGGAACTTTAGCATAAAAGCTACTTATAAGAATGCGCCCTTGGTCTGTACATTTATCCGGCTGGCCGTCCGTCCGCCGTTTGCATGATAACTTGAAAACGGATTAACTTTTTCAAATTCTGTTTTCAGAAATATGACCATCAAAGTCTTAGCTAGGCCGTATCAACTTTTCAGGATTTTACGTGGACCCCTTTAAGTCGAATTCACGTACTAAAACGAAGAAGATGGCATGTCATGATAACAATCGATTTGTCAAGAATGAATATATTGTTATTTTCTGTTCATCTTTTAGGCATTATTGACATCAGCACGTGCATGTGAAATCGCTTTGTCGATGCATGATTGCTCAAGTGCTCATAAATTATATTATTAAGTAGCGGAAGAATTAGCTCAGTTAATTTCTTTTAATTTCTTTTTAATGAATGTATAAATGTATTTCTGCTTCACTGCTAAAGCTCCTCCTTGAAATGTTTACAAGATTTTATTACTTTTTTATATTTAATGAAGCTTTTATAAATTTAGAAATGAAATGTATAAATAATTATAGTAATCTCATTTTAATGAACTCCTTATTTCTTGGGCATCGGCCATGGTTCTAACTGCTGACCAATAGCGACAGAACATTTTATGACATCACAACAACAATTAAGAGTCTTGGAGGAGTAGAGTGGGCGAGCTTCATCTGGAAATCGCCGACAATAGCTTTTAACATGTGAATTTCATAATAATTCATGAATGAAAATATATGACTAGCTAATTATTGTTCTGAAGGGTTAGATAATTAATTTCACTGTTAGAAAACGATTGAATACAGACGGGTTAATCTAAAGCCTATGAACTCAAATCTACCTTGTTTTTATCGGATAATTTTTGCCGTAAAAACATCAATTTGTGATCTACTCTTTCAAAAAGTATAAATGCAAGAGAATTTTCTTATAAAAAGATAAGAAGCAAATATAATAAAATAGATATATGGATGTATTAACTATTTACCAAAATATTAGGCGAACGACGTTAATATCGCTACAGAAATTGGGAGCAATAATAATTTGGTTTTTTTTGGGGGGAGGGGGAGGGGGGTCTTTATTAATAGAAAAAAAGAAATTTTACCATTTATCGTACTTATTTACAAAAATTATAGTAAAATAGAGTCAAATCTTTTTTTTTTTCTATTAGTACCCTCCTCCCCCCTCCCAGCTCGAGCCTGGTGGGCTTTCACTGAACACGCTAGTTCAGGCACGGCTAGTCATGGGATGGGTGACCATTAGTGACATAGAAAATAAAAACTGGAGACATGAATGAGCCTGCACTTTTTATTTTCCAGAAAAAGACTTCGTTATATGGACTTGCCATTATAAATTTGGCATTATGTAGAGTGCCGCTATATAAAGGGAGCAATGTACAGTAGAACCCAGCAAACGCAACTGACTGGCAAAATTATTTCGCTAAAAAGATATTTTGTTGCATGGAGATTGTGTTAAAATTTGCATACTTTTGATGTATAAATTACACATTGCTGCCTATCTAAAGTCATCCAGGTCGTCATTGCTGAAAATTTTATTTAAATTGTGATTATTTTTTTCTCGTATACCGTAATTAAAATTTGAAAGCAGGATAAACTGAAAATAATTTTGTAATACGTATTTTACGGGAAAATATCGATAGAACGTGTCCATAAGCGTGCATATTAAGGCCGAGTGTTTTTTTGTCTGACAAAAACACGGTGGATTTGAGTTCATGGCTTTATATGAGGCGAGTCTGGAAAGTAAGTAACATTTTGGAAAGAAACACAAAAACATTTTTTTCAAAACAAAATTTATTTTTACATGAAAGAGCATTTCTTAAACTATTTTTCTACATAGTTGCCACCGTTGTTCGGGCATTTGTTGGAGCGGGAAACCAACTTTTCTATGCCCTTTTCATAGAAAGATGTCGCCAGTAACATTTTAAGCGATTTGTGACAATCTCATGCAAAACATGAAATTTTTGAAATTTGGGGAAACTCATTACAAAGCATTCTTATAGTGAACCTGTGCTCTCCCACCGCGTGGGAGGGGCCCGCTAAAAGGCCCTAGTCAATACCAACTCCACACGAGGTGGGGGTGCGGGTTTCGAGACTTGCTAAGCTATGTGAATCAAGTAGGGAACAACACAATATGGAAAATCTATATTACTATTTATTCTAAAACACTGGCATAATACAGTTATAATAAGCAACATTAGCATACAGCATATTCAACAATGTGGATCCACGAAAAACATTAATAATTAACAAAATATCTTAAAACCCCAATTTAAAACATTAAAATTATCCAATAAAACTCTATAGAAAACGCTAACATCAACATCAATTGCCCCGTTTTAGCCGCTAAGGACCCCAGGTCACTTATTCCCATGAACTATTTGTAAGTATCCCATTTAACAACAGGGATCGCTTAAAGTTATTACAATTATAATACTGCACGTTCGCACCTGTCAATAATAACGAACCCAGAAATATCAATTTTCAATACTATCAATTACTACAGATGCTTGCACCAATGTTCACTGTCAACACTCTGCTTTAGTGTAACTGTCAACAGTTTTGTGCATCCCTAAGCACTCCGTTTTCTATCCCAATGACTGACACAAGAGACACGGAAAGCGTCGCATCTCTCTTTTAATTCCCATCAGTCCTCAGCCGATTTCACATTACGGTAAAGAGAAACTGAAGGCAGGGGAGACAGACTGTAACCCCTATTGCATGATACGCAACTGTCGGAGACGCAGAAGCTAATCTCTCATATAGTCCCACCTAGAAAACAGCGCTTAATACGGAACCTGGCTATAAGATAGCGCGCCAACTAAACTTACGCCGACAGTGAACATGCGCCTTTTTAAAATACTGCATAAGCAGACGTGCAAAACACCATCTAGCTCTATTCTAATAACATGAAACATGCTTCTTGCATGCATATTTTGCAATAATGACAACAAATAACGTCACTTCAGACTAGTTTTGCTACACAAAGCAGTCAAAAACTCACTGCACTGCTGCATTCGGCAGCTGATTCACTAGGTGTTGCGGCTTTACTATCACTGTACATTTTATTAACATCGAAATAACAGAGCGGCCATGGCGTTTTGACTCTTAGACAAAAAAAGAAAGATCTCGCCATGGATGTCCTCTCATTTGGCAGGCAACTTCTTATCTTAGCAGCCTTTAAACACACACACACTCAGTGACGAAAAGATCGATATATTCAAAATCGTTCTATCTTTTCCCCGGTTCCAGAATAAAATCGACGAGCATCTGACTGGATTATGTTTTAATTCTAAAGGTAGAATCACTATCCATAATAAACTAGGTCGTGCTTATTAACTTCAACATACTGCCCGAAGAAAATTTCATCGTAATGGCAGCATTCCATATATGCTCAAAATCGTCGAGCGATCTCCTTCGCATGAAGGCAAGACAAAAACAACATTTTTTCAAGAAAAGCAGAACAAGAAGAGATTGTCATTTCTTCTAGGAAATTCTCCTACTATAACAAAGCATATCGTGTAATGATTACTATTTACATTGTTACAGCTTCCCAAGCTCTTACTTGGCTGTAACAATGCAAATAGCGATCATATTCGATCCTTAAACAAATAAACGTGAATCTTATCATATTCACTACTATTTTTGCTACAAACACATAAAGAAAACAACACCCACTGGACAAGTGTCAGGGCTCATTACACTGTTCTAATAAAATATTCACACAAGCTCAACCCCCCAATAAAATAAATAAATAAATACTTTCTAATTTTCCAAAGTCCCATATGACCAGAGAACAAAAAATGCCCATTTTTGGCGTATATGACTGTATATCGACCCCCCTCAATTAAACAACACACTGGCTACAGTCACAAACAGTCATGAATTTTCTCCTTCACTTTTTCAACCAAATCATTGACAACAGAAGGCCACCCACTCCATGCTTCGTCATGAACATTGGTTTGTCCATCACTGAACTGCCTAACTCACTTTCTCACCATTCCATCAGTCATTACATTGTGATGTATCTGGGATTCATCACACGCAGATCTACATTTTATATGTAAATCTGCGTTTATCTTTTATGGCGTCGATCTTTTGCTCATCACAAAAGATCAACGTTGCTTTGTTTATTCATTACAAAATTGAATCAACAGTTTCCTTCATGTATTTTCTTTTATTAGGAATAATTTGTCTTTCACAATTCTCATTTGTTTTAGCAAATTCGCATAGTTTGTGATTGCAGTATTCATCAATTTGCTTCACTTTCGTTTTCTAAAGGGAGGGGAGGTGTTCCCAAGCTCCAAGCCTGGTATCCATGGCAAGGAGCCGAAATTCGTTAACGACGGTTACGTCGGAGCGTTGGTTTGGCGGGCATCTTCAGCCAATGGGAACACTGCTTTCTTGATCTTAACCTTTCTCAAAAAATGCATCGGTGAAACACATTGGAAAATTCTCTTCCCGCGCTTTTCTCCGGAGAAGTGTATAAGAATCCCCGAAAGCGTACAAACGCTCTCTACTCTCTCACACTGACTTTCTCTGACCATTACTAAGACTCTGACATTCTTGAGTTCTTATGTTCTTTAATTTTCTTATGCACACAATTAAACACAGAATTGTGTAACTCTTGTTTGATTGTGAGTGACGGTGAGCGATGCGTGAGGCGATCCATCCTCACGGCGGGCGGCTAGAGCATCGGCCGGCCCGGCAACAACGTGCGAGATGACGGCGAGTGATGGATACGAGAAACCAGGCAGTGCGGGAAGGCATTGGATGCCTAAGCACTGGTCTACTCGCAGCGGACGAGACGGGCGCTCTCATGCAGGGCATGGTGAGTGGGAACGAGCAAGGCGTGAGTCGTCACATCCTCACAGTGGGCAGCCAATTCGGTGGGACACCCAACTCAATGGCTCGGAACGACACGTGGCGCAGAGAGGCTTCGTAAGCCAGGGTGTCGGAGCATCCACATCGGCCAGGAGGGCTTAGGCCTGTCCCGAGGGCGATCGAGAGCGAAGCTCGGAAGAGGAGCCAAGCAACGCAGATGACAGCTAGCTACAGCGAACGTCAGAACCAGTCGGACCAGAAGAGATTCAATGAAGAAACTCACCAGCTTAAAGTGGGATTAAAAACGCCTGGTCTTGAACTTCAGGTATCCCGTGCTGTGGAACTTCAATTATCAAAAACACTCTGAAACTGCGTTCAAGTAAGAACATTGCTTCTTGGTTCGTGCAGCTTTTGAACTGTCGCGTGTGCTTGTGTCTCTGTCAGTGATATTATACCCAGTAATTAAGCACGTTGGTTTGGACTTTGATCGATGAAGTGAAATGGTATGTAATTGTTTTAATTGTTAATTTTCTATGCGACTTTGAAATCTTTGAACAATTGAACTTTGATTTGCTGAATGCAAAGCATTATAATAATACTCATTTATTAATTGTAAATTTTAACTTACTAACCCGTTAACCAAATTTTATTACAATTCCGATTATTCATTTTTGCATTTATTTTAATAAACAGTTTGAATTTAACTCGATGTTTTGTTCATTTGTGAATCACGTTTTCTCAAATCTTACTGATGGGAGGGGAGGTCCTAGTTTCTTAACTGATCTCGTTTGATTTAAAATTTATTGCGGGCACAACGATTCTGTTTTATTCAAATCCACTATATGATCATTACTTTCTAGGCTTAAGGTAAATTATATTAACGATTGGGAATTCTGTCATTGTTACATAAGAGTAATAAAGACCTCCCACGTTACAACATTTTCCCCATAAGTCTCTACAGGTTGATGATGAATTTCAGCGGCTTAACATTCTTTGCATTCAAAAACCATATTACAGAACGCACTTCATAGTCCTTTTGTCAGTAATTGTCAATGAACACTAACAAATGTAAACAACACAATCAGCTGTAATGGCATCAGTGCAAAGATAATGAACAAGAGAGAATAGCACTATGGTGGCAGTCGAACAAAACGGTACTTACCATATATACTGCAGTGTTCTCCCCAGAAAATGTTATCAGCTGGGTGGAAAGATAAAATAGCCGGGCGGACAAAAATTAAAAACAAATGAAATACTATGCAGTGGTGTGCAGTTTTTCGTATATTCAGCCGGGCGGCCACCAAAATCAGCCGGGCGGCGCGCCCGTTGAAAAGGGCCTGGGGAGAACCATGTACTGGTCTATAAGCAGACCCGTGCATAGACCGACCCCCGGTTTTTGCCCCCAAAAAGTGGAAAAACGCCTTGACCTGAGCATAAGTCGAGGCAAAAAAGGAAAAATAATGCACACGAAAAGCCACAAAATTTTAGGGTTTTGTATTATAAAATAAAGTCAATAAATATTTACGAGGCAGGTCTGAATTTTAACGATAATTTAATTTCATTTATGATAAAAATGAAACATGGATAGGGAGGATCAGAGAATTTTTGGAGCGCAATTTTTGCCCCTAGCGAATTATTTTTATTTTTCGAAATGAAACTATTTATTTACAGCATGTAATAATAGATTTTAATTGTAACAATATTAACTTTCTTTATTAAAACATTCTTGGACAATTTTCAAGACGCACTTGGCATGAACACAGTGACAGTTTAACATGGTCATCTCCATCTTGTTTTCAGGATTTGATTTTGCATTTGCTTTTTACAATGGAAAATTGAGGAAAAAGATGAGACATGATGCACTAATTAATGTATTTGTATGTATTGTTTGACATATATTGTATGTATTTGTAGAATGTGCTGTAAGATATATTAAATTTTATGCGCTTGGCAATAGTAGACTATCGATGTTCAAAAGGCATGCTGCAGTTTGGGGCAAATGACTGAACTCCAAATAATAATTCAGGTTCTGTAAATCCTAGATTAATGAAATTTGGAGGAATAACAGGGTACATAAGACTGTGAATACCGTTAAAATTTGATTGAATTCCCACGAGAAGTTTCCGAGTTACGCAGTCAATATTGTAACAAGTGCTGGTTAGTACTCAACAGTAAACGTGTTATGATGTTGAATGATTAACTCGGAAACTTCTTAGTGTTGCATCTAGGCTGGAAAAGCAGGGCGTGGCGCCCGCCTTTTTTTAATGCACCCTGCCCTTTTTCATTGCATTTATTTAAACTAACCATTATAATGTGTGCTTATGTTTCAGACCTGCCCTACTTTCTGACCAAATGTGCCCTAATTATTGTTCATTTCCCTGCTATTTTGCTAGATGCAACCCTGCTTCTTGTTGGAATTCAATAAAATTTTAACGGTATATACAGTCTTATGTATCCTGTTATTCCTCCAAATTTCATTAATCTAGGCTTTACAGAACCTGAGTTATTAACTTGTTGATCTTGGTGGCGGCATTTTTATTTCTGTTCATAGGCCTATCTCAGTTAGCATTCAAATTCGAACCCATGTTTACTTTCACATCTATAATACCCCCTTAAATTGTTTTACACATGATTTGAATCACCCTATATAATCTTTAAAGTTACAATGCATAACAGATACAAAAAAATTATTTGAAGTATTTTATATTTTATAAACCATTTTTCGATCATGGTTTCAATTTTGTTTCGATCATCTTTCAGTAGGCCTAACGTATTTTTATTTATGTATTTTTATTATTATTATTACTGGACCCCAGAGCATTTGCTTTTAACAATGGAAAAGTGGATGGAAAATTGAGGAAAAAGACGTAAAATACTGCACAGTATATTGTTTATACTTGTCCAATGTGCTGTTAAGGTATATTAAATTTCATACGCTAGTGTTTGGCGATAGTATCGATGGTAGCTCATGTATCGATGTTCAAAAAGTTTTGAAATCGAATTTTTCGATCTTCTTGAATCTTCTATGTTCCATTTTGAATAACTGTTTAGATTAATGTACTTACGGTATCTATTGCAATGAGAGAACATGTAAAAATGCACTGGTTTCGTTTGAATAACTCCCCCTTTCATACTTTTTCCAATATGGCTGCCACAGCCTTTTAGAGATTCTCATTATGCTGCAAACAGAGAGAATACTTTTGTCTTATCAGAAATTTATTTATGCAGTGAAAGGGTTAATAAATGAAATCTAAACGGATTAATAAATAAAATTATTACTTAGTTTTTTGTAAACTCCACTTATAAAAGCTTTCATCAACTCTGACCCGTGCATAGGTCGAATGTGGTTTTTAAGGGTCATTTTTTTGGGAAGAAAAATTCGGCTTACAGACGAGTATATACGATACTTTACCGACAAGCCTCATATTAAGCAGTCTTTGTTCAATCGTTTTCTAACACTGAAATTAATATTCTAACGCTTCGTAACAATAATTAATTAGTCATGTATATTTTCACTCATAAATTATTATGAAATTCACACGTTAAAAGCTATTCGCAAAGTGAAAGACATCAATCTGCCCTCTGGCATTCCGCGGCGAAACAAACAAGAGTGGAATTCAATAGTGGAAAGCAACATGTGTAAGCTGGTGTAATCATTGTTTTAAGGCAAGTTTTTTTTTGCGAATTTATTTCTAGTGCACCTGAGATTAAATGGTGTAAACATAGACTAGGAGTGCTATCTCATTATTTATTTATTATGTGCACCGTTCATAAATGAAAGAAATTAAAACAATTCATTTCAAAAATCAATCAGTGAATTATTTAGTGCAATATAAGTCTGCAATGGATGAAGCTGTAGGTGCAAATTTTGGAAGAACAAAGAAAAATAATTGTATTTCCAACAGATACTGTAGCGTACCACAATGTAAAAAAAACAAAACAGAGCACTTCCATATCCCGTCATCATTTACCGACAGAATAACGCGCAGGAAGATGTGGCTGCCAGTTTTAAAATTTGTAAAGCAAGAACCAAACTACATCTGCAAGGGGCATTTTAAAAGAGATGATTTATTTTTTTACCTTGTAATTCTCTGTTGCATGTTTTTTCTTGGGTGTGAATGCATTATCCCCATCTCCGCCCGAAAATGTGGGAATGAAAACGTTCGTTAGCCGACCGGAGGGCAGTGATCTTGTATAATCCAACTTAATAAAATTTAAAACTTGATTAAATTAAAAGGCCCCCCTTTTTCTCAGCCTTAAATATATAACCGTTTCACCTCTAGTTAATAAGTAAATGATTCGAGAAAATCACGCGAGATAACGCAAGGTACAGGTCCAGAGTAGCATCCCCTAATTTTCTCGGATAACATCGATCAGCTCCATCGCGTTTATGCTCTGAATTTATTATTGATTCATATTATTGTTAATTTAATATTATTGTTAAATGATTTATCACATTATAGAACTTGTATTTTAAGAAATTTATGCAGAAAAAATTCACGAAAATCCCTTGACGGTGTACGTTGAATGACGAGCGGCCAGGCAGAAGTTAATGACCAATGATTATTTTTTCACTTCTAAATTTATAAAAGCTTCATTAAACATAAAAAATAATAAACATGGCTATATAAATAATAAAATTACTAGCTAAAGTATTATTTAAAATAAACTATGCACGATAAAACAAAGTACTTCGATCATTTTTAGGCTAAGATTTTTTTTGCGGTCTTAAGTGAATTGCGGCCTGTAAACGGCTATTTTTTTTGTTAGATCATCAAATTTGTGGCTGCGGCCTAAAGTGAATGTAGCCAATATTCAAAAAAAATATGATAATAAACAACCCTTATCTGGGAACAAAGGGGTGATGGAGAGCCTTATCCTGGATCCTGTAACGACCTATTCAACATTTGGTTTTGTTCAGAAATCAGCAAACCTCTCAGTGCCAATGGTATTCATTTGAGATTATAGAATATCGCCTTTACAAATACAGAAACAGCAATACTGCACTCAACTATATGAGATACAGTCTGTTTCAAAAGTTTGAGATATCCATGCATTCTAAGCAAATCAAAAACAATTCACACAACAACCTTGACCAAGATAAATAATGAAATTTATTTAATTTCACAATGGTTCTCTCTTCATAAAATATCAACATATTATATACTATATTAAAGGAAGTACATTTTTGAAATTATTCTTATCGAAGGACATAATATAAAATTTAGTAATTAAAACACCAAGTATGCAAATGTTTGAGCACGATTCAATTCCATATGATAGGATAGTGCATTTTTCATCAGTGGGAAAATCAATTATTAAATGAACAGTTATACATAAATTTATAGATAATTACAAAAATGGGTAAAACTCCACAAGTCTTGGAAAGAGTTAGAGTTTAATCATTGAATTAGGTGCATAAAAATTTCACACAAGTTGAAATAGCAAGACGATGAGGAAAAGTCAAAACACAGTTAGCAGACATTTAAAAAGATGAAGATCAAACTGTGAAGGTGAGAAATCAAAGTGGTTGACCAAAAGCACTCGATGATCATGATCAAAGAAGACCGAGACATACTGTGAAAAAGATGCACATTCTACTATTCGTGAGACCTCATTTGACCTATCAGCAATGCTATAGTGCCCGGCACGAAAGAAAAAGGAAACTGGCACTTGTGTAAATGAAAAAAACCTCGTTCAACCGCTCAAACACAGAAAGTAAACGAGGAATTACTTATTACTGATGCCAGGAATAAGTAATACACCATTTCTTGTTCGTTTCTGTTTGGTTGAATGAGGTTTTTCCATTTACGCATGCGCCAGTTTCCTTTTTCTTTCGTGCCGGGCACTATAAATAAAAGGATTTCATGCAGTACAGAATATTTCACTGAATATTCAATCTCATTTTGCCATCAAAAAACTCTTTTAACACACTCAGATGAAAAAACATCTTCACTGGACCAAAAAAAAAATTGAGAAGTGAACCCCTGAAATGTGGTTACAGACCATCTTTAGTGTTGAATCCCAACCAAAAGAAAATGGGGAAACCATAATTCCACAAAAAGAATTTATTAGCACGAATGCGCATTTCAATGGCTAAGCTGCCCTCGTCAGCGTGATACAAGGTGACCAGAAGCCTGTTCTGATGTAGAAGCAGGTTAATACAGGGTTTATATAGTAAAAATTCTTACAGAATAACCAGTCAGGATAAAACAAACAGTTATACAAAGATAAATCAGGATAAGAGATATTTAAATGTCCTTTACAGTAGCTATTGTTAAATGTCCTTACACTTTTTTCTTCCTAGTTAAATGTCTACATATGTGTAACCAATCAGTAACATTTAACAGTCCAGCATCTGTGTTTAGTAACTTGTCTTTATCTTCATTGACTATTTCCAGTGATTCCAGTAAATTCAGTATTCTTGAGTTATTTGTGTTGTATAGGATTTGGAAGTCCTTGTCGAAGTTGTGTTTTTGATCTAAAATGTGGTCTGCAAATCTGGAAACAGCAAACCTTCCATTTCACACACTGGCCAAATGTTCTCCAATTCGGGTTTTGATGTCACGTTGAGTTTGCCCATAATAAACTTTGTCATAAGATCCGCATACCAACATTTAAGAGTGCATGAGCACCTATATTATAAGAGCAAACACTGGAGAGTGGGGCAATCAAGGGTTCAGGACCAGTAATTGAGGGAGATGAAAACTTAGATTGGTGCTTGAAATTAATTCCTTGTTTATTTCCATTAGCCAAAACCAACAATCAGTACAATATGCAAATCGTTTCACCTTAACCTAAAACTCGAAGGGGCCCCTAGCGAGATACTCAACAATCAACAAAGACAAGCAGCTATGCAAATGTCAAACGAATAAAACATGTTCGTGTACACTTTGGCTCGTGTTTAAATATCTGAGGCAAGGCACACTTGAATAATGTCCTTAGGTTCAGGGGGGGACGGGGGGGCCCATAATTCCCTACACAGCAACGCCGAGTTTTTGTAAGTTGTGCTCGCTTCCCCGAATAAAATATTCCTGAGAGAATTTACGCAAGATCGCGCACTGTCCCTCCTTTTATTTTACCCCGGTAGGGGAGGAACACTGTAACCCCTCTTGGCAGGAGCAAACACTCAAAACACGCAGGCCACTGGCGAGCCCTGAGCAAGCTTCCGCGTTCGCCTCCGCAACACGTGACCTAAGATTCGCACGGTGCGTTCTATAGTGCTCCACTTGCTACTCCCCTCAATGCCAGCAATCATCAAACTCCTTGCTCAGTTCCGCCATATTCATAACCATGCAAAAAAAACTAATATATAATCTACTAGTTCTATATTACAGAAAGTAGTATCGTCAAATGGTTACAGTAAAGATCATCTACAACTTTTCCTAGAGAAAACTTTTCTTAAGAGTAACGTTCACAAAGTCTAAACGGGAGATGTGGGACAGAGCCCAGAAGTCACGTGAATTCCAGCAGGAGGATACGAAAAACACATTCACGGAGACCCAGTTAACGTTCACTACACCCGTCGGCTTCCTGCGTCGTTAAGAGTTAGAAAAGATATCACTCACCAAAGTCCCGTAGCTCGATATGTTACCAATTTCACTGCTTGGCTACACAAACGCACGCTGCCATGTCGAACATCGTTCCTGCGCATCGCCCCTTCTATGTGGTGCCGACCAGTCAATGCTCCGCTTCTGCTCCGTACGTCCTTCACCTGCTTTGCTATCCCTCACATTAACTTGGAAAACTTACGTAAAATCAAAACTATTTTTATAATAACTTATGATCATCAAAAATAGTAAATGAAAAGAAAAACATTGTTTAAATAGCGAACAGTTATTCTAGCGCACGCTTCTGATAGGGGTGTTAGAAATATATGTACGCATTAATCCCGAGGAGCACATCTGTATCGCTCGGAAACTGACGCTGGAATACCAAAACAAAATTACAAAAACAAACACTCAACACGCGTAACAAACAAAAACATTCCTACACGAAGCACTTTTTCTCTGAAATTCACACACAACAATGCTCTATTGGAGACTGCGATGATCTTCTTGGAAATCACGCTAACAATCGCCGCCACCAATAGAGCACACACATGAAATACTCACACTTCTCACAACAATTCAACGATCCAACAAATAGATTACTACTGATAAATGAAAACAAAAATATATCAACAAAGCAATCTTTATTAACTTATTATTCAAACAAAATGAATTACCCTTTATGAACTTAATCACTTCAAATCACCGCTAAAATAAAACAAAAGGCTATCGCTACGAACGATCTTCACTCCCTTCCCTACCCATGTACAAGAACATAGATTCTATAAACTTTCCAAAAACCCAGGTAAGAACTTTTAATTATCTATAATCCACGCCCTCCGCCGGACACAAGTGACTTCCAACTAACATGGAACGTCACACATTATCTGATGTGCTCATAAATCCAAAAAATCAATAGCATATTTTCAGGAAAAGGAATAACTGTTCTAGAACGGCCAGGTAATTCATCTGACCTGAACCCAATTCAAACAAAAATGAAGAAATTGAAAATCTAAGGGCAATCATGAAGAATAGAATCCAGAAACAGTGCAAGAAACAAAAATGGTCTCATTGAATGCATCAAAAATGTTTGGAAAAATATTCCACAGGAACTTTTCTCTGGCCTTACAAATAGTATGCCCAAAAGAATTGAGGGAGTTTTTAAGCAAAAGGTGACTTTACAAAGTAGTAAAATTAATTATCCCAAACTTTTGAAACAAGTGTTTACAGAAGAAAAATTTTTAAATTTTATTTCTTTGAATTTAGTGTATATTACCAATATTACCATTATATTTTGATATTTTATGAACCATTAATATTCCAAACAAACAAACAAACAAATAAATAAATAAATAAATAAATAAATAAATTATGAAGGTTGAACAAATTTCATTAGTTATTTGGATCAAGGTTGTTGCGTGCATTTTTTAATTTGTTTAGATTACATTTAACTTAGGTACTATATTCCAAGCTTTTGAAACTGACTTTACTGCGAAGTAAACTAGGACATTCATTTTATATCTCATGTTGTATTGTATGTAGTTAATTATTCAAAAAAACGTCCATTTTACAATACCATGTTTTATTCAATTTGAATTAGTCGACTTACGTCCTTTCGGACATCTTCAGATTCGTTACAACTGATTTTTAAATTTCTTACAATACAAATATTGTTCAAAATTAAAATATTTATATTGTAAGAAATTTAAAAATCAGTTGTACCGAATCTGAAGATGTCCGAAAGGACGCAAGTCGACTAATTCAAACTGAATAAAACATGGTATTGTAAAATGGACATTTTTTTGAATAATAAACTAGGACATATTTTTATGGACACCTTGAAAAACAGTTTTCAAAAAATTATATTATTATCGAACATTTGGTCGGTTTTGCCAAATGTCTCCCAATACGTAATTCCAAGACATATTACAGTGAAACCTCCCATAGCGGACACCTCCTAATAGAGTCCTGGTCCCTTTGATAAGAACTCTCGTTTTCCCTCTAAATAAAGGGCACCTCCATTTCAGCCCATTGGTCCTATTTGGAGGTTTCACGGTACTATATTCCTCATTCTCTAATCTTAACTGCAGAAGATACAATATTCTAAAGATTCTTTAGTCTTTTAAACAAACTTACATTTTTAAAAATAAGAGATCTATCATTAGTCGTGTTCACAGCCTCTTAATTTTTCTCACTTTTCTCGCTTATGTCAGTACCCATTTTCCTCTCTGCTTTTCTTATTTTTCTGGCTTTATAGCCACTAACTTCCGGTTTAGTGGTAGCCATATTGAATCGCTGCTTCGCTCGTTTCGATGATAAAACTTGTAATTTAAAGGCGTAAGCAACATATATAACATTGTAAATTTTGTTGGTTATAAATTAAGGAATAATAAAACCATGGAGAACAATAAAAAACATTTTTCACAATAAGTCACTTACTATAAGGATCGTACAATTGAAAACAAAAGTTATTCATTTTATCCAAAGTGTATATGCGGAATTTAAAAATACTCTCCAAATGCGTTAAGGCATTTATCCCACTGTGTAACAAGGAGTGTAATTCCTTTATGGAAGAAGTCTTTCGGTTGCGTGTGGAACCATTCTAAAACCTCTTCCTTCACTTCATCGTCCGACTGAAACTTGCGGCCTTTCAGATGTTTCTTGAGATCCCCAAACACGTAGAAAGTCACATGGGGATAAGTCAGGGCTGTAAGGTCGATGCTGCATTGCTTCCCAGATGAACTTTTTGATGAGGTCTACCATTGCTTTTGAGGTGTGAGGGTGCGCGTTGTTGTGGAGAAGAAGCATTCCTTCTGTAAGAAGTCCAAGACGCTTGCATTTGATGGCCGCGCACAGTGCCTTTAATGTTTCCCCATATCGTGCTGTGTTAACTGTGGTGCCTTTTTCAAGCAAGTCCAGTAAATCGGGCCTTTGCGATCAAAAAACACGGTCACCATCACCTTCCCCGTGATGTTTACGATTACTTTTGATTTTTTCGAGGGTGGTGACCCATAATGCTTCCATTGACGATTTTGACGTTTGCTTTCAGGCTAGACGAAGCGATCGCGCGCAGAGCTTTGAAGCATGAGCTATCGTTCTTTCTCAGCTGATGCAACACTTGCAACCTACTGTTGAATTTGCACGTGGGGTTTCGCAATTGTTGAAAACAAAAACTTACGATCCTACACATCGTCTTTTTTTCCCACACAAATTTTCGGTTTCATTTGTACGACCCTTATACTTTTCAAACAATTTCAATATGTTCATCATGCTATTTATGGCTGACGATGCAAAAGTAACAAAAGCAGCAAAAGTGATCTTTTCTCTTCTGGTTTCATTCACAATGAAAACCTATTTTCTTTGCTTTTCAAAAGCAAAGACAAAGTCACTTTCCCTTAAGTGAAAGAATGTGAATGCAACTATTAAAACCTTAATCTTAGACTGTGAATTTCAGTCTGCCAAGACAAAAATGAAAGTTTTAAGAAAATGAAGTACTTACCAAATGACATTGACTGATCTGTCTTTCTCCTCAGAGGTTTCTGTGTGATGAGTTCTAGCTGATTTCATTATTAAATATCTCCATGGTTGAATGTAACTTAGCCACGTTTCCATGATCTATTAAGAAATTATTACTTCACAAATCAAGAACTTTTTATATAAATTTTACACTGTTCTAATTTTATACTATTTTTAATTTATATGCATTTTGTAAAATTTCTAATTTTTGATAATTTCTTAAGAACATGTTGTTACATTTCTACTTATTTCAAAAAGAGAATTACTATACTCAGTCTCTCTATATTGGTAGACAAAATCATGTTACGCAAACTGTGTGAGGTCAGAAACTGTGGACAATGGTCAACTAAGAAAAAAATAAGAAAAACAATTCCACAACAAGAGTTTAATAACAGCTCTTATGTACATTTCGCTGACGTCAGCTTCTTCAGTGGGAACTTTGGACAGTCTTATATTGAGATTACACATTGTGAACAGCCTTTTATAATAGAAAATTTCTACACTGATGAATCAGAGGAAAACTAAAGACTAGCAATGACAAATTCTTAGTAGAAAAACCAACATGACTATAATGACCTATGTCATGTGACTCAGACTTTCTTTCTCTCTTTTTTTTTTTTTGCCTTCATTCTTTTTTCTTCCAAAATGTCAAAAAAGTGGTTTTATTATTTTTTTAATTTCTGAAATGGAATTTGGCTGCAAAGCTTCAGCCATTTTTATCCTATCACATGGGAACGCTGACCTTCAGCTTCAAGGAAAGGTGAAAGCTCAATGTTTTAAATCAGTTGTGCACTTGTGCGGAGTACTTTTTTTTAGTTGCATTTATTTGCATCTGCAAAAAGATCACTTTAGTCACATGAGCTTCTGTTGGCATTTTAATTCCTTTTATAATAAAATAAAGTTTCCATAGCCAGCTCTAATCCAGACATAATTTTTTTATTCTAAAATGATAATTAATGCAACAACAATGTAAATGCCAACAATGAAAGCCATTGCTATAAGAAACATTTAATCAATTCAACCCGACTTTCTAATATATATAAAAGAAAAGGAAAAAAAAAAAAAAAAATATTAATACAGCATAGTCCCATTTCAGTTCTTAATTCTTCAAAGCGGGGACGAGGAAGTGGTTTTGTTACTGTATCTGCAATCATCCTTGTAGTCTCACAGTATTTAAAAACAATTATATCGTTTTCAACAAGATCATGAAGATGATGGTGTTTAACGTCAATATGCTTAGTACGTGCATTAATTTTCTCCATTAGTAAGTTTTATACATCTTAGTTATCTACTGTAGGTTCAGTCACACATTCACCTAAATCTTCTAAGAGTTGACATAGCCAAATGACTTCTTGACTTGCAAGCGCAGCTGATACATACTTTGCTTCTGTAGCAGATAAAGCGACAGATGTTTGTTTCTTGCTAGCCCATAAAATTGGTGCATCTTCAAGCTTGAATAACTATCCACTTGTAGATTTTCTATTTTGATGATCACCCACCCAATCAGCATCAGGGTTCTCCCCAGGCCCTCTTTAATGGGCGCGCCGCCCGGCTGAAGAATACACGAAAAACTGCACAGCACTGCATAACATTTTATTTGTTTTTGTTTTTAATTTTTGTCCGCCCGGTTATTTTAGCTTACTGCCTACCTGATAAAATTTTCTGGAGAGGTCACTGCAGCATCCACACAGCTTACAAGTTGAAGTTTACTGCCTGCAGATATTCTTAACTTAAAGTATTTTGTTAGTTTAAGGCACGCAACAATTTCTTGATAGCTTCCCAATCTCTATTTTCTAAGCATCTACTTAGGATACTTGTTGCGACCATAATATCAAGATGCTTGTTAATAGCAACATGTAGTAGCATTCCTACTGCTTTTCTATATTTTTCATTATTCAGCAGACGATCATACTCCCCTTCAAACTTGAAATACAGTGCTCCCTCTATATAACACCAAATTTTTATGGACTTGCCATTATAAATTGGGCATTATGTAAAGTGCACTTATATAGAGGGAGCACTGTATTCTGTATTCATAGGTGTGAATGAACCTTTAGCCTCGGTTAATCCAAATTCATCGATCATATCATTCATTTTTGCAGGCTGGTTGCACAGAACACTTCCATCCTATGCACGAGCAATCTGTATTCCTAAGTAATATGCAATATCTTCCAAATTTTTACTTTAAAATGTTGATTCAGTGATGATTCAAGCTCTGCAATAGCCTTCTCATTTTCATGAATAATGATAAGATCATCAACATACAGGAGCAAATATATTTGTTGTTTTTTTCTTTTGGTAAATAGACATGGATCTGCTTTACTTCGTGTGAATCCCCGATTCAAAAGAACCTTATTCATTGTAAAGTTCCATACCAGAGCTGATTTTTAAGTCCATAAAGGGGGTTTTTGAAGTTTGCATACAAGATGTTCTTCTCCTTTTTTAATATATCCTTCAGGTTGAGACATATAGAGTTCTTCTTCAAGTTCTCCATTAAGAAATGCGGTTTGAACATCATAATGCTTAACTTTGAGTTGTCGCACAGCTGCTATTATCATTAAGATTCTGAAAGTAACATCATAGTCATCTCCATATTTCTGTGAGAAACCTCTAGCAAGTAATCTTGCCTTATATTTCTCATTACTGCCATCAGCATTATGTTTTATCCTGAAAACCCATTTACAATCAATAGCTTGTTTTCCAAATGGCAACTCAGCAAGTTCCCAAACTTGTAAATTCTGAAACGATTCAGTTTCTTTGTTAGCTGCCTTGATCCACCTTCGCTTTTCATGATTTGGTAATAGCTGCATTTTCTTCCATGAGCTTGGCTCTGAGTTTTGTATATCTTGTGACACATGCAATAGACGTCGGAGAACAAGATATATGCCTTTATTCGCTGTTGAAGAAGTTCTAGGTTTCGAACAATTTTGGTCTTCTGTTTCTTGTTGATCAGTTACTCCTGATTGCTTTATTATATACTTATTGGTCATGTCTTCGTCATTGTTTTCTGTCTGCTCAAATCTATTTATTTTATTAAGTTCCTTAAATCCTGTTGTGACGTCAATGTTTTGACCTTGTTGTGGAAATATGCAAGAACTTCATAAATGATATTGATATTAATATATTAAGGGGTGTGACAGGACAACTTCATCCTGGACATTTGCTTCCCAATATATATGTAGGCCTATATTAAAATTTGTACATTGTAATGATGTAGCCACGTGTTTTCAAATAATTTTCAAATATACATGGTGTCTCAATGGGTCTTTCTAATTTCTGTAATTGAATAACTCGTCAACAGACAGTTAGTGTCACCAAATGTCGTGTGCATGGGCAGGGTCCCAAAGGAACGTTATTTACTGAGTCTGGTATTTTCTTTGTGCGAAAATGGACCGTTAATCAATCAAAACAGTGTTTTCTTAGTCAAAACTTTTTATCTTTGTGACCAGATACTTGTCAAAACACTCAGGAAAAGGTCCATTTAGTGCTAAGGCCAACGTTAAGCATGTTATAAGCATTAATTACCAAGTTTGAATGAATATGTTCAGTGGCTCATGACAAAGAGAAGACCAAAGAAAAGATGGTAAGGATGCTCGACAACATTGCCACTGCCAACACAATAATGGAGGAAGAGTCTTCAACATCAACCGAGCACTTGGCTCAGAATTTGATATCAGTTCACCCACTCAAGGATAATAGCTCGCGAAGATCTTGACAGTTTCATTTACAAACTCAGTTTAGGACAACCTCACAAGCCGGATGTAGTTGACAAAAGACCGGAGTTCACCAACATCATGTGGCAAACGACTGACACTAGTTTCAACCCCGGTAATATTGTTTTTTTACCAATGAGTCACTTCTGGTTGGATGGGTGTCAAATCGTCAAAATTATCAAATTTGGGACTGCAGAAGTTTGAAATGGTCTTTGTCAAGCTCTTCATCCACAAAAGGTCACTAGGTGACTAGAGTGGTTTGTGTGCTGATGGCATCTTAGATCTGTCCAGATAATGAATTCAGCACACTACATTGAGTTCTTGACAAAGACGTTCATGCCTGATGCCTATTACGAACACTGAATCCAAGACGTGTGGTTTCAGCAGGATGAAGCATCTCCAAATTTAACAGCCAAGGTCCTGGACTTGCTCAGAAGAAGGGCCCAGCAAACAATATTTACGGGACAGTGTAGTACCCAAGTGAAATTCTGAGGAGGTGGTATCATGGTCTGGTCCTGCTTTTGAAGCTATGGTCTTGATACTCTTGTTTTATTTCGCGAACCATGAATACCGAAGCGTACCAAACAGTTCTGGACAATTCTGTGCTACTGACATTGTGGGAGCACAGTGGTAATGGCTCATACCTCTTTCAGCATGACAATGCTCCCTGTCATATAGCAGGTGTTATTAGCACCTGGTTTGAAGAAATGGGTATGGGGAAACTTAACTGGCCAGACCATTGAACACCTTTGCAACTAATTGGAATGCCAGTCGAGAGCAAGGTTATGCCACCCAAAGAACACCACTGAGCTGTTTGCCAATTTGAAGAATGAAGGGGAGTAAAAGACCGCCGACACGTATCGCAAATTGGTGAAAAGTCTTCCTCAAAGGGTAGTGGATGTTATTACAGTGAAAGGTGGCCCCACACAATACTGATATAGTGCAAGGTCTGGTTTAATTCACTGGTATGGGGAGTCTGGTGGCGAATGGCCAGATATTGTACATATGAGGTATGGGAAACAAATGTCTCAGGATGCAAATCACTGGGATACAATTCCCTAGAACCATTATTGAGATGCTCTTAAAGTATTGTGACGGTTGACTTCTTAGAGAATAGATTATATTGTTTTGAATAATCTTAATTTTCTGCATTTCTGTAACACTATACAATATTAAATGGAAAAAAGTATTCGGATACCTGATGAAAAATGTAAATTTTGACTGCGATTCAAATTAGATGCTTGCATGTAATATTGTTATGCTCTCATATATAAGATGCATCGCTCTATTACAAAACTAGTTAGTTGGAAGAATACAATGCCACACGGAAGTGAGTTAACAAAGTTTCAACGAGATATGGTGATTGGGTGCCATATCAGCATTGTTTTAATTCAAGGAATTGAGAGCAGTCTAGAGATTCCAAAATCTACAGTAGCTGAAGTACTTTGAAGATGGAAGACTAGTGGTGCAGCTGCTACAAAATAGCAACCTGGCAGGCCTCAAACTGACAGATTTCCTCGGAGAACCTTGAAATGCATGGCTGGAAAATCACGCCAATCATCTGCAGCTGAAACTGAAAAAAGACACCAGACTTTGTCTTTGCTTGAAAACTATCTAGTATTAGCGGCATTCATTGGGTTTTCATGATAGAGCAGCTGCACAAGCCTTATATTACTAAATGGCGTTTGAACTGGTGTTTAGCAAGTTGTTCCTGGACTTTAGAACAGTGAGGGCCGTTTTGTGGAGTGACGAATCGCGATTTACTCTTTGGAAATCAGATGGATGTGTAGGTGTGGCAATTACCTGGAGAATGATTCCGTCCAGATTGTAGAGACCTGGTAGAGGCCTGTGTCATTTCCAGTAGGACAACGCTTCATGCAATACTGCAAGGATTTTAACAGAATGGTTTGGCCAGAATGATGTCGAACTTTTGGACTGGCCAGCCCAAAGCCCATACCTCAACCCAAAAGAAAGCCTTTGGGACGAATTGGAGCCAGAATTAGAAGTTTGGGAAATAAACCTTCTTCACTGCCAGCTTTGGGGTTTGCTTTACAGTAGAAGTGGATTAGAATTCTGCAAGCAGTTTCTCAGATAGTACAAAGAATGCCATGAAGGATAGTAGAAGTCTAATGACTTTTTTTTAAAGACAAGATGGTGCCACAGAATGTTAATTTAATACAAATAAAAGCTAAACGTCTAAACCAAGCATGTGTCTGAATACTTTTTTCCATAGAGTGCATATATTTATTGAAAAGAAACCGAAAGAAAATATTACCAATCGAAATGATGCGTCCAGGGGCCAATGAGCAATGGAATATTGAAGGAAAGAGTATAATTTCTTCTGCAGAAAATGAGGAACAACAGTCCTGAAAATATTTTATTATCATTAGTACATGAAGCAATTGAAAATCCTTAGTCCAAAACAAAATTTACACATTTTCAAAATATAATAACATTCTAAACCTAAACAAAATAACAATAGTAAATAAAACATTAAAGAACACAGATTAAATATCTAAAAACTGACATATTTATTTTAAATATTTGTTTGAAACTAAAAATTACATCAGCATCCAATTGTATCTAAATTACATGGGAAAGATCTTCATAACAATAGTAAAATTGATGGTAAATTACAGTAAATAATCATGATCGGATGATTATTAACAAGATCTCAGCCTAGGAGTGGAAAACTACCTCAAGAAAAGAGAATCAAGAGACTAATGTGCCAAAAAAAAAAAAAGAAGAGACAAAAAGAGACTAGTATACCAAAAAAAAAGATACCTAAAGAGACTAGATTGACCTATGTTCTTATATTAATTTTTATATTTTTTAATAACCCATTATCAAAAAGGACTAGAAAAAATGAAAATCTATACTGATCGCAAAGAGCACAATAAACATTTATAACAAAACCTGACAAGTTTTTCAATTCAATGAGAAACAGCTTCATTAGTTTCT
>JAHWFO010063028.1:304204-340990 GCA_023313115.1 Rhysida immarginata
TGAACTGCTCTAGGGCTGCCGTTATGAACTGCTCTAGGGCTGCCGTTATGAACTGCTCTAGGGCTGCCGTTGTGAAGGTGTACCACAACTGGACGAAACAGACAGTTTTGAGCAACCGAAGAGGTAACTGTGGGGCCCCACGGGCCATCGATCCTAGAGGCGAGCGTCGGTTACAACACCTGGCCAAGACCACTCAGCGTGCCACTGTTGAGCAACTGACACAGCAAATGAACAGTGGGGCCACTAGGCATGACAGTGCAACAATCCCTCTTGAGGTTGGCGCTCCGGAACAGGAGTATGGTAACAGCATCCATGTTGACACCTGTGCATCACCAAAAACGCCTCCAATTCGCAATGGACTATCGCTACTGGCAAAGGGTTGCTTTCTCTGACGAGTCGCAGTTTCTGGTGAACAGAGTGGACGGACGATGGAGTATTCCCCGGGAAGCATCTGAGAACAGGCATCCCGACACCATCGTTGGCAGACGACAGGCTGGTGGGGGAAGTGGGACTGTTTGGGGGATGTTTTCATGGTATGGTCTGAGCCCACTGATATTGCTGGAGGGTACACTGAAAGCGGTTCATTACCTGACGATCGTCGCAGACCAGGTACACCCTTTCATGTTGACAGTGTTTCCTCAGGGTGATGGCACATCTCAACAGAACGATGTTCCCTGCCATACTGCCAAAATTGTCCACGACTGGTTCAAGGAGCACGAGGCTACTTCCATGGCTACCAAACTCCCTGGACCTCAACCCCATTGAACATTTGTGGGGCCATCTCGATCGCCATGTCCGCAAGCTGAACCCTCCACCATGCATGGTGATGGAATTATGGGATGCACTGATCGCTGAATGGTCCCAGATACATGCAACTACCTTCCGAGGACTTATCGACTCTCTGCCACGTCGACTAGCTGCTGTGCTTGCCACCAAAGGTGGATATTCCGGATACTAGCAGGTAGTCATTAATTTGTACTAAACCTGTATGTCCTGACCATTTACTATTTGGTGATAATTTTCAAAGTATAATATACATTACACTTATTAAAACATGAAATTATACTGCAGTTGTTTTTAACATGATGAAATAAATTCTGAAGAACTAAATTGTAATAACAATCGCAAAGACATGATTTTACTTCAATAAGAAATTCTGACATACCATGTCAGTTGAAGTGGCATGTGGGCCTGGAAAAGGACAATTTTTTTTTTTAATTTAGTAGTAGCTTATTTTATTTACTTTTAGAATCGTTTGTGACTGTCGTTTCGTTTGAGGGGGGGAGAAGGGTATGATAATCTATGTGTTGTTTTGTGTTTCTTCAGTTTGGTTCTTGATTAGCGATTTGAGGAGTATTCATTAGCGTATGTTTATCATTTGAATATTTAGTTGTTTATTTGCGATAGTGAGCTGCGTGCGTATTCGTTTCTTGTAAGAGGTTATTGTTGAGAGCATTATTAGCGATCGTAGCTGTCCTCTGTTGGAGCTGTGTTTAAGAGTTTTTTCTGAGAAGATCGCCTCAGCTTCTAACAGAGGATTGTTACGACTGTTTTCTGAAAAAGAAAGAGTCACTGATGCATCACTTGCGTGTGAATGTTATTTATTAGAGTTTATTCTGGGTTTTTTTTTTTGTGTGTAAAAACTTTCGAGCGGTACGGACATACCTTTGTTTTGCCAAGCGATTTTCCCTCCATGTTCGAATGCGAGGTCATGGAGTAGAAATCGCAAAATTATATACGTTGGAATTATTTGTTACCTTTTTAATTATTCCATTTGTCAAATGTTTAAACCAAGATGTAGTTTATCACGACAATTGAGCCAAAATACAAATGGAAATGCAGAGCGCTCGGCTATGTTGGAGCAGACAGCGAAACGAAGATGTCTGCCCAGAGTGGAGCTCGGGAATTTGGCAGTTGGAGAGCGGTCGCCTAAAGGAATCAAGGACGGTAAATCTGATGATTGGGAGGAGTATTGGTGAGTGACTCTTTTTATTTCACATTTTCGTCGCGAGGAACAGCATGCAGAACTTTCTAGAGCGTTTAGAATTCAGCTGTACCATCAGTCCTCCCGCAGAAGGTAGCGGCCACGTTCGTGACTCTTTCCTTGTCTGCGCCCACACCATGCTTAATGCAACGTCACCACCGTGGACAGATACCCAAGCTGCCTTGTTGAAGTTGTATTAGGAAGAAACACTATTTTTTTTTGTTTACTAAACTTTACTTTCTCTTTAAGTATGTTAGTAAAGCACCGTGATCGTGATGGCTCCACATGGTTCAAGTGCGGGTTGCCCAGCGACTAAGAGCCTCGTTACCGAGTTTAAATGTTAGACGTTAGCAGGCGTAACAGTGACTGCCTACTTACTTACTTTTCAAACCCGCATATCCATTAGGGTCGCGGGGGCAGCAGCCCTATGGAGGATCTCCAGTGATCGCGATCTTCCGCCATCAGGCGCATGTCTTCCCTGGTAATACCCAAGTGACTCGAACCCAGATTGTCCATATAGTCTAGCCACCTGGTTCTAGGCTGACCTCTTGGTCTCTTACCCACCGGCTTGGAAAATAGCAACTGCCTAGGAAGGCCACATGGCCATACCAGTGCAACTGAGATCTCTCAATGCTGAGAAGTAGCTACTCAACACCTAAAGACTCCCTTATTGTGCTGCTGTACACTATCTAGTAGGGTAACACCTGCCACACCTCTCAGAAATCTCATTTTGGCCGCTTGTACCCGCGAACGCACTCTTTCGGTCATTACCCAAGCTTCATGACCATAAGTGAGAATGGGGACAAAGACAGATTTGAAGACGGAGAGCTTGGCTTTGTTACCCAGCTCGCGTTTCGTTACCACGGATCGCCACAGTTCACGTCTGACACAGCTTGCTGCAGCAATCTGAGCATCCAATTCTTTCTCCTGTTGTCCATCACTCATGAATGCAATCCCGAGATACTTTAATTTCTCCACCTGTCTCAATGAGGATCCCTTAACATGGAGAGCGCACTGACCAGGCTGTCTTGAAAGGACCAGAACCTCAGTTTTAGCCACACTGATCTTCATCCCAGCTTCTTCACATTTGGTTGCAAACCGGTCTAGTGCATGCTGAAGGTTCGTGCGAGAAGATCCAAGGAGGACAAGGTCATCAGCAAAGAGCAACCTCTCTACCAGGCAGTCGCCCACACAAACACGCTCATCGCCTCGGCTGCCCTTGTCTATCCAGTCCATAAAGATAATGAACAAGAGGGGCGACAGTATGCATCCTTGGCGGAGTCAAACACCCACTGTGAACGGTCTTGACTTAATGCCATTTATCCGGACACACATCTCAGAGCTTTCGTACAGAGACATGATAGTGTGACATATGATAGCAATAAATTATTCATTCTTTTATTTTAATCTGTATGCGTTTTAATATTGATTATTGGGGTTCGTTTTGAAATATCGTATTATTTTGTTTTGATAATTATTAAATAGCAATATCTGAGTGTGATATTAAAAAACGCCAACAATGTGTCATTTAATTGGTTATCATTGTTGGCCAAGATGAAAATTCTCAGTATTGCAAGGGATGCTGACTCGTTGAGACAATTGTTGCGTGTGTTGTCGTCGTTTTTAGAATTAACTAAGAGATTGAAAAAAAACTTTCGGACAAGATGGTGTTTTTTTCGAGTAGCGAAAATAAGCGGAGTCCTTTTGCTATTAAGCCTGACGGAGTAATGGACGGATCGTTCTGAAAACGGATCAATTAATAAACCCGTTCTACTTGAGTTCAAACAATATTTATGTTTGTATTATCATATGAATTTTATTAGAATTGTTATGCTTATTAATATTATTGCCTTTTATTTCTCCTTGACTACTCAATGTGAGCAATGTCTACAAAGATAATGTGGCGATGTTCCTTTGTCATGTTCAGTGCTATTATCGTTCTTCTGCCCCGACGTGTTTGGCAGTGAAGCCGTGCCGTTCGGTGTTACATCGAGGGAAATATCTGGCAGAGAATTGGTGAGTTATTGAAATAAATTTGTTGACGGCCCCCCGGGAACTTTCGGAAGTTTAATATGATGTATTTGAGGAGCTTCGAACATCCTGTTCTTAGCTAAGAATAGACTAGAACTCTTGAGCGTCGTGTATCTTAGAAGAACTGAACTCAGTGCATATGCAAATTAGAGGAGTGTTCTAAAGTAATGCGCTAAGAGGAGTCTTGTAATCGATAATTGTTGTTATTAAAGTAATGCTTAAAATTACCAACCAATTTAAAAAACGTGTAAGGTAGTGCAAGTGTCCAAGAGTTTATTAATGTTAATTGTCTCAGTGTAAAAGTAGAAAGGTTACACCACTCTAGTGGCTCTGCTGATAAGCTGTTTGATGGTCTTGCGTCATGGGCATTGAATGAGTATAGTAAGTGGCCCAATATCTTCGTGTTGTAAGTGACGCAATGCGTCCAGTACATATCTGTCCTGATAGTCCATAAAGGGGACTCTGGAGGGTTAATGTTCCCCCCCCCCTTCTATTGTTAATAAAAAATGGTGCACACAACGTTTTCCGTAAGTTGTGGTTTAGATATAGTCTTCGATAAGAGACCTACATAACAATACAGCCGATGACTGAGCGCATGGTAGAATTTAGGTACCTTGTGGAGATATTGTACTAAAGTGATTTATGAGGTATGGACCTTGTCAAACCAAAGGCAGGAAAGATATTGTTTAACGAGGATGCCTGCCAAGGTGAAGAAGTTTGTACAGTAGATTAAGCTGGATTACAATAATACTTAGTGGGGCTCCCTTTAATTTTGGTTAATAGAAAATGTTACTGTGTAGTATTTGTATGATGAATAAATTATGGCAACAGTGCGGTACACTGTGAATTTTATTAGATTGAAACCCGTTGTCGACTCTCATTTACAGCTCCCAAACCCGTGATTGCTCACGGGCGCACGTGGAGGTTGCCTTTTGGTACCCCCAAGTCACGGACCCCACCCCCCCCCCCATGAGCGTCACAATAGCAACCAGTAATTGCCCATCCACTCCATACTCTTGCAACACTTGCCAGAGCTTCTCCCGAGGAACTCTGTCATATGCTTTTTCGAGGTCCACGAAGCAAGCATAGACCTCTTTTGCATACTCCCAGGATTTCTCAAAGATTTGCCTTAGAGCAAAGATGTGATCAGTCGTGCTTCGGCCAGGTCGGAAACCACACTGCTCACCCAACAGTTTGGAGTCGACTATTTCCCGCCCTCTCTTCTCCAGACACTTAGCGTACACTTTCCCAGGAATGCTGAGCAAAGAGATGCCTCGATAGTTGTTGCAATCTCTCTGATCTCCCTTTTTGAAGATAAATGACTGCCTAGCCACGCTGATATAACTCTGAAGCTCGCCAGTGACGGCCGCGTCAGGAACCTCCATGCCCACCAAGAAGGGTTACTGTGCCTCCCCCCCTGGTTGCTTAAAAGGAGGCACTGTGCGCCGTCGGGCGTCAGTTACTAAGGGATACTTATACGGGGGCACGGGGTGCTTCATGTTTGATGCACCGGCCGAGCAAATAATCTGTGCTCTCGCTGTATCCTGGACGCACCCTCAGCTTGCAGGGGCAATCATAAAGCACGTGCAGGAGTGCCAGTAGTTTTCTAAGAGTGAGGCGCCACTCAGTTAAACACTTAATTTTGACTTGTTAATTGTGACTTATAAAGGGGCCCCTCGTTATGTAATGTTGTATTGATGAATATGAGATGTATCATAGCTATTAACAATGACAGGCTAGAATAAATCGTTGATGAACTGTAATTATCTCTGTGTCAGGTTGTCCTCGTTTGTTTGATCCCGAACCCTTAGCATTCACTCCCCCCGACACGAATCGCATCTGCGGTCGCGACACCATTGCAGAACTGTCGTCTGCTATACACAAGCATAGGAAAACATACCACAATTATTATTATTACCAATAACATGAGACAAGAATTACTCAGGCATGTTCAGGTTTTTTGGCAAAGAAACTGCTTATCAAGCGGATATTTTCTCTTGTCAGCACTCTTTCTTAAAGTTTCGACTTCTTTCAGCTTTTGCTGCTCAGTTTTATGCATAGTTTTAACACGGTTTAGCATACCCTGCACAACACAAACATATGCAAATCCCCCTTTTTTATTGCTCTTTTCAGTCTTTCGTTGGCTTCAGTAAATAAACGATCAGATGCTTCAGAGGATTCCTCATGGTCATTCTTTGCCTATGATATCTTACTCTCAATGTCAATATTTTTTTTCTACACTCTTCAACTTGTTTTACTTTTTCTTCTTTCTCCTTTATTAAAAGAATATCCTCTTTTTTCTGCTTTTCCTCCTCTTTTTTCATTCATTTTTGTTCCTTTAGTGTATTTAGTCCTGCTATGGCACACTTTGACCCTTAGCAATAAACTTTGTTGTCATAGGAACCAAGTAAGGCTTGCTCTCAATGGCTTTCAATGTATCTTTGATGGTTAAAATTGCATCTAATGCCAGTTCACTAGTAGAAGCCTTATCCTCAGTCAAAGCCAATCTTGAAACTAAAAAACCCTTTAAATATCTGAGTTTCCATGGGACAAAGACAATACGGTTATGACAATCTTTAACAATTAATGATATTTATCATGTCCAGCTACGTCAGTATTATTCAAAACATTTGACCAATAACGTTCAAATCTCCCTTCCAATGGTGGCTCTATTTCTATCTGCATTATGTTCCATTCTTCTTTAACATTAATAGATAGTTATCTGGCAACTACAACTATATCTTGACTACTCTTTTGATTTTTCACCTGGGATGGAAGGAACCATGATTGCCATACCAGACTAGGTTATCTATATATTTAAGTTGCAAGGCTGATATTTTAGACAGTTCGTTGATGAAAACTACTGCATCTATAAAATTCATTTAGGTCTTAAATGAAAGGTCTTGGTCTCTAGATTTGTCAAATTCAGTTTCCTGTCCATTATTACCATAAATAAGCGCTAATTTACAATTCAAAATTCCTTTATGCGCATGCATAATAATAGGATAAAAACTGACAATTTTGCATTATTTTTGCACGTTTAATCATTGTTGGCGACGGATTGAAACGTCACCTGACTATTGTCGTCTGAGCAACATTTATATACTTAAGTTGCAAGGCTGATTCTTTCGACAGTTCTTTGAAGAAAACAAATGCACCTCTAATATTCATTTTGTTCTTAAATGAAAGGTCTTATTCTGTAGATTTGTCAAATTTAGTTTTCGTCTTCGATACTACTATTAATTAGCGCTTATTTACAATTGGAAATGCTTTTGCTGGCAAACCAAACAATCCTCTCTACAATGGCGTCACTATCAACAGCTTTGCTACCTTTGATGATCGAATCAACAACAATTATGTAAACAATTAACGACAATAACAATAAACCACATTACAGGAAAAACAAGATGGTGATGGGTTGTTTACCATCAAGTTTTGACGGGATCTCTCTAGTTAACACTAAAAACTACAGGAAACATTATCAAAGATTCGACTAATGGGTCTTGCAAGAAATGCCATATTTCAGAGGAAACCATTCAATACGTCACATCCAGTTGCAAAATACTCACACGGACGAAGTATTTACACAGACATAACAATGTAGCCAACATACATCAAGATCTAGCTAAGATACACAAGCTTAGGGACATAAATTAGTGATGTGCGATACCAATGAAGCATCGATACTTTCGGCATCGAATACTTTAATAAAATACTCGATACCAATATCGAGTACTCAATGAGAAAGTATCGATAGTATCGAGTAAAAATGAGTATTTATTTATATGGTAAAATGCATTTCTGAGAGAACGTCGAACCTATACTGGAGCACGTGGAGGCTAACATCACTCATTACAATTAGACCTCACTACTATTACTAGGAGGCTATCATCACGTGTCCGAGACATTAGCTTTTTTTTTTTGTTTCCCGTGCGCCCATAGAGCGAGGCGTGAGCTCGACAGCTCGACCTCGTTAGGAGAAATAAAAACAAACACTTCGAAAGATACTTCCCTAATCAGTAGGCAGCCACTGGAATAAAAGCGTTAAAATATTCAACAGATTCTGAATTAACGCTGAAAATCGAACTTCTTCATTAGGTGACTAATAGGTTTTTTCAGTATCGGGTATCGATATTACTATGCCCGATACTTGAGTACTCGATACCGGCAAGTATCGATACTTTTTGGTATTGGTATCGGTATCGGCACAACACTAACATAAATATATCCAGACTCCACACTACAAATATATCCAGACACTGTCTTAGAGAACACCACATAAACTATATTTTGACAGAGCTATAATCACTGACAAAACTATCCCTCTTAACAGACCAGACATTACACTAGTAGATAAGCAAAACAAAGTGACTTACATAATTGATATCTCCATCCCCAACACACACAATTTACAAAAGACATACACGGACAAAATCACTAAATATATGGATCTTGGACACGAAATAAACACCTTTGGGGAATTAACAGAGTACACATTGTTCCTTTCGTTCTTTCTGCCACTGGGGTTATTCCATACTCGCTATACAAAATCCTGTCAACACTAAATTTAAACCCACACTTATACAAAACCTTCCAGAAAGCCACAATTCTAAACACCTGTCACATAGTAAGGAAATTCCTACACCCGAACATCAATACTCCCACGTGTGTGTACCTCTCCCTTCCTTGCATTTGAGTCCCTTGGGCTTGGCCCTCTTTTGGGTCCGCCTCTGGGATTGGTTTCCGAACTTGATCAGAGTTTGGCTTCCCCAAACAATAATAATAAATAAAAACAAAAGGATATAAAAAAGACAAGACAGAAACAAACATTAATCAAACAAGGGCAGTTGTTTATCCTGATACACAACTACATTGACTTCTTTAAAATCAAAGAAATTACTGAATAATTTCTCGAGTGGGTCAATTAAATTGAGACTGGTCCTCCATTTAAAGGAGCGTTTGAAACCGAAGCCAGAATGAAGTCATCAACAATCTCAGGCGCCCAAATCCTATCGGAATATACTTTAGCCAGAATATTAAAAAGACTTATGTTAATAATGTTCTTGATATCAAATACCGTATTTTTTCGAATATAGGCCGCGGCTCTAGACCCCCAAAAATCGGAAATTTTAGGAGTGCGGCCTGAAAAATAAATTTTTTTCTGAAAAAATCATTATCGGTAATTTTGGATAGAACAAAAAAAAAAGATCGAACTACTTCACGTTAGCATCCCATGATATATTAAATAGTAAATTAGATACAGTGGGGGACCACGAATCCGGAAGACCGCGGATCCAGAATTGGGTTTGATTGCTGGGAAAGGAGGGGGGGGGGGGCAAACGCAAATTTTGATCTCAAACGTAGTTTATCTCAATTTTTTGCACTTTACTTTTAAAACGTAATATTTTTTATACACTTATTAAAAGTTTTATGCTAACCATAAATTGAATCGCCTATCTTTAATGTCTAATGCTAAAATCTTCACAATTTCGTGAACAAGAAGCCTCACAAGAAGCAATAGGGCCACGTGATCAGCCATCGCAAGAAAAAAATTATATTAAGAAAAAAATTACATTCGTTGATATAATTAATTCTCCATATCACCCATGTAACATGCACAAAAATAATGCTAAACATTTAGGGAGGAGAAAAAAATATAACAAAATAGAAATGAACGTCGAGTGCTGAAACAACAACGGATGAAGAATGTTTAAGACTTGTGGAAGTTGCTTTATTTTCATATTTGCTGAATAAAATTTAGTTTTAATTAAAAATCCTTAATAAATTATATTCACAATGCACAGTTTTGAGTATTTTTGATGTTTTAGTGCATTTTCAGAAGAGACTGTTAGGCCTGATCGCTGACAATGTGTATATTCCGGTAGGCCTAATTCGCCGACAAATTTGCTGCACTTTTGAAATGTTGATTTAACACAGATACTAACTGAATTTTCCTGCAATTTCTAACACTTTTCTGCTGAAGTAAAAATAATACACAGTTATAAATGACTTTGTGATAATTCTTAGCAAACATCAGAAGGAAAATTAATTTTGACAGTGGCTAACCAAATGTGAAGGGGGTGGCCGTGGCCTGGTTGTCTCGTCGGTTGGCTAGCCAATCGATGGAGTTCAGCAACTTCAGGCGCGGCCAGCTGCTGGTTGGGTGACGGCCTGGGCTTGAGGGTCACCGCTGGCGGGACAGCTATTTGGGGCGCGGCTGTTGGGGGACTTTGGTCTGACCCATTTGCCGATTGACCATAGCTGGTGTTCCAGCAGTTGGTGACAGCCTCTGGTTCGTTTATCCCCAGCAGCTTTTCCATCATGAAACCCCCCGTGCTTCGGAGGGCACGTTAAGCCGTCGGTCCCGACTGCTACTGTCATCTCGTAGCAGTCGTTATTAATGGGATGGCGCAAAACTCCCTCGTAGGAGTAGGTGCCGCAGATTATCGCTTGCGATAATCTACCCTCTGTACCAGATAAGATAAGAACCAAATGTGAAGAACCCGGACTTGAAGTTATTAAATATTTGGTATTAAAAAAAAAAAAAAAAAAAAAAAATTCATAAAAATTTATGAATGAAAATATATGTGTGACTGGTAAATTATTATTCTGAAGGCTTAGAATATTAATTTCACTGTTAGAAAACGATTGAACAAAGGCTGGATAATTTAAAGCCATAAAGAGTTACGCTCGTTCATTAAAATGAAATGACTATAATTGTTTACACATTTCATTAATAATTTTATAAAAGTTTCTTTAAATATATTAAAATAATTTAGGTTATATAAATAATGAAATTACTGTCTAAATTACTATTTAAGATATTACGGGACCCTAAAATGATGTAGTTCGATCTTTATTAGACCCAAGAAGTTTGCAGCCTAAAGTGAATTACGGCCTTTATACAGTTATTTTTTTCATTCCACCATCAAATTTGCAGCTTTGCCCTAAAGTGAATGCGGCCAATATTCGAAAAAATACAGTAGTTTACTATTTAGCTTAACTTCGGAAGCTTTAAACCTATTCTATTCTTGAGAAATTTGGCGAAACCATTAAGTTTATTCTGAACCAGATTGGGCCTGCATACTACCACCATATGAGACCCAAACACAATACAAAAGTTTAAGTATAGAAAATGCTTTGTAGAGGATAATAATAACAACTTTAATAGCGTGACAAAAAAAGTCAGGTGCTAGAAAAGAACAATTGTCAGAGAGTAAGACTCTAAGATCTTTAATGCGGTCTTTCCTATTTAATAGACCATCAGTGGTACGGTATTCATAAATAAAAGGGGCTGTCTTACCATTAAAAGACAAAATAAAAGATTTATTAACATAAAGGATAAGGCCATTGCTGCTGGCCCAGTAGGAAACAGCTAATAGAGAACTTTGTAGAAAACTTGCAATCAGCCCAGCAATCAACGCTATGGAAAACCTTAATGTCGCCCCAATAGACAATTCCTCCAAGGCAACAGAGAGATCTACAAAAATATTAAATAAGAGGGGGCCCAAGGGAGAACCCTGCAGTACCCTACTGCTAATCGTGTATCCAGGGCAGGCAGGTCTTGAGTTCTTAATCTAAAACTTCTACCAGCAAGCATAGAAGAAATCCTGGAAAGTTGAAGATGGCACAATTTACTGAGCAGGAGTTTAATATTAATGCAGTCAAAGGCCTTGGAGAAGTCAAGAAATAACGCATCGCCTGGTGCCTATAATCAAGCTGGTTCGTAACAAAATGCAGAAAGACTGACAACTTAGACTGTGTAGAACGCGAAGGTCAAAAGCCATGCTGAACCGATGATAAATAAGAGTTGATAAACGTAGTAATCTGGGCAGCAACAATTGTTTCCGACAGTTTAGTGTGAAAAGGAATGAGAGTAATAGGTCGAAAAGGGGTATTAGGTCTAGACTCTCCCTTTTAGGAATTGGTTGAATAACGACCTTTTTCCAGATGCCAGGATAGATTTTGCACCCCAGGGAAATATTACACAGATGAGTAAGAGGCTCAATCAGCGCCGTGATACAGTCCTTGAAAATGAAATCGTGAATGCCCGGTATTAAGTTAGTGAATAAAAGTCATATTAAAATAAACATTTGTTTTCTTGGTAAAATATACTGGCAGAATAAAAAAAAAATTACAAGATTTCATTATAAATAAAATAATGTTATGGAATAAAAAAATTATACTTTCAATATAATAAACCGTTTCAGTAAATAAATGAGAAAATAAATGAATGATAATTTAATTTAGCATTTTAAAATTAAATAAAAAAACTTCATTGAATGCAGATATAACAAAGAATTTGTGCCCACTTTGACATGAGCGATAGCTTCTCTGCATACCACTTTCCCACCAGGCTGTGGCAGGGCTAGTATACAGAACTTACACAAAATCAAGTAGAACTTTCCTTCTTTTCTTGTACGTTCTTTGGTTTAGCCACCTGATTTTAGGGTGACCCCATTGTTTCCATGGGATTGGAAAATAGCAATTGCCTGGGAAACCCATTTGCAGCACCCATATTATGTGGTCATATCAAACCAACAGAGACCCCTCAATGTGGCTCAATGCCTAAAGATTCCCTTATTGTGCTGCTGTAGACTGTAATAGGGTAAAACCTGCCACCACTTTCAGGAATCTCATTTTGCCTGCTTGTATCCACGATTGCACTCGTTCAATCTTTAATCAACATTCATAACCGTAGGTGAGAATGGGGACAAAGATTTGAAAAGAGAAATCTTTCCTTTTTTCCTAATTCACAGTTCATTATCAAGGATCTGTACAGTTCATGTCTGACATGCTTGCTGCACCAATCTAAGGATCCAATCCTCTGTCCTCCCTTTCATCAGTGATAAATGCAGTTCCGTGATACTTGAACTACATCCGTCTCAATGGGGCTTCCTTAATACGGAAAGCAGACTGAGCAGGCTATCTAGAAGGGACCAGAATCTCAGTCTTAGCCACAAAGATTTTCATTCCTGCCATTAATACTTGGCTACAAACCTGTCTAGTGCACGTTGATGGTTACTGCAACAAGACCCAAGGAGTACAAGGTTGTTGGCAAAGAGCACCCTCTCCACCAAGCAGTCACCCATACAAACATGCTCATCGCTTTGGCTACCCGTCTATCCAGTCTATAAAGATAATGAACAAAGAGGAGCGACAGTACAGGTGGGCCCTTAATGAGTCTAACACTTACGGTAAATGGTCCTGTCTTAATGCCATTTATCGAACACACATCTCAGGCTTTTCTTACAGAGGGTGATAGCAATCAACAATTGCCCGTCCACTCCATACTCTTGCAACACCCCAGAGCTACTCCTGGGAAACTCTGTCTCCTATTTTTTCAAGATCCACAAAGCAAACATATACATCTTTTGCCTACTCTCAGCATTTGTCAAAGGAATTGCCTTAGAGCGAAGATGTGATCTGCTGAGCTTCAGCCAGGTCAGAAACCACACTACTATTTCAGTTTTACTCACACTCTACGAGAGTCATTATCATATAAAGGGAAAATTTTAGTGATTTCTCATTTTCTTGAAATTTTTAATTAAATTGTTTAGATTTAATATCTAATTTCTTATCTAATCTTACAATTCCTGTAATATTTATGGCATTTCAAAAGGAATTTATTTATGCAATTAATAATAAATCTGAATTAATCGCCTCCATGGACTGTGACTTTTGAAAGTGTCATTAGTTTGACATAAAAATTTCTTAATAAAATTTATTGGAAGTTAATTTTCCAGATAATAAATATTTTTATATTGCTCTAATTTATATTAAAACATGTATTATTAAGTGTTTTAAATGGTAAAATTAATTTCTAAAATTTTCTGAAAAATTATGTGACTGAAATTTGATTCAATACTTTGTCACCTCCATGGATAAGCATTTTTTTCGCTACACACTCAGTAGATGTCTCTAAACTGACTTCCTTGAGCATAATTTCTTGCAGAAATCAGCCATTTTGAATACTGTTTGGCCAACTTCCGGTTTAAGTAGATAACACATGGATTTACGGTAGGTGAAACTGATACATTTAAAAACGTACCTTTTTAGAATCATGTTAATAAAATTTACATTAAAAAATTGAAAATTAATTTAATTAATGCATTAATCATGTAAAATGAAGTGTCTATTATAATATACATCAAAGTTTCACTTTTGCATAAATGATTTAAGGACGTTATCGGCTATATTAGTAAATTTCATCACCTCCGTGGGCATCACCTCCATGCTCCAATTGTGCCCAGGAGAGTAATTTTGTTCATAGTAATCTCATATAAGTAAATTTAGAATTTAAAAAATTATTTTTGTAAAAAGAAGAAATTGTTTTAGTTTTTGATTAGATATGGGACAGAGGAAATTCACGTCATTACAACTGCTGAAAGGAGGAGAATTAAAAGGGAATGTGAAAGAAAACTTAGGGAATAAATTAAATCTAATCCTGATGAATATGCCAAAAGTAAAGAAAAAGAACGTGAACATTATAGAAGAAGGAGAGAACAAAGGAAAAATTAAATTGATTAGTGAAATGACAGAAAGAGAAAAGTGCTCCCAAAGTAAACAATGGAAAATTCGTGCCAAAAAATATCGAGAAAAAACAAAGAAAACCACAACAGTATACCCGTAGAAAATTACAGTGATCAAAATAGTTCAATATATTCAAGTCCTACTACTCCTTCCATTCTTGAAACATCAGATTCAGTTTTGAAAGTTCATGTATCAAATTCTGATACTCGTAAACATTAGGGGAGTAAAAAAAGTTAGAAGAAAACACAGCTAAAGCATACAGAAAAACTGCAAAGATGAAAGATGAAATACAGAAGTGGAAGAGACAAGCACATAAATATAAAATGAGATGTGTGCGTCAACAAAAGAAAAAAACGTGAAAAATACCCCAAGGTCAAATGTAACGAAAATGCTGTAAGAAATGAGAGCCTCAAGTGACATAAAATGCAAGCTCTTGTTTGGAGAAGTTTTGACTTCACAGCTGTCTTTGAATGCCAGGTCCTTAAAAGATCATAAATTAAAGCAAACTTTTGGTAAAATGGTAACAGGGAAATTAATTAAAAAATATTGCCTTCTTCAACAATGCAAACCATTTATCTCCTATAAATCATTTAAATCAAATTTGAAATTACAAAAATCTGTCATGGCATATCAACGAAAAAAGAGAACGGTGATACCAAATGAAGTAAAGAATGATGTCCGCAACTATTTTGAAGATGATGAAAATAGTAAATGTGCCCAGGTAAAAAAGATTGCATAACCAGAGAAAAAACAAAGAAGCAGAAGAGATTATTAACGGACACCCTTCAAAATTTAGACGTCCGATTTATCGAATCTCATGGATACAGAATCGGTTATTCAACTTTTTGCCGATTGCGCCCTTTTTGGGTGGTCCAGCCACAAGTAGACAAACGTGACACATGTTTGTGCATCACACATGCAAACATGCAGATGCTTGTTGAAAAATTAAAAGAATTAAAAATAGTTCAAGAAAAATCAATTGAAGAAATATGCAACATATGCTGTAATTCAAAAGAAGATTGTTTTGAAAGAATCTATCCCCATTGTAAACCAAATAATGTTTCCTTTTTGCCATTCCATCCTGATGAAGAAATCGCATATAAGAAATGGATAACACAAAAAGAGGGAAAGAAAGTTAAAGACAAAACTGTTTCCATTCAAATCACATGCAAAGAAGTTGTATGTAAGAAAATTGAATTAGTTATCACTTTTCAGCAACTTATTCCAAAAATTTTGTCGCATCAAAATAACATCAACCATCAGCATCTCTCTCTGAGAAATTTGAAAACAAATTTGAAGAATAATGAGATATTAATTCACATTGATTTCTCAGAAAATTACCAGCGCAATTTTGCTAAAGAAGTTCAAGCTGTTCATTTTGGAGGCTCTCGCCAACAAATTACAATTCACACAGCGTTTGAAAATGATGTGTGAAAATTACTATCACATATGTGAAAATGAAAATACAGGGCGATTCAAAATGATGTCCGGCATTTCAAAATTTTACTATGCACTTATTTTATAATATAAACTAACCAGGCTGGGTTAAAATGTAGGAAAACTCAAATATTTTTAATATTCCCACAATTGGAGGCTGTGGTAGCACTAGTCTTGCAATAAAAGTAAAGATGGCGGCTGTGAATGAAAAGGCATATTGCATCTTGAAGTATACAAAAACAAACTATAATTTCAGTCCAGCGGGCATTCCATAGGCAATTTCATAAAGATTGCCCTACTGACAAAAGCATCCATAAGTGGTATGATCACTTCTGGAAACTGGATGTCTTTGTAAACGCAAGAACACAGATTAGTAACAGCAGACATGCTGAAAGGAGTTTGGGATGAGGCTGATTATCGTCTTGACATTGTCTGGATGACTCGAGGGAGTCACATAGAACATTTGTAATGCTAGAATCAAAAAAATATTTGAGTTTTCCTGCATTTTAAACCTGGTCTGGTTAGTTTATGTTATAAAATGTTCAGAGGATTAATTAAAAAATGGAACGTGGTTTGGTTCATGTGACATTTTATTAATTGTCAAATAACAGACATACAAATTTTTGTGGCAGCAAAAAGCAGGTAAAAGAAACAATCAATTTTACAAAAAAAATTAAAAGTTAAGAGAAGGTAAAGAATAAATTATGGGACAAAAATGAACCTTGTGCAAGAAATCATAGCGCGTTCAACTTGCTCAGTGGGACAAAAAAAACATCTTGGTCATCACTCCTACTGAAGAAAAAAAAAGAAAACTTACTCAGACTTTGATTTGTAAAATAGAACATCTTGCTGTATTGCATTAATAAAAAAAAGGCTTTCATAGCAATATCAAGCTAGGAACTGATCGAGGAAGATGTCAAAGAATCAATCTGAACTACATGAAAACAAGGATGCCATAAAGAAACAGCAATATTTCTTCAGAAGGAGGATGAGCTAGCAGGAGGTTTCATAACAAAATATATATACATATTCCACTGGCGGGGAGGTTGATCAGCAGCCATGCTGCACAGGAGGTCGTGTAGGGTGAAAGAAAAGCAAGAGGTGAGTGAAGAATAAACTGTAAGCAAAAAAAAATAAAAAAATTATAATTTTTGCCAACAATTAGACGGCATAACTTCCTGCAGTCGAGGAAATTATCCGCGAGGGAAAGAACGCATTTGCCACATCACACGCAGACCATAAAAAAAGTAAATTTTCGACAACAATAAGAAATATGAATTGCAACAATCAAGTGTATATATTAACAAGAAATCTAGACATCAATTTATAACTAAATTGAACATATATATTTATTAAAACATAAAATATTAAACCCAGTATCAGACATAAAAATATTATTAATCCCAATTTTCCCGAACATAAAATAAATGCATAGTAAAATTTGAAATGCCGGACATCATTTTGAATCACCCTGAATTATAAAAATGAAATCATTCTGCACAATGTCAGAAAGTTTAAGACATGATGCTGCAGCTATTTGTGCACATCTCCAACCAGTTTTGGCACAAATTAAAAAATGCATGTCCAAGATCAGCCAATTGCATTTTTTAAGCGATGGTCCCGCTACACAGTATCACAATAAGAAAATGTTTTATCTGTTTGCAACTTGCATCGTAAATTCTTTTTCAAGCTTGAAATTTTCAACTTGGAACTTCAGTGAAGCAGGCCATGGTAAAGGCACACCAGACTGAATAGGAGGAACTCTTAAAAGAACAGCAGATCGTTTAGTATTGGAAGGCAAGATATGAATTCTTTCGAAAAATTATTTAGTTCTCTCCAAGAAAAATGCACTGATATTAATATTATGTCTGTGACTAAAGAAGAAATTGAACATATTGATGCTATACTTCCTGATAACAATAAGACATACTGTGGCACGATGAAAGTGCATCAAATAACCTGGCACAAAGAGCAACCTAATTGCATTGGCTTCCATCGTTTAAGTTGCTTTGAGTGCCAACCTAACCACAGATGCACAAAATATAATCTTAAACATTCTTGGAATGTATGCCTTAACTGCAATCCTGATGTCCCTATCCCTCTTGATCAGTCAGTTATATATGACAACAATTGGTATCCTGGTAAGTTCGTTTATTTAGAACACAAAGATCAGTAAAGTTTAACCGATGTCATTCATTATATATCAAATAGGGAATTTATGTGGGGGTTTTTTTTGTTTGTTTTTTTTTGGTTTTTTTTTTTTTTTTGATTTAGGAATTGTTGAAGTATCTGAAAATCACAAAGTGACTGCAAATTTCATGGCATAGTCAGGAAGTAAAACGGCCATCAAAAATTGATCGGCAACAAATATTTGCTAAAGATATTCTTTGCAAATTAGAGCCACCATTCCCCGTTTTTCTCAAAATTTTTCTTTTTCTAATATTGATAAAATCAATTAAGTTAATGTAAGTCAAAGTTAATTAAAATTTAAAAAATAATAATAAACATTTTTTTTTGAATAAGTGGTCTCATGTGATTCATTAGATATCAAATTCATGAATTAGTGATAACCTTCGTGGATGATGAAAAATTTGAATGTTGTTCTATTTATTTTTTTTTTTATAAGTATTTGATCACTTCTGATATTAGGATTATATATATATATTGCATTACAGATTCTAAATCACTTTATTTTATTTATTTCTAAACGATTTTAATTTTCACAAAAATAAATTTAAAATAACCCTTTATATGATAATGACCCACGCTATGTGTACTCCTTTGGTCACACGACATATGCCAGCAGTAATTGAGTTTGGTCCATACATTTGGTAGCATTCCCCTGTCAATGGTTATCACATGAGCACTGATGTTGGCCTACTAGTCTTGCTGGCCTCCATCTGATGTGTCATGTGGTGGAAAATTTGTAGAACACCATGTTTAGCATTAAGTCACCTTTTTTACATAACTTATTTCTTTATTTCACAAGATAATTGCAGAATGTTCAATTTGGTTACCACCTGAAGCAATACATTATTGAAATTGTAACACCTGTTTTTCATACACATTAGTAAATGTTGTTCGAGAAATGTTTGAACATGTGTATTGACTTCGAGTTTTCAATTGTCCAAGTCTCTGGGAGGAGTTTGATACACAGCATCCTTCCCAAAAGAAAAGAAATCCATGTATTGCTTCAGATGGTAACCAAATTGAACATTTTCTGTGATTTCCTTGTGAAATAAAGAAATAAGTTATATAAAAATGGTGATTTAGGGGTAAACATGATGTATTCTACAAGTTTTCCAATGCCTTTTTTGTTGTATCTTACATGGCTAAAAAGTTTAAGAGGCCAAAGGTCAAATTTGATGTGAGCATCAGATTGCACATCTTCCTTTCCTGTAGCACTGTATTAACAGATTGTTGACAATTTTAATAAGTTTGTAGGTATTGGGTGGCTCACTTCAAAGTAAACACTTTATATGCGGATAGATAAGCAATACTTCCTTAGAAAAATTTGTTAGAAACGTGGGATGTTGCAGTATTTGTGCTGAAAGACTTGCGTGCAAATACTTGTAAAAAGGACAAGAATACACAGAGCAAACAACTCTTAACATTCTGAAGGTTAAAAAAAATGACTATTTTTGCAAGCAAATTCTGCTTTTGTGTTTCTCTGATTAATTTTAGTTTTTGCCATTAGTAAACATCCTGGCTCTACAGCATGTTTCCAAATTTCAATGTCAACGATCAAATTGCAAGAATTTTAATAAACTTAATTTTTTTTAAAAAAAAAAAAAAAAAAAAAAAAAAATCACTCATTTATTCATTTGATTTTTCTTTTTATAAATTTTAGAAGATCTGTGAACAACAGGTGATGATGCGAAAGGAAAATTTAGTGGCGACGTAGGAGAAGGGTACTCACCAATCACATGTATAAGTTTTTTCTTTCCTTTTTTTAATTTGATTGGGGGGGGGGGGGGTTGGCATGAATGGGGAGAGAGCAGTAGTGATTATCACCGACAGTGACTAAGCATCTAAGCATGAAATAGAGCTAGAGCAGCACCAAAAAGGCGCCGCCACGCACTCCTTTATTTTCAATCCGGATCCCTGGCTGTGCCTATATGGAGGCGTGCATCGGGACTGAGGAGAAGAGTGCTGCAACCCCACGTAAACACCACTATTGGACGCACCTGCGTCACTCGATGAAACAATTCATTACACTAGGCTCTATTTCCACCAATCCTCGGAATCACTAATAAACAGACACGGCTGTACTCATGCGGCAGCAAACAATCTGCCAGACCTTTCTGGCTCTACAAAACCCCTTGCAAGGCACATGTTAAAGCTCAGGATTACTAATCCCCAGGCGATTACACCAGATGGCACTTACAAACATTATCAACCAGCCTTGGCTGCCTTAACACCAAGATCATGCTGGGGGGCAATGACCATCAGATAAAGTTTAATACAATCCTTGTAACAGGTCATTCACAATGCACAGATATTAATTATGTTCCTCAAGGATCTAGACAGTAGGACTCCAATCCAGTGTTTATTCACACAGAGGACAATTTTCGATTACAACAATGACGTTGCTAAACGCTCATTCCTTTTTATTATACCCAGGGTGGGGTCAAAAGCAATAAAAGTCAGAGTACGAACAATTTGAAATGGTCTCACCAAATCAGAAGACTAGGTCCTTATTCTTCTCAACTTAGAAGACATCACATAATAAACACTCCGAACGCTATGTCGAGACAAAAGAACATCGCTACGCCACAAGGCGCGGTTAACACGCGTTCCATACAAAGGAGGCTGCACGCATCCAGAAACAAGCAACTAAACATGAAAAACCAATAAAAACAGATATTCTTAGTCTTCACTATTGCTGAAATGCTTGCACTAAATAATTCATGATGAATCGTGAAGAAGTTCCATGCTATCGAACGAGGCAAATATCAAAGCAACTCAGTTGCCACAGCTTCAACAATCCATATCAGAGCAGCCCCGTCGGCTTCATCATGTATCAGTAAAAGGGGGGGGGGGGGGAACAAGCAGAGTGAGCACCTTGCTCAGGACTTAGGCTGCATCCAGGTTTCCAACCAAAGACTCCACAGTGAGGCGATGCCTTCGAGCTCTAACCCTCTGTCTGCATTGACAGATGTGCAGCAGAAGATAAGTGGGCTCATTGAGCACTGCAATCAGGATGTCTCTTTCATCAGCAACACCAGAGAACGCCACCAAAGATGAAGACAAGAAGCTAAGGCGTAGTGAGGCCATCATGAGAGACAGTGACTCACAACTTGATCCCCTAGATGGCTTCTAGATGATATCAGGAATGGCAGCTCCTAGACGATGTTAGCACAGAGAGAAGCAGATGGATGTAAAAAACATGATATATAAGAAGAGGAAACAAACCCACAATTGACCGACGGCATAGCAAGTGGCAACAGCATGAAACTTGATGATGCCTAGCTATTAGGGCATTGTGTCACCACTGCAGGCTTGATAGCAGGAAGGTAATGAGAAACTGGAAAGGACTGTGGATAATGACATGACCAACTGACAACAACCTCTTGTCCACAAAAGAATTTTATTAAGCATATACGTATTTCGAACTCATTGAGTTCATTATTCAATGTCGATACAGAGTTTGGTTGAATTACAGAGAATATATATAAGTGGCCATTATCCAATAAAAAGGTACAAATGTAAATTACAAAATAAAAAAGACCAATGGGGGAAAAGCAATCTCTTAACATCAGAAGCGTGGACCTAGTAGAGATACTTCCTCCTGGTCGCGAACAATCGTTACAATCGATATTCGATATTGAATGCCGATTATTAAAATTACAAAGAATAAAATCAAAAAAAGGTAAAAGGTAAACAAAGATACAAAATTAAGAAATATAGAAAATTAACTTTACTCTTTAAGCAATTTGATAAGTGTCGAATCTCCTATCGGGCCTGCGTCTCCGTTTAGTAACAGGTCGGGGTCCTTCTTGGAAATCTCCAACGTCTCATAGGCGTCTAAAGCGTTCTTGTTTCTGACCTGTCTCAACAAACGGCAGTCTTGTAGAAGTATGTCATGTCCGGTGTCAAGCATATGCTTGGCCACCGCTGATCTATTCTGTAATTTACATTTGTACCTTTTTATTGGATAATGGCCACTCCGGCCCTTATATATATTCTCTGTAATTCAACCAAACTCTGTATCGGCATTAAATAATGAACTCAATGAGTTCGAAATACGTATATGCTTAATAAAATTCTTTTGTGGACAAGAGGTTGTTGTCAGTTGGTCAGGAAGGTAATGCCGACCAATGATGCACTCAACAAGACAAAGGCAATGCCAGGACAATAGATGGTAGTCGTCAAAAACCACACAGACGAGAATGCATTCAAGAAAGAAGTATCATGCATCGACTCACTCAGATAACGATTGAGATCGCTGTGCAACTCATTAGTTATGGGTGACCGAATGAACTGAGATGATATGAAGCTCTTAGTGAGCAGTGAAACCTATGTCAAAGAATCTGTGTGAAATGGGGTCATTCAATAGAATTATTAGTCCTGAAGTATCAAAGTAGCTTTGACAGACACAAACTGTAAGTAGAGATAAAGCAGAAGTCCTTCTTGATTGAAGCACCCATTAATGATCTACTTCTGAGAGGGGAGATCCAAAACTGATTAAGTTTCGCCAGTGTCTTGTGCCAGTGCTCTCAAGACATTGCTCGGTGTGATCTGGTGCATAGTAGATTGATTAGATGGTATAATGAGATTCAGAAATTTGTGCAAGTGGGTTATAGGAAATAATCTCTTTTTACTTAGCAAGAATTTAGAGAGATTGATTAGGTTGATCTTTCTTCAACCTAATTAAACTTTTTATTAATTGCCACTGATCTTTATTGTGATTCTATATGAAATAAAATTGTTATAGCCCCTTTATCATAACTGTTCATTTCTCTACCGCCTAGCCTTACTAAGAGCGAAGTTTATCCATTCCTCACTCGTCACCTATTGAAATCAATAGCATTCTCATTAAACAGAAAGAACCAGAAATTCTTCCCTTTTTACTAAGTGGTTTGAGAGAGGATACTTTCAATTACTAATTTAGGAAGCAGATGTCATATTTGGCACACCGACCAATCAACATTCATTGGCACATTGTTGTGCAGCTGAAACTACTTCAGATTGTCTTGCCTGATATAGTGAACACTTCTTACACCAATTCTGGTCTCTTCGGCTAACATTTTGATATACTTGCATATTCTTAGTGTTGGAGAAAGGGGAAAAAAACCAAAAAACTATTACATGCTTTCGTGAGAAATATATTCAAACTAGTTGTGCCCGCGGCTTCGCTCACGTAGAACTCAGTGCGGAGAAAGTTGGCGCCAAAAAAAGTTCAAAAACTGCAGCCAAAGGACAAAAACTAAACAACAACCAATACGCATTGGAAAATTCGAAGTCCGTGATTTGCCACCTACAAAGAGTATCAAAACCGGAATTAGGGTTGTCACCTTCGTCAAACAAAATTTCTCCATCTAATCTAATTAATAATTTTTCAGAGATATTAACATTTTCATTAGAATTTAATTTTTCTTTTAAATTAAACATTTCAATGGGCTTTTTTCAAAATCATGATGTCTTTTTACACAGGCTGGCATACTTTCTGAACTGTCCTGATATCCCCCATGATAAAGGATTTTGAGTTGTTTCTGAAATCGAAGCCTTCAAAGTGACTTGCGAGTCACGCTGTAACAGCTGCAATACCGGAGAATAGCTGTTTGAAACTGGACTCCAGAGAAAAAAAGACCAATACGGGAGTCTCCAGCCCAACACTGGAGAGGTGGCAACCCTTGTCGTAGAATTCTTTTAACCTCAAAAGGAAAATAAATAACCATAGAGCGGTTTAAAACTATCTAAAACTCTAGGGACATCTTTTGGCAAGCTTTTGAACATCGCATGGTTCCAGTGTTTGTGTTTTTCCGTGAGAATGGGAAGTTTTCCCGAGGGAAAAGTAGCCTAAATGTTAACCCACACTATAAGCTATAACTACACTAACACTGCATTTACATGCACACTTTCGATCCGGATCGAAAGACCAGTTTCAAGTTAATCCTGAAAAAAGTGGCATGTAAACAGGCTTCAACACCCCGATCCGGATCGAATTCAATCCAGTCGAAAGAGGTGGTTTGAAACCAGGGAAGCATGCCTCAGGAAAGAGGTCAAACCACTAATGTGCTTGTAAACACCCCGATCTGGATCGAGTTTAAATTTTCTGTTTGGTTGAAAGAAAAAATATAGAAAATTTTAGCTACAATAAGTTCTTGGTTGATTTACACCTCAACAAAATAATTATCTATAAATAAATAAATAAATAAATAAATGAATAAATTTTAAAATACATTGCATGTTTAGAGTTTTTTTTTTGTAATTGTTTTTATCAAAATGTCATTTTTTCAAATTTTATCAAATTGTAATTATCAAATTAACTATTATATTTATATCAAAAATTCCAATTTAACAATTTCTATTTTATTAAATTATAATTTGATAATTATTTATAATTATTATAATTGTAATTTTGATAATTTTTATAATTTAATAAAATTAAAATAAACTATTAAATTGAAGTTTTTGATATAAATCTAAAAATTAATTTGATAAAAATCTATTAAAATTATGTTTTGATAAGAATGTATAAAATTATATTTTAATAAAAATAAGTATAAAAAACTTAAACATGCAAATGCATTTTAAAAGTTATTAAGGATTATTATTCTGGAACTGTGGACTTAGAAGGAGGGTGGAAGCTTTTCTACTCTGGTGTCAACCCTAACATGACTGCCCAGGCGGGAGTGGGGATACTCACAAGTCCCCGGCTGGCAGGTTATGTTGCAGATTGGACCCCCTTAGGTGGAAGACTGTGTCTCCTGAGGCTTCAGATAGGGAAACGGTCTCTCTCTCTATTCGTAGCATATGCTCCGAATGCAGTCACAGAGTACCCACTTTTTCTAGATGAAGTTGATGCTGCTCTTAGCAGGAGAGGGAGTGCAGATTCTGTCATCCTGATGGGCGACTTCAATGCACACGTGGGGGCTGATGACCAAACGTGGAGGGGCGTGATTGGGAGGAATGGTGACCCCGATTTAAATGCGAATGGGAGGTGCTTGTTGGATCTCTGTTGCAACAATGGACTTTCCATCACAAACACCTTCTTCCAGCACAGGGATGTCCATAAGTATACCTGGTACAGGGATGCAATGGACCAGAAGTCACTGATTGATTTTGTAATTGTTTCAGCTGACTTATTCCGATCAGTGTTGGATACTCGTGTGAGAAGAGGGGCAGAACTATCAACTGATCACCACCTTGTTGTCTGCACTTTGCGGTTCTCTGAATCCATGCCAACCAAGCGAAATACTAGGTTCAGACAAACTTGGCGCATCAAATGGGAGGCACTGGAGGATAGAGCTGTGAGGAAGACCTTTGCAGATAGCATATCTTCAAGTTTCAAAGAACTACCCAGTGATCGTGGTACTGTTGAAGAGGAGTGGCAGTTGTTTAAAACTGCTGTGATTACTTCGGCTGCTTTGTGCTGTGGTCGTAAGCGGCTGAGTGTGGCGCAGGGCGGTGAGAAAAGGACTGCATGGTGGAACGGTGAAGTCCAAGAAGCTGTCAAGGCAAAGAAGGAAGCTTATTTGCTATGGCTTGCAAATAAGTCAACTTCGAGTCGAGTGCGGTACACTGAGGCGCGAAAAGCAGCAGCAAAGACAGTATCAACAGCTAAAGCCAAGGCCTGGGAGAAGTTCGGGGAGAAATTGGAGGCAGACTATGGTTCGGCAAACAAGGTGTTCTGGCAGACCGTGCGCCGCCTCCGTGGAAAGAAGTCTCTTTCATCACAAACTATTAAGAGTTCAGATGGGAGGCTTCTGAAAACGGAGGAGAGCGTATTGCATAGGTGGAAGGAATACTTTGCATCTCTTCTTAATCCGGTGACAACAACAACTGAGGCATACGAGGTGCACCTTGGAGCGGAGAATAGTCACGGTAGTATCACTGAAACAGAAGTCAGATGGGCAATTAAGTCCCTGAAGACTGGCAAAGCTGCAGGTGATGATGAAATCCGGTCCGAGATGTTAAAGGCCTTAAATCAGGATGGTATCCTGTGGCTGACTCGAGTGTGTCAGGTTGCTTGGATATCTGGACAGGCCCCTAAGCAATGGCAGACAGGAATTGTGATCCCTATCTTCAAAAAGGGAGATCAGAGAGATTGCAACAACTATCGAGGCATCTCTTTGCTCAGCATTCCTGGGAAAGTGTACGCTAAGTGTCTGGAGAAGAGAAGTCGGGAAATAGTCGACTCCAAACTGTCGGGGGAGCAGTGTGGTTTCCGACCTGGCCGAAGCACGACGGATCACATCTTTGCTCTAAGGCAAATCTTTGAGAAATCCTGGGAGTATGCAAAAGAGGTCTACGCTTGCTTTGTGGACCTCGAAAAAGCATATGACAGGGTTCCTCGGGAGAAGCTCTGGCAAGTGTTGCAAGAGTATGGAGTGGATGGGCAATTACTGGTTGCTATCATGTCTCTGTACGAAAGCTCTGAGATGTGTGTCCGGATAAATGGCATTAAGTCAAGACCGTTCACCGTGGGTGTTGGACTCCGCCAAGGGTGCGTACTGTCGCCCATCTTGTTCATTATCTTTATGGACTGGATAGACAGGGGCAGCCGAGGCGATGAGCGTGTTTGTGTGGGCGACTGCCTGGTGGAGAGGTTGCTCTTTGCGGACGACCTTGTCCTGCTTGGGTCTTCTCGCACGAACCTTCAGCATGCACTAGATCGGTTTGCAGCCAAATGTGAAGAAGCTGGGATGAAGATCAGTGTGGCTAAAACCGAAGTTCTGGTTCTTTCAAGACAGCCTGCTCAGTGCGCTCTCCATGTTAGGGGAGCCTCATTGAGACAGGTGGAGAAGTTCAAGTATCTCGGGATTGCATTCACGAGTGATGGACGGCAGGAGAAAGAATTGGATGCTCGGATCGGTGCAGCAAGCTGTGTCAGACGTGAACTGTGGCGATCCGTGGTAACAAAACGAGAGCTGGGTAACAAAGCCAAGCTCTCCATCTTCAAATCTATCTTCGTCCCCATTCTCACCTATGGTCATGAGGCTTGGGTAATGACCGAAAGAGTGCGATCGCGGGTACAAGCGGCCGAAATGAGATTTCTGAGAGGTGTGGCAGGTGTTACCCTACTAGATAGAGTGTACAGCAGCACAATAAGGGAATCTTTAGGTGTTGAGCCGCTACTTCTCCGCATTGAGAGATCTCAGTTGCGCTGGTATGGCCACGTGATACGGATGCCGCAAACTAGTCTTCCTAGGCAGTTGTTATTTTCCAAGCCGGTGGGTAAGAGACCAAGGGGTCGGCCTAGAACCAGGTGGCTAGACTACATGGAGAATCTGGGTTCGAGTCGCTTGGATATTACCAGGGAGGACATGCGCCTGATGGCGGAAGATCGCGATCGCTGGAGATCCTCCATAGGGCTGCTGCCCCCGCGACCCTAACGGATAAGCGGGTTTGAAAAGTAAGTAAGTAAGTAAGGATTATTATTTTGAGGTATAAATAAATCAAAAACTTGATCTGGCCTTATAAATAACTTCAACCTTATTATTTAAATATAGAAAATTTTAATTGAAAATAAAATTTAAAGGAAACATCAATAATTACAAAATTTATTGATTGTCAATTATATATCCAGATGATAATAATGAGAAAATTTTCAAAAATTGTATTTCAGCCATATTTTAGAGGAAGTGTAATTCAAGTGATAAGGCCGACTGAGCCAACAATGGCGGATTCCGTAGCAGAAGACAAAGTCTGGCGTACTTTCCTAATCTAGAGCTTTACCCACAGGGCATCTTATAGGACTCGATCCGGATCGAGTTAGATGCATGTAAACGCAAGGCATTTTTGGATTAGCTCAAGTCGATCCGGATCGAAACGTGCATATAAACGCAGTGTAACTTAAAAGCTATAAACATCACATACTTCACTTGTATTTGGCCCATTCTCGTAGCATGTCTGGAGTCCTGAGAAAGATTTCACCTCTTTCTACTTATATAGAAGGCATATCTCTTATCTGGCAATATCTATTGGAAATTTAAAAACGTGCAGGATATCTGTTGGCAAGTTTAACTACCACTCAATCGTGCAGTTTTGGAATTTTCCCATGGGAATGAGACATTTTCAGGCAGAAAAAAAGTACCCTAGTTGAAACCCAGACTGTAAACTAAAACCGTGACTAAGTTTCATCAAAATCCGTCCAGTAGTTTTTGCATGATGTGCGAACAACTACGGACACTTTACAGTTTTATTATATGTATAGATGTGAGTAACTAATGAACAGTTTGATAACGTATACCAAATTTGAATAATGCCATTGCTTATCAGTTTTAATAAAAAAAAAAATTACTAAAAGATTTAAGACAATACTGCTCTAACACATACCTTTTCAACTCATCCAATGGATTTAATGAGCCAGCCAAATAATTATTGCTGAAATAGTGAAGATGTTTGACTAGCATCCGAACAATGCGCACATGGTCAAAATTTGGAAAGAATGCATCCTATCAAAAGAAAGATAACAACAGAATACTTAGGGCTACAGGCAGCAACATTTTAAAATTAACACCATAAAAACTTAAAAAAAATTGCTATAATTCTAGTTTTAAATTATTATGCAAACATTTTTTCAAAAAAAACTTTCAATTCTACCTATTAAAACACCGGCATGTTAAGAATCATTCCATATCAAGTGGACCAGTTTCCCACTTGACTACATAACACAAAATTCTGTATTAGTCTGCTCGTCGCATGGCATTCTATATTATTGGACAAACCATTCTGTACAGCACAAGGATTTACCTAACAAAGTGACGAGGCAAAATATACCAAGGATTTACAATGACTCACTAGGTAAGGTGCATCCAAAAAGTAAGAAACCAATTGAATTTTAACAATAATCATTTAATGCCAAATCCAAATGAGAGAATATATAAATTATAATAATATGCCATTCATGACTGCTTATTTATCTTGGTTTCATAGAAAAATAAACAAATTACAAAAAAAAAAAAAAAAAAAATCAAAGAAAAATTTGTTTTTCCTTGTCCAAAGAAATTTAAAGCCATAATTAGAGTTTATACATTTTAGGAAGATTCCAATTATCTGTGGGTAATAGGAATATCAATATGATGAAATTGATATAAATCTGCAAAGCAGTTGAAGTTTAAAATACCACAGAAGTTCACATTATCAGAAATCAAAAAGGACCGAATTGTGGCTTTAAAAACCACAGGAGAACCAATTGCAGACGCTTTAAACAAGTCACACACATGCATAGAAATTTTCGTGAAGTTGGGGAATAATTAAGGCCAGAAAAAGCCAACTGGACGATCCTAAAACCTTCTCAGAAGAGAGCAATTTGTAAAAAAGCAAGTAAAAACGGTGCCTCTCTTAGTACATTAGCCAAAATGCCTGAATTCCATGTCTCCAAATCAACCATTGTTAAAAAAAATTCCTGCAGCATAAAAGAAGAAAATCATGTCCTGCCTTGAAAGATGCTCACAAGGTCAAACGGAATTTGCAAGAATGAAGATGTCTTGGACATCACTGGACATCACAATGGCATATTCAGTGATGCAAAAAAAATCAACTTAGCTGGTCCAGACAATTGGTAGTTTATCTGGCGTGATTTGAAGAGAGATGAAGAATTGTTTTCCAAACGCCAGATGGGAGGAGGCAGTGTAATGGTGTGGGGGTCGTTTGAATGGCACTCAAAACCCAACCTGTGCATGATTAGTGGATGGATGACTGCAATCAAGTATCAGAAAATGTTGGGAGAACTTTTTTCTGTCTTATGCTGAACCTTTATTAGAATTCCAACAGCATAATGCCCCTGTAAACATGACAAACACCATCTCTGAGAGGTTCCTGCAAAACAGTGTTCCAGTTATGGACTGGCCAGCTCTTCACTTGATTTGAATCCGACGGAAAATATATGTGCACTGTTGTTTAAACTGGTGGATGCCAGTTCTCAAATGTGCTGGACTTAAAGACTGCCATTATTGAAGAAGGGACAATCTTGATATATAGTTCTTTAAAAATCTTGTTGATGCAATGCCTGATCGCGTATCTCAAGTTTTGTTGAAATTGGAAAGTACATTGGTTATTAAAACATGAAGGCTTTATATTTTTTGGACAACGAAAACACATTTTTCTTTAATTTCTTTGTAATTTGTTCATTTTTCTATGAAATCATGATAAATAAGCAGTCATGGATGGCCTATTATTGTAATTTATTTTGTTTTTCATTCGGATTTGGCATTAAATTATTATTGTTATAATTCAAGTGGCTTTATACATTTTGGATGCACTTTAAATCAGCTGGGCAATCAATAAAAAGAGCACTAGACAGTCAAGTTCCAGAAGAAATACTTGGGAGACATGTAGCAGCAACAGTTCTGTGAAACTCTTGGTATTAAAAATTTTTTTGATGACATTGTTCCCTTTTTTAAACAAAGATGCTTTACCAAAGAAAATAAATATATAGAGGTTACAATTCACTAGATTACTTTCACTTAATGATGATTATTATTTTATGGGTTCATGATTAAAGAATTAAGAAGAAAATTGTAGACTAATGCAACTCCTGATAGCACAGTTTTCACAATTATTTTTCATTGTGCAAAAAAATTCTTCCTCCCTCAGGTTTCTGCATTAACAAATTAAATATAAATTAGAGAATAAAAATCATAACCTATGTGAAAAAAAAAGGCTTCAATGTATGTGAAAAAGGGTAGAGTTATAAAAGGAAAAGTGACAGAAAACCTAATCCCAAAAACAGGAGAGTAAAACAAAGTTCTACAAAATAATTTTCTTCCATCTATTGTGGTTGCCAATCATGTTTCTAGCATATGTTCTCTCTCTAACTAAAACATATAGGTCATAATCAACTTTGCTAGGTTTAAAAAAAAAATTCAATTAAAAAAAAATTGAAAAAATACATTTAAGAAATGCATAATGCTAATTTTTTTTTTAAAGTTGTGCTTTGTTTTTCTTTAACTTCATGACAAAAACCTTTATACATGTATTTAGCAATTATCTAGTAATTAGTCAACATTCAAGTAATGTTAGCTATGGAGTTAATAAACAATTTGATTACGGTAATGTTAATAAAAATTTAACTCCTTGTTAGTAAGAAAAAAAATAAAAGTCAAAATGCTGGCAGTGCAATTAAAAATGAATGAAAGCAACATAACCAACCAAAAACTGAAATAAATGACTACCTAGTTAGACCAAATCTATAAGATAGCACAATTGAAGATAAAGAAAGAAATGTTAGGGATCAAGCAGACAAATCTGTAATAGTGAGTGCGATCGAAGAAACCAAGAGTTTTCGGAAGAGTGCAAACTTACAGTAAAACACAATGGGTTGACACTGACATTTGGATGGTCAACTGCCATCCATCTAGTATGTGATTGCAAGAGTCCATTGTACCTAGCTCCAAACGGAGGAAGGAAAGAAGATCCGTTTGAGAACGGATGGCCCTGAAAATATAAGTAATTACTGAGTTTTCTTGAATGGTGATTCCAAATTTGATTTAAAAGCTGGCGTGATGCTGTAAAATAAATCATTTAAAGATATAGACAGTAAACTCTCATTAAGAATGAACCTTGCATCATTAATGGACGTATTCACCAACCAAAGATTAAAACTAGGATCACTCAATCCACAATCCAGGATTACTTCATTTAAGATTATAATTCGCATCTTCCAACCTCTGATTGAGTGATTCTTAGACTAATTCACGATTCTTTGTAAGACTCAATGTGATTGGTTATGATGCGATGACAGAATGCACATTTTTTGATGTGCAAGATGTAGATATTCTTTTCACTTTCGAAGTTCAAATCCCTGCACATGTAACTCTGATGGCCTTACAACATAGAAGAAGCATCCCATTATTGCAAGAGCACCTTATCATTTACTCCTGATTTTTGTAGGCTTATGAACTGTTCATCAAGCGAAAAAGTGAAAAAATGCATTTTTTATGCAGTTTGTTGTGAGAATAAAAGTTTGTATCTCATCCTTTGTAACAGAAAATATTTTTCAATGTCGACTCTATTTAACAAATCATTTTCTTGAAATACTAATTCGTTTGGTAAAGTCGTCCATCTTGTTTTAACCAACTGCGCATACGTTAATTCTCGGTTCGATAGGTAATCCTCGAACAACTTCGAATCAAACGATGAATCAAATGTGACACTTAATTTCAGAATTTAGTCACCGTGAACACAAAAACTATCACTCAAAGCCGATTTGAGTGTTAATCCTTGGTGATGAATATGACCCTTAATGAATTCATAAAAACATTCAGTGAAATAAAAGAGATAGGGAAATGGTAGCCTTTAATAGCTAGCTATCCTAATTGCTAAATAAAAAGTATTAGCATAGATGAAAGAGTATACAGATGCATCACGTACTGCTAAAAACACTATACAAGCCAAAGACAATGTGGCAGTGGCACAGTTAATGGATTGATTGACATGTAAAATTCAGTGTTGTAAGAGAGACTGCCAAGTTTTTTTTATTCAAATGGGTAAAACAAAAAGCCAGAAACTGTGGATGACTCTAACACTAAACACATAAAAATGAATACACTTTTCCACAAGGAGTTTAATATGGATAAACAACGAAATGTACATTGTACATACGTCGTCTATCTGTAAAAACTCTATGTGGAAAAGTGTATTCATTTTTGTGTTTAGTGTTCATTTATTCAAAGGAAAATAAGCTTGCAAATCAGGAGAAAAGTCCATTTATTACATTTGTTTGCATTTGCTTTTTTTTGTACAATTTATTCACAGATTAAAGAGTATTAACCTTCATTTAACATATAAATTTACTTTTTTGTTTCTTTTCAGGCAATGCTTGAAAGGAGGCAATTTTCTTTGCAATGTCCCTGAGGCTGGTGGATTGCAAACTTCAAAGAAACATAGGAACTGTATCTGGTCATAACTTTTTAAAAATTTTTTGCACTTCTTTGTCAGATATATTCATAAATTGGCTGGCTTCGAAGTGTTGTTTTCAGATCTCGTGTTGGATATAATCTTCGGGAGTTTTGTACCCACTGAGCCCATCTATAATCACATTTCTAAACACCAGTTTTAATAATTTATGCTTTGATTGAAACTGAAATTGCCGTGCAATTACACTTTTATATTATTTAAAGAAATCTGCAAATTTGTTTTCTTTTCACATCTTTTGGAAATCTAAAAAATGATAGTTCAGGGTTTTTTTAAACCTGATGCGTGTGCAATACACTCAGTAAAAAGTAAACATAAATCCACAACGTGAGTTTAATGAAGGCTCAGATGGACATTTCGCTGACGACGTCAGCTTCTTCAGCAAGATTATTGGACAACTGATTTATTGAGTAACAATAGATCGAAAGCTAAAATTATACAGGGAGAATAGCATTGCCAACTTGATAACCTAAACAAGAAAAAGATAAGTAAGAAATTCTTTAAATTAAACCTAACTAACAAAAACCACTAAACCAAATCCTGGTTCCTTCTCGAGTGCAAAAAAACTCAAAGTTCTTCCAAACTTCATACGACACTTAAACCTACCAGTTAAAATCCCTGAAAATATCTGTAAAATCCCTGTAAATTCCTGAAAATATTTTTTAAATTACACCATCAACAAGTTATTTGGTAGGCTGAGTGAATCTGAACTGTCAGCTTATCACTATCACTTGTTTTTGGTATCAGTATGCAATCCCTTTGAATTGGAAGCCATCCTCAAAAAAGTACAGGAAGTCAATTGGAAAAACACTGGATGTAAATACGATACCCTTAGAGCAAAAATAGTAGAACCCCAATTATCTGGGTTAATGATCGGTGCCCGTCATCTGGATAATCAAAAATCAGGATGATTGAAAATAATTCTAAAAATTCACAAATGCTAGTATAGGTGCTATACAGTGAAATTCTTATCTTTCTTATTTTGTTTATGGATTGTTTTTGAAAAGATCAGACAGGAGATGCTGTTTTGTGTTCTTGCAGTCCTTCAATTTTATTGATGTCCAGAGTTTGTAAAGTGTTAGGATGTCACTAAATTTGAATCCGCTTTCTGCTCAAGAAAATCTAGCAATGTTTCGGTACAATTTAGCGCTTTTCCAAGCGAAATGCATTCTCATTCAGAATTTATTGAAACGACCATTTTTTTTTAATTAGGCTTTTTTATATAATTTCTTATTAGTACATAATTTACATGTCACCTTTCTTTTCTGAAGGTTCGTCATCGTCGCTTTCTTCAGGCAATTCCGCATTAGACTTTGCTTCCACAGCAGTGGCAGTATAGTCTTTAACTTGATTTCCAAGCTGATCATTATCAGTGAGTAGCCAATCTTCGAAGTCAAGAAAAGCTATATTTCCTTCAAATATACTTGATCGCTATATCAGTCATTGGGTATCCATCCTCACCCCCCCTCAAGAATTTTCTTCTCCTATCAACTCAGTCAGCTCTTATCGCTTCGCTATCTACATTTTGGCCCTATTGCAATTTATTTCATGTAACCAGGAATAGATGAAGCAGGTTCATCTGTTCCTGCTGTAATCTTTGTGGAAATAGAAATCTTTGGCGATCTTGTGATGTTTAGCAATTTTTAGGCAATCCCAGATAACCGAATGCAAGATTAGTTGAAGACCGGATAAACGAGGTTCTACTGTAATAATCATCCATGTATAAGTTTGGCTTTCGATCTTTTGTTACTCAATAAATCGGTTGTCCAAGGACCTCGCTGAAGAAGCTGGTGTCATCAGCGAAATGTACATCCAAGCTTTCATTAAACTCCTATTGTGAATTTGAGTTTTCTTTTTATTGATTGTATTTGATCATTCTCCACAGTTCCTGGCCATCCACGGTTTTTTGATGCTTGTGCATTTAGCACAAGATGCATCACGATCTTTTTTTAAATGTTTCTATACTTGCCATTTTCCCTCAACAAGTTTCAACTTACTAAATGGAGGTGGAGGGAAAAAAAAAAAAAAGCTTTGCTTTGGGGGTCAAATTTCTCTGCTATTTGTAAATTTAGGTGAATATTCGATTGGCAATTAAGTTGATTCTGCTTTTGCTTCAGTGCAAGTTTCATGCAAATTAGCTATCTCATGCTCAGTGCAAGTATGCAAATCGAATGAATATTTGAAGGTACATGTTTTACATTATGTGTCTGTAAAGTTGGTTTGGGTAGAATCAATATTATGTATGCTGCATAGCTGTGAATAAGAAAGGGAATAAGTTGCATTATCGTCATATTTTGCTATATTATTTTAAAAAGGCAAATGAACATAGAAAAATATGCAGTGTCTATGGAGACTATGCCTTAACACAGGGCTGTCCAAGATTTCTGTCCACAGGCAGCGACCATGCACGAGGGTAATTTTCCTTTCCCCCCTATTGCACCATTACAATGATCAATTCCTTAAAGTCGAGTTGCTAATTATCAATTCGATACTGTAAAAAAAAAACAAAAAAACAAGGCAGTTTACCATTTTTATTTCCTTTGGTTTAATGTGACAATTTACTCGATGTTAGGTAGAATTGTATTTTCTTTCCCCCGATAGCCACGATTGCATATTAAGTATTTAAAATTTGATCCATGTTAAATGAAAAAAGAAAAAAAAATGGATTCTCCCACTCCGGTTTAAATACTGGTTCAGTGCTTTTATGCTTTTTCGGAATGTGTGCCATTTTATGCGAGACGAAAAACAAGCAAGTATCAGTAACAAAAGAAATATTGCCTCAATTAACAGAATCACCCCCTAAAGTCTGGCAACACTGCATAGGGAAAACTGTATTCACTCCCCTCCTGAGTTTTGGACTATCTCCTTGGCTTTGCCCACGAGATTTTTATGTTGCACGCGGACGACGTGCACGGTTTGGATGGCCCTGCCTTAACACAACGTGTATGTCACAAGTCGTATGGCAAGTTTTGTTCTGGAGATTTTTACACGTCAATGATTCACCATGATTTCAATAAAGTGCGTTAGTTACAGTCCAAAAAACCGAAAGAACTTATTTGCCAACCTAATACAACTAAGTGGATAGCAGTTTGTTTTTTTTGTTTTGTTTTGTTTTTTTTTGATAAGATACACAGCAATTACATGTAGAGATTTAATTTTAATCATTCCTTTCATTAGATAGCGCCACTATCACTCTCACTTCACATGTTTTATCAGGATGTCATTCACGTGGTTGCTTCGGTATCCCCTTTCATTTGTTGTATTACATTGTCAAAGAAATACCTATTTTTCATTTTCATCATAGGAACTCAAATTACATAAAGGAAACAGGAAAAGGTATAGGAATGTTTTTCTGTAACACAACATTGGTCATACTACCATTAACAAAAACTTCATTCAGTAGTTTCATACATAAAATCAAATTTAGTATTAAGATTAGGAATTTAATGTTCTATTCTGAACAAAATCTATTTATATTTAACAAAGAACAGCAAACAAAAATGCTTCATCACCATTATAAAATAGAAATGTGTGATATGACAGCATGAAATTTGGCATAGTCAGAAAGATACTAGCCTGTTAATTTTAACAGGAGAAATTAGTGGGTGCAGACAGTATCTTAATGAAATGGCTAATTATAATAATAATTATAGTTTTTATTTATTTATTTAATAATCAAATCAAATCCATTAAAGTTGACAACTTACTGCTAATAC
>JAHWFO010063028.1:345990-374337 GCA_023313115.1 Rhysida immarginata
CGGGTCCATATTGTATATATACTGCAGGATATACTATAATGTACCAGTATATTAAGCATTATATGCTTGTTTCGTTTGAAATTCGCCAGATCGTGTTTGCTTTAGGGAATGTAAAAGTGGATGGGAAATTGAAAAACAAGCGAATTAATGTACTATATATAGTGTATAATTCACTCTAATATGCCAATATGTTCAATATTATATGCTATTTTTGTCTGAAGTTCATCAGACCGAAGTTCGTTTGACTCAATCTCCAGTCATTGTATAGCTAATTTTTCCTCTTGCATAATGTGATCCCACAAAGTTAAGTGTTTTTTCAGGTCAAAATTTTTCGCATTTTAGTAGAACCATAATCATAGAAAGAGAAGTAGAGAAACTTGCGTATTTGGGACTCGGTGAAGTGGGGGAGGCGTATGTTACTTACCGCTACTTTTAATTACCTGTGGGTAGCATTTCGTGGTCTCCCAATGGAACATCGGCTGCGGTTGACGACGATGTAAACAGTGACATCCATCCAGAACGGAATTCGGAGATGGAGAGCGATCATCTCGATCAACAAAGGTACGATAACAATAGGAGAGACAATGACACAAACAAAACACCACAACAATTATGAAAATCGTGTGCGACAACAATTAATTGATCCTCGCCAAGCCCTAAAGACTGGAAGTTTTTCCGTATGAAGAACTCAAGCTGATATTGACAAACCATTTCAACCGCCCAAGAAATAAGTACGTTGAAAGCGTCAAATTCAGAACTATAATTCAGAGCCCTGATGAATCCATGGCTCAGTACGCTCTCCGTCTGCGAAAGAGCGCTACCCATTGCCAATATGGGGATTTTCTAGATCGTATGCTCATCGAGCAGTTTCTACACTGTCTTCGTTCCCCAGAAACGCGAGACGAGATCATCGCGAAGCAGCCGGATGAGTTCGACAAAGCCTATGCCATTGCCCAGAGTCTTGAAGCCACCTGGGCCATTGGAAAAGCAGTAAGCCTGTCAATAACGGAAGACACAAATAAACTCTGCTATGAATCTCCGGCCAGGAAAACGAACCATCGTGAAAGAAACCAACAGAAGAAGCTCCCAAGCCGCCGAACGAACCCAAGTAATGAGCACCACTGTTCCACAACCAGTCACCACTTGTCCAACGGGAACAAGACGGTGCCGAAGAAGCCATGTGGCAGGTGTGGCAGTCAACACTGGGCGGACACCTGTCGCTTTAGGAATGCAACCTGTTTCTCCTGCCAAATGATTGGGCACATAGCGAAAGCATGTCGGTCGAAAACCAAAGCGTCGTTCTTCGCCCAACGAAACACCAGTTCCAGTGGATCGGGTCCAGACGCTAAACCAACTGCAGGGGACCTCGAACCAAGAAGCCATCCGATCTAACCTGATCGATGACTAAATCAACAGGAGGACTCTGCAGATGGAGGTTGACACGGGAACACCTTGTGGTATTATAGGTGTCAATCGGCTGTGCAAAGTCAAGCCCCAAATACGTCTGCAGAAGACCGACTGGCAGTTCCATTGTTATACCGGTCACCAAGTGCGCTGCCTCGGCAAAACAAAAGTCCAGGTTATTATCGGGAACACCAGCCGGAAAATGGATCTTTATGTAGTTTAAGTTAACTCCACAGGACTGATGGGTCGCGACTGGATCTCTATTTTGTATACGAAATAAGATTCGACAAACTCTTTGCGCCCATCCAAGCCATCCAGGAGAGCCAAGGCAAGGGACTGCTCACCGAGGAACAGCAATCCCGATTAGACAGACTAATCAAAGAATACGACCATGTTTTCCAGAGCACGGCAGGGAAGCTGAAAGGGCCGCCAGCTACAGTCCATCTGGTGCCAGATGCCATCCCCCGTATTTGCCAGAGCAAGAGACGTTCCCCTTGCTTTACGGGAGCAGTGTGCCAAAGCAATCGAGGAGAAGGTCAAGGCCGGGTTCTATAAGAAGGTCGACTTCTCCGAATGGGCATCGCCGACCCACGTGGTGGTGAAGAAAAATGGAGCACTACGCATTACGGGTAATTATAAACCTATGGTGAACAAACAGATGATTGTGGACAAACATCCAATCCCCAAGATAGAGGCTATATTTAACAAAATGAGAGGGTCAGTATGGTTTGCTCACCTTGACATCACAGATGCGTACACCCATCTGCCAATCAATGACAACTTTCGGGAGATACTAACATTGAACACACCGACGAATGGACTGGTCAGACCAACCAAGACTGTCTATGGTGCTGCCAATATCCCAGCACTTTGGCAGCGTCGAATGGAAGAAGTTTTCCACGACGCGCACAACGTCGTCAACTTCTTCGATAACATCATCGTGTTCACTTCGACTTTTGATAGACTCATTGGAGTGTTGCGCCAAACGCTACATCGATTGGAAAACCACGGCTTCCATCTCAGCAAGAAAAAGTTGCTTGCAGCCACATAATCGATAAAAATGGACCGCGCAAGTCCAATGACCATATCATACTCATCCAAAGGGTCCCAACACCGGCGTCATCAGAAGAACTACAACTTTTCCAGGGAAAGGCGGCGTACTATAGTGCCTTCATACCCAATTTGTCCCATAGAGCAAGACCACTACAAGAAATGCTGGGCCGAGACAAATTCGTGTGGACCAAGGAAGCCCGAAAGGCATATGAGGAATTAAAGAACACCCTCATCTCGCCGCAGGTCCTCATCCAGTATGACATCTCTCTTCCAGTCATTCTCGCCACAGACGCCAGCAGTTTCGGACTGGGCGCCGTACTAAGCCACCGTCTGGCCAACAGGTTAGAGAGACCCACAGCTTACGCCAGCCAGTCTCTTTCCGAAACTGAGAGACGCTATCCCCAAATCGACAAAGAAGCCCTAGCCATCGTATGGGCCGTAAAAAAGCACTTCAAATACCTGTACGCCCAGAGATTTGAGTTGGTCACCGATCACAAACCACTAACACAGATATTCCACCCTCATAAATCTCTTCCTACCCTGTGCATCAGCCGCATGGCTAATTATGCGGACTATTTAAGCAATTTTAACTATGCAATTGTCTACAAGCCAACCAAAGAACATAGCAATGCAGACTATTGCTCATGAGTGACATCAGTCAACAGGGTAGAAGAGGAGGAGGAAGAAGGATTTGAACTATTTGTTATCCACCAAATGAGCCAGTTGCCCATCCGATCGGACAATATCGCAAAAGCCAACCGAAGCAATCCAAGACCAGGCCGGATCGTCCATGAACGTGGATGAGGCCGTGACCTAACCCGCTCTAGTTTTAAGGCACCTGAGGACAAATACACAACCAGCACTGGTTGCCCCAGCGATATTCCCCCTAGCTTAGTGCGATGGGAACAATGTCGTGTCGGCGAACAACAATTAATTGTTGTCGCGCACGATGTTCATAATTGTTGTGCCGTTTTATTTGTGTCATTGTCTCTTCTATTGTTATCATTCCTTTGTTGATCGAGATGATCGCTCTCCATCTCCAAATTCCGTTCTGGATGGATGTCACTGTTTACATCGTCATCAACTGCAGTCGATGTTCCATTGGGAGCCCACGAAACTCTACCCACAGGTAATTAAAAGTAGCGATAAGTAACGTACGCCCCCCCCCCCCCCTTCACCGGGGCCCAAATACGGAAAAAAACTCTGTATGGGTATTCTTCATAACTTTCATAACAAAAAAGAAAAAGTGATTCTAGTCCTTTTCTCATTTGGAAATTCAATTTCCTAAAATAGCATTAACCTTCGTAAAGGCACCATTCTTTCATTACCTTTCCCCCACTCCCCTCTCCCTCCAATTATTCCTTAATTTATCACAGGCCTTTCTACAGTTTCCAGGGGTCTATCTACAATTTCAAAATCCATACCCATTTTTGTGAACCTATCTAGATTTTTGTGAAAATTTTTAATAAAAAATATAAAACAGTTTAATTTAAAAAAAAAACTACTTTTAATTATTTGAAATGACATTATTTAAGCTGATAAACTCCCGTTTCTGAAGGTAATACGTTGATAAATACCGTTAAAATTTTGTGAAGATACCGTTTCCGATCAAAATTATTTTGTGAAGATACAGTTTCCACTTAGACTAATATTGTGAAGGTACCCTTAAACAGTATCAAATTGACCCTAGATAGATTCGTGGTTTCTTTCGGTGTCTTTGGTTTTCCCCGCCTACATGTTACTTCCCTCCCCCCTCTGTATTTTCTGTATACAGGGTGTTCATAAAATGAGGGATAATAAGTACCTAGATTGATTCTTCACATCAAAGTAAATAAAAAGTTCCTCATGCAAATGTCGAAAACCCAATTTTTAAGAGTCTAAACACCACACGAAGTTTGATATATTTCACTAAATTGCGTCATCATTGGGAACTTGACGAGTCATGGTTTTTTCTCTCCTGGACCAGTCGATTCAGTGAAATGGAATAACGCTTGATGACGCCATGAAATGCTGTTAAAGCTCGGTGCTAGCGATTTTTGACAAAAAAAAAAAAAAAAAAATATGAGATTTCGATATTTTGCAAGAGGAACTTTTTATTTACTTTGATGTGAAGAATCATGCTAGGTACTTATTATCCCTCATTTTATGAACACCCTGTATAAGACATCTTCTAAGCCCCATTATCACTTTCACTCAATCCAAAAAGTCAAGTTTCTGTCGGAGTCTTACCACGCTGTGTTCATTTCTTTTTAATAAATTAATTATAAATTTAAAGAAACATTTTGTGTACCATAATAATGATTATGACAGTATTAAGATTATGTGTCTATTTGATTTTCTTTATTCAATTTATTTTTTAAATATACTTAATTTCATTAACAATTTATTTAACTACATAACAAAAAAAAATTGACTAATATTAGTTCTATAATATATTTTAAATCGAATTATATAAACAACCCAAACTGCAAAACAATTCCTATGATTAGAGCCAAAACTGCAGCAGCGCCAGTTTCACAAAACTGCCACAGTGACAATTTGGAGTGGCTGCACATATTAATGTTCGATTGCAAGTTTTTCTACAAATATTTCATCAAAAATTGTAAACTAAATTTATTAGTGTATTTTAACTCTAATAAAGAAATGTATACTACAATTGGTTTCAGATAAGCATTAAATCTTCAGTAATAATTGATTTTCTTCTATGCCAATGTATAAGCATGAGGAAGTTTCCCTACTTCCCCTTCAATGATTATGGTAGAACTAGCTGATATGCCCGGCATTACTCGGGCTGTTTGTTTGATGAAATTTTGCAATATCTGAATTTGAATATAAATAAGAACACATGAAAATTCCTTAATAAAAGGAATTCTTGAAAATGCTCGCACTGGAATTTTGTGTCCAATTGGATTTGTCCAGGAAAATTCAACACTGCATCCTTAATATTTTAGAAAGAGTATTAAATTATTTCTGTCTATATTAAAAAATACTTCATAGATCAATTGAGAGAGTTGAGAACTCTGTTAATAGCCTCATTAAAATGTAACCGCTTAAATAGAGTTATATTTACTCATTGAGTCTTAACAGAATGCCCCATAGCATCCCATGTCAAGTACTAGTACGTTTTCCCTACTGCCCTTGAAGTTCCGGAAAAGTGATAACAGAAGACAACAAATTTGAGAATTTTATGTTAAAGCTAGAAATATCAATTAACAAAAAAGATAAAACTAGTGATGACAGTACAGATTTTCATCATTTTTATGCTTGCAACTTTTTTCTTGACAACGAGTGTATAAGGTGGATGAGTTAACAAGAAAGCTACCAATACCTTCTTCATGGATCAGTGAAAGGGAACCATGTAGACTTCCCACACAGAGTACTATCTACTGATCACAATGCAACTGAAGACATTCGTCATAAGTGAACGCGTCTATGTAAGATACGCCTCATTAAACAGCTCTTGTCCTTAAAATTCTAAGTGAATTTGGGACTTGCAAGGAAATTCCTCGAACATGTATGTCAGAGATTTCCACCATATTGAAATACAGGGTCAGGACACATTAATATGACCACCTGCTAGTATCCGGAATATCCACCTTTGGTGGCAAGCACAGCAGCTAGTCGACGTGGCAGAGAGTCAATAAGTCCTCGGAAGGTGGTTGCAGGTATCTGGAACCATTCGGCGATCAGTGCATCCTGGAATTCCATCACCGTGCGTGGTCCAGCTTGCGGATATGGCGATCAGAGAAAGCAACCCTTTGCCACTCAGCCGAGATCCAATGGCAATAGTCCATTGCGAATTGGAGGAGTTTTCGGCGATGCACAGGCGTCAACATGGGTGCTGTTACCATACGCCTGCTCCGGAGGCCCAACCACAAGAGGGATCGTTGCACTGTCTTGGTGCTGACACGCCTAGTGGCCCCACTGTTCATTTGCTGTGTCAGTTGCTCAACAGTGGCACGCCGATTGGTCTTGGCCAGGCGTCGTAACCGACGCTCGCCTCTAGGATCGATGGCCAATGGGGCCTCACAGTTACCTCTTCGGCTGCTCGAAACTGTATGGTTCGTCCAGTCGCAGTACACCTTCACAACAGCAGCCCTAGAGCAGTTCACAATGGTGGCCATTTCTGAAATGCTACCCCTCTTGCCCCGATAGCCAATGATCATCCCCTTTTGGAGGTCCGACAGGTCACTTGCTCTGGTCATGTCGGCGACAATTGCTGTGTTAACGGATGCTACTACACATCTGCAGTTTTCAGCTTTTAATTATATGCAATGGTTTTTCATCTGCATACCATGGGATGTTCCAACATGTTTGAGGAGAGATAGTCATATTAATGTTTCCCGACCCTGTATATTACTATCTGAAGCTACTATAGATCAGGGTTCGCGCTTACTCGCAATTTACGCGTCAAATGGGCATTTTTGCGAAAATTTGACTCGTGATTTTTTGACCAGCGAGTCAAAATTGACTCATTAAATTTTAATTAATATCATCGGCCATATCCTGCTCAACATATTTTAACCTCACTTCATTCTGTCACGTGCTATCTTATTTAATTTTTAATTAACTATAGAGGTTGTTGGTGCATGTAAAAATTTGGACGTTAAAAAAATCTAAAATTTGACTTGCATCTTATGAAGTTTGACTCGCAATTTTTAGGCTGAGGAGTCAAAGTGACTCGTAAATTTTTGGTCCTAGAGCGAACCCTGTATAGATGCTTGCAAAATAAGCGAGTGCAACATTTTGTTTCTTTCAAAATAAACGGCAAAAACAAAAAAATTGAGCATACATAAACATACAAAGACTCCATTGTTAAAGCAGATAGGCTATGTGGGATTCCCTTGTTAGATAGATTTTGTGAACAGTGTATCATAATACAAGGCGCATCCAGAAAGTAAGTTTCCCTATTTAAAAAGAAAAAAAGAACTCACACTTACAGGAACATATTTATTGGCAATAAGTACAGCAATGTTGCAGCTATTTTTGAACATAGCCACCACCAGAATTGAGACACTGTGGTATCGTGGGATCAACTTTTGTATCCCCCTGTTGTAGAACTCTGCCGCCTGTGAATGGAACCGGCGTGTGACAGAAGTCTTCAGCTCTTCGTCGTTGCCAAAACGCTCACCGGAGGACAGGAATTTCTTGAGGTGCAAGAAAACGTGAAAATCGCTGGGAGCAAGATCAGGGCTGTAGGGTGGATGATCAAACAACTCCCAGCCAAATTCCATCAAAACAGCTGCTGTGCGTCGAGCCGTATGTGGACGAGCATTGTCATAAAGGAGCACAACACCTGCAGTAAGCATTCCACGCCTCTTGTTTTGAATGGCACATCGCAATTTCCGCAGTGTTTCACAGTAATGGTCAGCATTTACTGTTTCACCACGTGGAAGGAAGTCAATGAGCAGAATGCCCTTCTTATCCCAGAACACTGTGCACATCAATTTCCGTGCCGACAGTGTCTGTTTGAATTTCGTCTTGACCGGAGATCCACTATGCCGCCAATGCACTGACTGCTGCTTGGTTTCCGGAGTGATATGCGAAATCCAAGTCTCATCGCCCGTGATGATCCTGTCGAGGAACTCGTCGCCGTCATCGTGATACCGTTGCAGAAATGTCAGTGCTGCTCCTAAGCGTTGAATTTTGTGTTCGGGTGTCAGGTTTTTCGGCACCCATCTGGCACACAATTTTTTTGAACAGCAGGTCCTTAGTGACAATCTCATGCAACAAGGATCGCGATATCTGCGAAAAATGGGTGCTCAGCTCAGAAATCATGAAGCGACGCTTCTCCATCACGCGCTGCCGCATAAGCTCAACAAGATCATCATTGATGAGGTATGGTCGCCCACTGCGCTCTTCATCATGGACACTTTGACGACCTTCGGAAAACTGCCTACAGCAGCGACGCACCATCTGCTTACTCATGAGTTCGGCTCATAGACCTGACAGAGCTGACGATGAATTTCAATTGGCGCAATGCTTTGTTCATTCAAGAACTTTATCACCGACCGAACCTCGCAGGCGGCGGGAGAAGAAATAAGAGCTTCCATTTCGGACCATTGCTACCACGCTACTGGCACGAGGCGGAACCTATCCGGCTGGCATATGATTGATACATCATAGATCTGTTACGCATGCGCAACTGACACGGCTAATTACGTTTACTTTAAAGGGGAAAACATCGGGAAACTTACTTTCTGGATGCGCCTCGTATTATGATATTTAAAGAACAACTCTAATGCCAATACAACTTTATTTAAATCGAAAGACAAGCACATTAATAAAATCTTGGCATATTTAAAATTTTAATCTGAACCCTAAATGTGGGAAAAAATGAAAATTCCAAACAATTTCAAATAGTGGGGGGCTTATCTTGGTGACGTCAACACTTTTACATGCTGCAGTTGATGAAGGTCTTACAGCACATATTGGAAAAGAAAATACAGAATTTCCACCGGTTTCGCCTTTTATTCCTGGCAATATCAAGGATACAATATATCCTTTATTCCGACTGGTTTCTGTACCCTTGATAAAAGCAAGGAATAAAAGGCAAAACCGGTTGGAATTCTGTGCATTTTCTTTCCCAATATGTATTGTAAGGCTTCCATCAACTTCATCAAGAAGGTCAGTACAGAGAACTCTGTTTCTTAACTTTTACATGGAACCAGGCCTCGAAGTGAGAAATAAAAAAAAATATAGGAGCTAATACAAAAAAATATAGGATACTATTTTGATGCATTATAGGCCTATTTATATTAATTAATGCGATCCCCATTTTTGTTTATTGTATATACAGATATATACTCTATAATTTGCTTTTTTTTCTCAATTTTCCATTGACTTTTCTGTTGCCAGGCATGGGTCGGGGGATGAGTTCAAACGAACTTCGACCTAACGAACTAGTGTATAATATTGAATATACTGGTACATTACAGTGTATCATATGCTAGTTTCGTTTGAAATTCATCAGATCGAAGTTCGTTTTATCCCCCAGCCCAGTCGTTGTAGCGCTAATTTTTCTGTCTTGCACAATTTTGGGTGCTTTTTCAGGTCAACATTTTTCGCATTATAGTAGAATGCTTATGGTATCTTGTGTTTTGCTGTAGCCAATGTACGCTGTATTAATCTAACATAAGAAACATATCCTTACTTTTTACTCATTGCCGCCAATGCAATGCCATGAGCACGTCACGTGATTTTGTTGATAGTTATTCCAGTATTGCCAACCCAAATTTTTAGATCGCGCTAGCAGTGTTGCTGAAATGCGCCAAAAAAACGCTAAGTTGGAGCAAATATCACCAATGATATGATAGCCCCATTTATAAAAACAAATTATTAGCATTATGTGAACATCTACATCACTTATTATACATAACACAACGAACATGGGTACTTTTGGGCAGCAGCAGCATTGCACATTGTCTTAGAGTGCACATTTACCCAAAGCAGAGCTAGCATCCTCTATAAAACAAAGTTTCAACAAGTATTTTACTAAGGTGGAAATTTCTTGTTTTTATAATGTTCAAATACAGTCCATGGAATTTCCCTTACTATGACGTACCAGCAGTTCTGGCAGAGCCAATGGAAGTCTGGATTGGAGCAGTTTTACTGTATTTACAAAAATGATAATTCATCTGTTTAAAACGTGCTAAAAAAATCGCTAAAATAGTACCATCGCGCTAAATTTTGCGCTAGAAAAAGAAACGCGCGCTAAAATAGTGGCACCGCACAAAATTGAATATTGTTTAAAAGAGGGTGCCACTTTCCCTCATCATTTCAATTTTCTCACGGGAAAACGTTACTCATGGTTACTTTCTTTTGAGTAACTGGCCACAAAACTCATGAGGATGTAATAGTGCATGTTATTATATATTTGCGATATTAACTGACACTCCCATTTAAATGCGATCCAGCTGTTATTTTGACCACCAGATGGCAAAACATCAAAGTCTGCTCTAAATAATCAGATATACAATAGAATTCAACTAGTTATAAACTAAGTTCTTTATTTTAAATAAATGATTCAAAATGATTCTTAGAAATTTGATAAATGAAGCAAGATTGCTCGAAATAACATCTACTTCCGGGACCCGCCGAAAGCATTGGAACAGTTACGAGTGTCATAACCTCTTCAATTAAGAAACCATGCAGTAGGGAAAAGTATTGGTATGGCACATAAGTACTTTTAGGACAATTAATACGATTAATCATCCTAGTTTTTATATCCCAGGTTAATCCCGTACCGAATGCTGGGATCACCAACTAGCAGCCGCCACTGAATTACACATAATACTTCCGGTGCTAGTCTTGAATATTTAAGCATGTGGACATACACCCTTTTGAAAATTAGCGATTCAAATGTAAGAGAGGTTTTTTTTTCCGTTGCAGTTTTTCCATTGATTGAATTTTCGATGGATATTTGTAATGTTTCTAATGCAGTAGCAGTTCGACTATTTATTAAAATATAGGAGGATACGAAATATAGGATATATATAGGACATTTTTGAACAATTTCTTTATAATATAGGAAATATAGGAGAACTTCGAGGCCTGTGGAACAGATTTTAATTGCAATGAAACACTTTTCAAAGGGTCCCTACTATACAGAGTGAGGCAATTATCTTGAGACAACTGAATATCTCGGAAACTAGGCATTGTACGAAAAAATGTCCAAAATCAAAAGTGAATTATTTTTCGGGGGAAATTCATTAGTTAAAAAATTATCCCCCCCCCCCCTTGTGAGGGGGTAACTTTGAAATCTTAAATAGGAACCCCTATTTTTAATGGTATATTCAGATTGTAAACAATATTCGAGAAATGTTTTATTCTTGGTGATTTTTCAATTGATCCAACCGTTTAGGAGATAGAGGCCCTGAAAGTGTGGAACTTTTAAAGTTTTGAACCCAATTTTATTGAAGACAAAGAGATAGAGAGTTAGCCTGCAGACGTTCCTATTCTATTTTTTGATGGTCTTTAAGAATCCGAAGTCAGAATTTCAAAAATTCAAAATTTTTTAGTGCACAAGTAAACTTTTGGGGGCAGCAGTCCTATGGAGGCAGAGTCTATGCATGTCTATTGAAAAATATTGGATTTTTGAAATTCTGACTTCGGATTCTTAAAAAAACTTTAAAAGTTCCACACTTTCGGGGCCTCTATCAATTGAAAAATCACCAAGAATGAAACATTTCTCGAATATTGTATACAATCTGAATATACCATTAAAAATAGGTGTTCCTATTTAAGATTTCAAAGTTACCCGCTTCCCCCAGCCCCCCCTCACAAGGGGAGGGGGAAATTTTTTAACTAATGAATTTCACTTGCGAAATAATTTCCTTTTGATTTCGGACTTTTTTCTTACAATGCTTAGATTCCGAGATATTCAGTTGTTTCAAGATAAATGCCTCACCCTGTATATTAAAACATATGGAAAATATTTTAAATATTTAGAGAAATAATGATTGTATGAAAAATTTAAAACTAAAAGAAAAATCCCATCAAGATTCTCTAAGTAGCCATCATTAAGTGAAAATTCCATGATTATTCAATCACCTTTTGATCATGATATATAAAATGTAATTAAAAAATTATATTTATCTTTATTTGATCATTATTATAAAAAACCTTAATCAGCGATCTATTTACAATACATTCAAGTTTCTGTAAACCGTAATAAATAAAATGAAGTACTTACTTGAGCAGATGAGATGAATCCTAAATTGTTACCTTCAACACTATTATAGGTCAACCAGATTTCAATGAAAACCTGAGTGGACAAAATATTACAAGATATTATAAAAGGGACATTACCTGGTTTTGTACATAAATTAATAATATCAAATAAATGAAAGAGATTCTAAAGAAATACATTGAAAAGAATATTTAATGCAAATGCATTTCTAATTACTTCATCTACAAGTACTAGCATGAAAAAGACAAAGCAATACCACTAATGGAAAAATAAATTCATTTGCTTTGTTTATCTATTGTATGGTCTTCGTCAAGATGAAGATAAAAGTGCACCTGAATTCATAGTTTCTTAATAAAATTTTCAGTACATAAAGAGGGTGTAGTGATTTTCATGGCCGGCGGTGAATTTTAATCTTCCCAATGTACCCAATATTCAATGAGTAAAAAATCTAGCATACAAAAATTTATTCTTAATTATTATTAGAAACAGTAAGTAAACAAGAGCACATGTCCTATCTAATCAAGAACTTGGCCAAAATTTTAACTACAATTTTGACCATGTTCCCGAATTTAACTTTTACTGCAATTATAACTCTTTATTATAACTTTTACTCACTGTTTGATGCTCTATCCGAATCTGAAGTCAAAATAAAAAAATTAAAAAAAAATTTGGCAATGACTTCGAAAATCCAGTAACGATATTTTTAACATCACTGATAAGTATAGCATTGCAAAACATGTCATCAAGGCCTGCAACATCAGCTGAATGGCATCACTTACATATCACTTTTTTTTTTTTTTTTTTTTTTTTTGCATAGCTTTGGTCAAGACCACGAACTAAAGACAAGACCAGCTCACTCAGACAAAATGGCGGCGATAGTAGGCTAGCAGATGATTTGCAATATTATACAGCCGAGATAGAATTTTTTTTAATGCTCAAGAAAAAGAAAGTAAAAATGCACATGATGATTTTTTATTCACAATATTCTTCACATTAAAATATTATAATAATATATTTTAGATTTATTAAGCTAAACCGACTTTTTTGAAGGAGAATTATCTTGAGAAAATTCTCCAATCGATTCAGTATTAAATATAGTATTACTAAAACCATCATCTAATTATTTAATCTGACTTTGTTTACAAAATATGTTCAAATCAAACCCATTCGAGTCAAGTAGGTGTTATAAAAAGAAGGCAGGGAACAAGAATCACAAGCAAATAGAAAAAGTGGTATTTGAAAACAGTATTGAACTTGATACTTGTGTGAGAAGAGGGGCACTTCTATCAACTGGTCTACCAGAACTATCAACTGGTCACCAACTGGTTGTCTGCACTTTACGGTTCTCTGAATCCATGCCAACCAAGCGAAATACTAGGTTCAGACAAACTTGGTGCATCAAATGGGAGGCATAGGAGGATAGAGTTGTGAGGAAAACCTTTGCAGATAACATATCTTCAAGTTTCAAAGAACTACCCAGTGATCGTGGTACTGTTGAAGACGAGTGGCAGTTGTTTAAAACTGCTGTGATTACTTCGGCTGCATTGTGCTGTGGTCGTAAGCAGATGAGTGTGGCGCAGGGCGGTGAGAAAAGGACTGCATGGTGGAACGGTGAAGTCCAAGAAGCTGTCAAGGCAAAGATGGAAGCCTATTTGCTATGGCTTGCAAATAAGCCAACTTCAAGTCGAGTATGGTACACTGAGGCGCAAAAAGCAGCAGCAAAGACAGTATCAACAGCTAAAGCCAAGGCCTGGGAGAAGATCGGGGAGAAATTGGAGGCAGACTATGGTTCGGCAAACAAGGTATTCTGGCAGACCGTGCGCCGCCTCTGTGGAAAGAAGTCTCTTTCATCACAAACTATTAAGAGTTCAGATGGGAGGCTTCTGAAAACGGAGGAGAGCGTGTTGCATAGGTGGAAGGAATACTTTGCATCTCTTCTTAATCCGGTGACAGCAACAACAGAGGCACATGAGGTGCACCTTGGAGTGGAGAATAGTCATGGTAGTATCACTGAAGCAGAAGTCAGATGGGCAATTAAGTCCCTGAAGACTGGCAAAGCTGCAGGTGATGATGAAATCCGGTCCGAGATGTTAAAGGCCTTAAATCAGGATGGTATCCTGTGACTGACTCGAGTGTGTCAGGTTGCTTGGATATATGGACAGGCCCCTAAGCAATGGCAGACAGGAATTGTGATCCCTGTCTTCAAAAAGGGAGATCAGAGAGATTGCAACAACTATTAAGGCATCTCTTTGCTCAGCATTCCTGGGAAAGTGTACGCTAAGTGTCTGGAAAGAGAAGTCGGGAAATAGTCGACTCCAAACTGTCGGGGGAGCAGTGTGGTTTCCGACCTGGCCGAAGCACGACTGATCACATCTTTGCTTTAAGGCAAATCTTTGAGAAATCCTGTGAGTATGCAAAAGAGGTCTACGCTTGCTTTGTGGACCTCGAAAAAGCATATGAAAGAGTTCCTCGGGAGAAGCTCTGGCAAGTGTTGCAAGAGTATGGAGTGGATGGGCAATTACTGGTTGCTATCATGTCTGTGTACGAAAGCTCTGAGATGTGTGTCCGGATAAATGGCATTAAGTCAAGACCGTTCACCGTGGGTGTTGGACTCCGCCAAGGGTGCGTACTGTCACCCCTCTTGTTCATTATCTTTATGGACTGGATAGACAGGGGCAGCCGAGACGATGAGCGTGCTTGTGTGGGCGACTGCCTGGTGGAGAGGTTGCTCTTTGCTGATGACCTTGTCCTCTTTGGAACTTCTCGCACGTACCTTCACCATGCACTAGACCGGTTTGCAGCCAAATGTGAAGAAGCTGGGATGAAGATCAATGTGGCTAAAACTGAGGTTCTGGTCCCTTCAAGACAGCCTGGTCAGTGCGCTCTCCATGTTAGGGGAGCCTCATTGAGACAGGTGGAGAAATTCAAGTATCTCGAGATTGCATTCACGAGTGATGGGCCGCAAGAAAAAGAGTTGGATGCTCGGATTGCTGCAGCAAGCTGTGTCAGATGTGAACTGTGGCGATCCATGGTAACGAAATGTGAGCTGGGTAATGAAGCCAAGCTTTCAGTCTTCAAATCTATCTTTGTCCCCATTCTATGATCATGAGGCTTGGGTAATGACCGAAAGAGTGCGATCGTGGGTACTGTACAAGCGGCCGAAATGAGATTTCTGAGAGGTGTGGCAGGTGTTACCCTACTAGATAAGAGTGCACAGCAGCACAATAAGGGAGTCTTTAGGTGTTGAGCCACTACTTCTCCGCATCGAGAGATCTCAGTTGCGCTGGTATGGCCACGTGATATGGATGCCACAAACTGGTCTTCCTTGGCAGTTGTTATTTTCCAAGCCAGTGGGTAACAGACCAAGAGGTCGGCCTAAAAACAGGTGGCTAGACTACATGGAGAATCTGGGTTCGAGTCGCTTGGTTATTACCAGGGAGGACATGCGCCTGATGGCGGAAGATCGCGATCGCTGGAGATCCTCCATAGGGCTGCTGTCCCCGCGACCCTAACGGATAAGCGGTTTGAAAAGTAAGTAAGTAAGTAAGTAAGTACTGAACATACATTCCTCAAAAGAAGTCACCTATGCATTTAGGCACGCATCCCACTGTTTGGGAAAACAGGAATTTGATGTGGTTTGCTGTTTGAACCAATCCGTAACTGCTTCCTGCAGCTCATCAGTGTTGAATCCTTGTCCCTTGAGCAATTTCTTCAAAGAGATGAAAGTCACAAGGGGACAAATCTAGACTGTACGGAAGATGTTCAAAAACTCCCATTACTTAATGGCGCTCTTTCTTTGATGAACCAATCACCTACAGTATAACAGGTTGTGGGCATAAACGATTTGCACTGTGAAACTTCCTTTTATCATTTAATTCATGTAAAATAATTTACCAGCTGTTGGAGAAGCAAAATGACAAACATCATGAATTTAATGAGGTTGAATTTGTTGACATAATACAATATGGTGCAATATCTGGAAAGAATGATACTTGGAAATGCATTTGCAGAAAAGGAGTGAAGCACAAGACTAGCATTGCAAGAAGCACAAATGCAATAGATAGAAGACTGTAAAAGTAAGCCATCATATGAGAGATGGCTGTAAGGTCTTTACAATCAACATGAAAAAATGATCACTTTTGAAAGTGAATGATGCCACAGGGAAGTGACATCCCTCGAGTGCTGGAGAATATAAAACAGCATTTGGTGCAGTACTGCTGAACGCCGCCAGACAATCGATAGCAACATGGTGCAGTCCGTCGGAAAATTGGAGGTGCAAACTGTGATAAGGTTCCTGCATTTGAAGGGGAACAACACATTCATCCATAGTGACAATCTGCTTGAAAAAATCATTTCGGGCAGCCTGACACAGATTCAAAAGCTTGGAAGCTGCAGCTACCTCATCAGGGCTGGCATCTCCAATTTTCTAACAGGCTGCACCATGTTGCTTTCGATGCTCTGGCGGCATTTAGCGGACTGCACTAAATGCAGCTTTGTATCCACCAGCACTTGAGCAATGTTGCTTTCAAAAGCGATGGTTCTTTCGTGCTGGCTGCCATGAGTTTATGAATGCCCCTCGTATTAAATAAAATAATTAGTCTACAAAAGCAAATGTCAATAGTTTATTAAGCCAACATGTTTCGAATCTTCGTCTTCATCAAGGCTTATTCTTATTATAGCAAAGAAATTAAGATTTAAAAATAACAATTAACAAAATATTATTAACGAGTTATTATCTCGACTTATATCTGTTTTCTTTGACGTGAATCTGTCCTAAAATTCCTTTATGCACCCTGTATACTGAAGTTAATAAGTGTAGTACTAAGAAATTGGAGAGTTCTTAGTTGACAGGAGGCCTTGCAGTATTCTTGGCAAATCAACAAAGAAGGATCTAACACAAGGGAAAATCAAAAAGTAATTGAGTAAATTTTTCATAGCAAAACCATCAGGTATTTGCAAAAATCAATATATATGTTACTGTCAAAACCCGTATTTAGTTAGAACACGTTTTTAGTAGTTAAAACTAGTTTATACCGGATGTCTTTGTTAAAACTAGAATTTACTGTTAGTCAAGAATGAATTTGAGTTAAAACTACTGTACTTTTAACTAGACAAAATGCGTTTTGACAAAATGGCTTAGTTAAGACTGTTTCGACTGAGGTCAAAGTTCACTCAACTAACACGCGATAAGGCGTGCGACGCATTAGAACGACTGATTAGTCGACACGCGCACAGTTAGTCTTCTGCTAAGCATGCGTAAATCGACTCGTACGTAATACATATTTATCATGGCGGAATTTAAATCAAGGAATGCAATGGAAAGAGGAATTTTTAAAAACGATATTACAGATTGATAAACATGAAAAAAAAAGAATACCTCTACAATGTTATGACAAAAGAAAGCTACGATAAATTAATGGAGGAATTAAGCAGCACAATTAGCTGGGGAAAAAAACCACAGAATTAAATCGATTCCAAGTTATTAATATTTGTGGGCCGCAAAAGTTAGTTATTAAAAAGGAGCTTATGAAGCATTATATGTAGTCGAAATTTTCAATATTAGTGTAGCAGCTCATGTGGCTGTGGATCATGGAGGTCGAGACAGACTAAGAAATGAAACTTCAAGAAAATAAGCGAACATAACAATAGAAATGATAAGTATTTTTCTGTGTATGTGTGAAACATGTCAGAGTAAAAATGGGGTCTTGTATCAAAACCCATACTTCTTTCAGAGACGAACAGTTGTTGTCAAGTCGATCTGATCGACATGCAAATGCAAGAAGATTGTGGATTTAAGTTTATATTATAAACTTATTATAATGATATATCAAGACCATTTGACAAAATTTGTTTTGTTACATGCACTGCAAAGCAAGAGAGCTGTGGAAGTAGCACATCAATTAACATATATTTTTGACATTTGGTACACCTTGCATTTTACTCTGATAACGGTGTTAACTCTATCATAGATGACCTAGCTTCATTTTGGCCCGAGTGTAAACCAGTTCACGGAAAACCAAGGCACAGTCAAGCCAAGGGTCTGTTGAATGGGCCAATCAAGATATTGAAAAAATGTTGGCTTCGTGGATGTCATCCGAAAATAACACAAGTGTGCTGAATGCAGGATTGTTAGTAACACTCTGAAGATACCATTCAGAAAATCCCACGCGTGGTACATATCTCCATGTCACATAGCCTGAACTTTCTGTTTGTGATAAGAAGGACAACAATACTACAAACTGGTCAAACGGTCTTCGCTTTGTACAATTTATGAAAAATCGGGCACTTCATTCTGGTATTAAGCAATCACCATATAGAGCCATGTTTGGTACAGAGCCGCGAGTAGGGCTTTTGACTTCAAATTTGCCTCTATATGTCATTAAGGAGATACGAGATGAAGATGATCTCAAACAAGCTTTAAATAAAATTAATGTGATAGATGAAAAAAAAGAAGGCGGAAATATTAGATTTCTCAGAGGAGGTAAGCGCTGAAGCTAGTAGTAATAGACAGTCTGTAATTACAACAGCAGCCAGTCAAGAAGACCCAGAAGCTGTAGCTAGTACGAGCACAGAGCCTCAAATAACACCAGCTAATGAAGAAGATACAGAAGCTGTAGCTAATGCGAATCGACAGTCCCAAATAACAGCAGCCAGAGAAAGAGCTCATCTAAACTTGGCAAAACAGGCCCAGAGAATGGAATTGGCTTCGGATTCAATACAAGCTCCTGTATAAGTCGGTGATAATATAATCATACCAATTCCTGATGTTGACAGAGCAAAAGCAGATCTCCATAATATTATGGGAGTGGTTCTTCTAAAGGATGAACAAAATAAGGGATACTCGATAAACTGTATTGTTCAATTGTGCCACTATTTACTGTTACTAACTATGCAGTTGATTCATTAAAAGAAAATCTTTACCTTTCTTGGCAAAATTTACTATAATTATTAATTAACAAATTAATTTCAAATAAGAATGAATTTATTTAAAAACTTAAATGTGCTTGTTCAGGTCAGAATTCGACGTGTCCAAAGAAAACTTCTTGCTACTAGAAAAAGTGCCAGAGACAAATTTATCTTTAAGAACTGCTACCAAGACAGCAGCCTTAGGAACAGGCCAAGGATTTGTTCCCTTCGTGTGTAAGAAAACATGTATGTCGAAGAGATGCTTTTATAAGAAAAAAGGCAACCTGTGTAACTCGAAATGCCACGACAGTTTGCCTTGCAATAACAAATAATGTATACTTACTTGTTATCTTTATTTTATGTTCCTTTATTGAATGATTATTTTTGAAATACTTTAATTAATATTGCTGTCATGGCTCTGTGATATTCCTTAAAACTGTTCCTATAGTGTATGATTTAATTTTGTTACACTTTAATTAATGTTGCTGACATGGCTCTGTGATTTTCTTTGAAAATGTTCCTATAGTGTATGATTATTTTTGTATTGGTTTTATTAATATTAATAACACAGATGTGAGACCAATATTTTCAATAAATATTGTATTAAACAACACAAATGTTTTTAATCCCAATCGACACTTTATAAGAAGCATGATTTTAATTGAATCATTTCCTTCAAGCATGTTTATCTAGCTAAAATTAGTTTTAACTAATGTTTAAAGTTAAAACTATTTTATCTGAAATCCAAACATGTACAGCAGTAAATTCTAGTTATAACTAGATAATTCTGGTTTTAACAAAGACATCCAGTATAAACTAGTTTCAACTAGTAAAAACTCATTCTAACTAAATATGGGTTTTGACTGTAACGTATACATTTTGAAGAACATGTAATTCTCCACCACCCTAGGAGATGGCAGGCATGTACACTTTCTGATTGCAGAGCTACAGCTGTTCCAAATGGCAGGCAAGCTGGAGACGTTCAAAACTGTGGAGATCCGGAGTGTGGTCAGGTTTCTGTGGATAAAGAGACAAAACCCTTCTGAAATCGAGGTTTTAGTTCGTGTAGCTTTCTATTGATGTTAACAATTTCTACAATTTCAATTTTTTTTTTTTTTTTTTTTTTTTTTTTGTTTGTTTGGCCTGGTTACATAGTGCCTTTGATTGGGATAGAAATAATAAAGCTCCTTTTTCTTCTGCTTTTGCTGCAAATTTATCTGCTTTGGCATTTCAACATCAATTTTCATTTGTTTCAATTTAAGTTTCATTTCATGAATTTCTTTTTCACACTTTCTCTTTATGCCAGTTTTGTTTTCTTTTTTTATCTCTTCTAAATAAATCATACAAGGTATGTCTATTAAATTCCAGGATTAGAGCTAATACAACAAAATGAGCAACAACAGTCAAACTTGTGGTTAAAAGACTTCAAAACAATCACCTCCAGCAGTTAGTTACACTGTTGTGCACAGCTGTACAAGTTCTTGAAACATGCGTTATAATTCTGTAAAGATATGCACCAAAGTTCAGCTGCTGTATTTTTTTTATGTCCTCTACGTCCTGAAATCGATGTCCTTTCAAAGCGGACTTGAGTTTGGGGAACAGGAAAAAGTCAGGAGGGGAAAAATCTGATGTTTGGTCACAGAGCAAAGACTCAATGAAAAATCTTTACATTGAGCCTTTGCTTCATCATGAATCCAGAACAGAATCTGATACAGAGGACCTGCTTGCATTTTATGTGTCAACACAAACCACTTACAGAATTTTTTTCCCTGGGCAGGTTGTGCAATAACACATGGGTAGTGACGCGTTCCTACACATACGCATTTGCTCCTGTAGGGATCCCAGATGTCCCGGTTTTCCCGGGACAGTCCCAGTTTTTCACAAGTTGTCCCGGTGTCCCGAAAACATTTATTCGGGATGTTGTGTTAAAATCGTTTGCATCTTAAAAATAAAAAAAAATGATTACATTATTTTTTGACTAAGACCAACACCTACACATTTCTCTGCGTGGCATGGAGTGGAGCAACTGAGAGATTGCTGCTTGATCTAGCAAGAAAAATGTCAGCCGTTTCCAGTGCTAACTTCGTGTCAGCTGACGCAATCTTGAGGAAACACGTGCTTGTTGCCAAAAGATTGATAAAAAGCAGTCGAGCTTAAAAGTAATTACTGCTTGTGTTTTCATAATCAGGTAAATGTTTGAATGAAAATGGTCACTTAATGATTTTGTTAACAAATGCATTTCTAGCCATGATCATATTCATGTAGCATGCTTAGGATTCTGTAGTAAAACTTTCAGCTGAAGCATCATCCCTATACACGTGCTTCTATGCTAGGCTAGTGTTTTTTATTACCCAGGTTTTACTAGGATTTGTCTCTGATAGCTCTCGAATTGCTCGGAGTTTTTCCAGATACGAATCGCAGATTGCCAGATTCAATATGGCATTGTCCACAGTAAAAATAAAAATAAAAAATTAAGTTTAATAGAATAAAATCAGATTACATGAAACATTTAGGCGTGGAGCCTGTAAGCAATAATTCTTGTGTAGCCTAATTCTTATTGTCGGTGATAATTGTTTGTACCATATATTTGGTTCCACCTTCCATTCTTCGTTCCACCTTTTTAGTTTGAGTGAGCTGAATAGTGCGTTGATATTGGTTATAACAACACTTCCTAGAAAGAAAGCCAAACAACTGAAACGTCATCCATTGTTATATCATCATATTTCGACCACTGTTAATCGTATTTCTACCAATAATAAGCATTAATTTGGTCGACTTATAATGATGTAACAATGTATGACGTTTCAGTTGTTTGGCTTTCTTTCTAGGAGGTGTTGGTTATATCTAATGCAATTCTTAATGCTTCTCTATTTCTACTGCTAATTGCTGTAATTAACAATCGGATTAATTAGCAAACAAACTACCTACTTGATGTTAAAAATGTTCACATTATTGTTGTACATTAGTATAGCCTTCTTTGTTGATCTGCCAACAATAATACAATAATTAACTTCATTGTATATATTTATTATTACATTATTAATTGCTATTTTCAATTTTAATTTCTTCAATTTAATAAGAATAAGCCATGATGAAGAAGAAAACATACAGGGTGGTTATAATTAACGTGACACCATTTAAACCCTTCCAGCGGCCGTTCGGGTAATCAGATTTTGACGAAACTTGAGATATACAGAGTTGGGACACGTTAATATGACCACCTGCTAGAATCCGGAATATCCGCCTTTGGCAGCAAGCACAGCAGCTAGTCGACGTGGCAGAGAGTCAATAAGTCCTCAGAAGGTGGTTGCAGGTATCTGGGACCATTCGGTGATCAGTGCATCCTGTAATTCCATCACCGTGCATGGTGGAGGGTCCAGCTTGCGGGCATGGCGATCGAGATGGTTCCACAAATGTTCAATGGGGTTGAGGTCTGGGGAGTTTGGTAGCCATGGGAGCAGCTTGAATTCATCCTCATGCTCCTCGAACCAGTTGTGGACAATTTTGGCAGTATGGCAAGGAGCATTGTTCTGTTGAAAGGTGCCATCAACCTGAGGAAACACTGTCGACATGAAAGGGTGTACCTGGTCTGCGACAATCGTCAGGTAACGAACAGCATTCAGTATACCCTCCAGCAGTATCAGTAGACTCAGACCATACCACGAAAACATCCCCCAAACAGTCACACCTCCCCCACCAGCCCGTCATCTGCCAACGATGGTGTCGTGATACCTGTTCTCAGATGCTTCCCGGCGAATTCTCCATCGTCTGTCCACTCCACTCAGCAGATACCATGACTCGTCAGAGAAAGCAACCCTTTGCCACTTGGCCGAGATCCAATGGCGATAGCCCATTGCGAAATGGAGGCGCTTTCAGCAATGCACAGGCGTCAACATGGATGCTGTTACCATACGCCTGCTCCGGAGCCCCAACCTCAAGAGGGATCGTTGCACGGTCTTAGTGCTGACACGCCTAGTGGCCCCACTGTTCATTTGCTGTGTCAGTTGCTCAACAGTGGCACGCCGATTGGTCTTGGCCAGGCGTCGTAACCGACGCTCGCCTCTAGGATCGATGGCCCGTGGGGCCCCACAGTTACATCTTCGGTTGCTCGAAACTGTCTGGTTCATCCAGTCGCAGTACACCTTCACAACAGCAGCCCTAGAGTAGTTCACAATGGTGGCCATTTCTGAAATGCTGCCCCCCTTGGCCCGATAGCCAATGATCATCCCCTTTTGGAGGTCCGACAGGTCACTTGCTCAGTACATGACTGCGACAATTGCTGTGTTAACGGAAGCTACTACACGTCTGCTGTTGTCAGCTTTTAATGATATGCAATGATTTTTCATCTGCATACCATGGGACGTTCCAACATGTTTGAAGAGAGGTGGTCATATTAATGTGTCCCGACCCTGTATGTTATACAGATCATGGGGAAGAGAATTTTGCAATAAAAAAAATTATTTCACATTTTGACCGCTACGTCAAAATATGGTGCATGAATAATAACAAAAACAAGTTAGAAGCAGAGAAATTTATAAAATCAGAGCATTTGTTCAATGTGCATTCCATTTGTGTCAATGACATTGCATTATTGCATGTTCCACAGTAGAGCGAAGGGTTTCCTGAGGAATCACAGTGATATGGCGTGTTATGCTTGCTTTCAATTCAGCAACAGTCCATATTCTTCCTCCATAGGTATTATCTTTCAAATATCGCCACAACCAGAAGTCGCAAGGGTTTAAGTCTGGTGAACGAGGAGGCCATGCAGTTGGATAAGTTCTCGAAATCACCCGATCATCTCCAAAATGAGCACGAACCAGTGCCTTCACTTGTCGTGCAATGTGGGGTGTTGCACCATCTTGCATAAAGACAGTAGTGTCTAAACATTGTCTTTCTTGTTAAGCAGGAATGACTTTCTGCTGCAGAAGTTCACAGTAACGAGCACCAGCGATTGAACATCTTTTAGTGCCTTGAAGAGTGATCTCTTCAAAGAAAAAGGGGCCAAGAATGAAATGGTGAAGTGAATCCGCACCATACAGTCACATAATCAGATTGCAAAAGCTTTTCATGCACAACCATCGGCTTTTCAGTACCCCAGATGCGACAGTTTTGAGCATTCACTGCTCCGTCTAGTGTAAAATGCGCTTCCTTCATCTGACCACAAAATGTTCCAGGGCCATGCATTATCAACGGCTGTTCTAGCCAGAAACTGCCAAGCAAAATCAGTGTATTTTTCCGGATCTTCATGAAGCAACTTGTGAACCTGGATCTTGTATGGATACTACTTTAAAATGGAACGCAAAACTTTTTGTACCGTAGACCACGGAATAGACAAATCACGTGATACGGCTCGAGCACTTGCTGAAGAATATTGGGAACTTGAAGCACTCTCCATTACAGCAGCAGCAACGTCTTCCACAGTCTCATTTGCAATTCGTTTCCGTCCTCCCTGGCAGCACACCCAACTAGCCAGTTTCTTCAAATTTCTTATCATTAATGGACATAGGCCCGTTTCGCAAGTTTTTCAAACGTCGATATTCTTAGTGCAGCAGAAGCGTTATTACAGTTCTGGTAAAACAACTTCACTAACAAAGCTCGATCCTTTTTAGCTAAAGCCATCGTGAAGAACGACTTTACATTTAAATTCACTGTCATTTAAAGCTTTTCTAATTTTACATCTCATTTGCAAAACGTCTCTGAGTAAAAATTCTCAGATAGGTTCTTACATGACCAGCGCCATATTTTGACGTAGCGGTCATGATGTGAACTAATTTTTTTTATTGCAAAATTCTCTTCCCCATAGTCTGTATAACATATCTCAAGTTTCGTCAAAATCTGATTACCAGAACGGCTGCTAGAAGGGTATAAATGGTGTCACTTTAATTATAACCACCCTGTACTAAACTAAACTACTGATGTTTGGTTTTCTTGACCAAGTACCATATTGGCTTGAATATAAACCAGCCCTGAATCTAAGCTGACTCTTAAAATTTCATCATGTTTTGGAGGAAAAAATCTTTGTATGTCAGAAACAACTTTAGAAATTAAAAAAAAAAATTAATAAAAGAACTCCACAAATGATTAAATCAAAATAAAATTTTTACTTCAGGGAGAAAAAAAAAAAAAAAAAAAAGTATAGTAATAATACTTAAACCAAATTTATTATATTTAAATATTTTAAGTATTTACCAGATGTATAAAACAAATATTATGAAAACATATTCAGTTTAATTATAATAATTATTCACTCCAAAGTTGTGACTAAAATTTTTCAATTTATATAAAAAATTTTAGTTTATTTTTTTTTCATAAAGAATAAAATAACCTCTTGTCCACAAAAATAGTTTATTCTGGCATATACGTATTTTGATCTCTTTAAGACCATTAATCAATGCAATACAAGAAATAAGGATAACTGCAGGCTTATTTATATGCTAAGAAAATATGTAAAATGAACGAGTTGAACGGCCAATTGGAAAATTAAGCAGAACACATTTACAACTGTTGAAGATGAACCAATGGGAAACAAAAACGACAAAACCAATCACAAAGTGAACAATAAAGCAAAAATATAAATGTTACACAAAACAGACTCGATTGAAAAACCCAAAAATGGAAGGTTTTACAAATTATGGAATAGTTTCAACAAAGCAGAATCGCCTAGGGGGCCAGAATCACTGCTCAACAACTGTCTTGCCCATCTCCAACATCTCATAGGTGTCCAACAGAAGTCTATTCTTCACTGGTTTAAGCAGGTGGCAACATACATCATGGCCCGTGTTCAACATGTGTTTGGCGACAGCTGATTTTTTGGGACGGCTGAACCTGGTGTGGGCTGTGTGCTCCTTGAACATTGCCAGTATGTTGCAGCAAGTTGCCCCTCTGTAAACTTCAGGACACTGGCTACATTTAATTTCATAGATGCCAGACTGTAATAGAGGTGGAGTTACATCTTTGGGGTTACACAACAAATTCCTTAAGGAATTGGGATTTTTATAAGATAGAGCAAACTGAGACTTTTTAAAGATGGCTTGGAGATTCTTACTGAGGCCACTGTTACAGGAGATCGAAATTCTATTCTTTTGGATCTCTTTGTTGTCGAGTCTGATTGACTCTTTAACCAATTTTTTGAACCTCTTTCTTCGAACAAGTCATCAATCATCTTCGAACAGTAACCTTAAGGGTGGCTACTTTCTTTGTGTAGAGAATGTTGAGAGCCCGATCAACCAAAAAAATGAATGCTGTAACCAAAGATGTAAACCTGCCTCTATTACAGTCTGCCTCTAAGACATTGTTTTGGTTTTCAACAGCTGCCATTTTGAAATTACAGCATGTTCCTATTGGCGGTTCTATTTCATTTATATATTAGGTAGTTCATTAAAAAACGGGCCAGTGGATATTGTAGGAAAAATACCGTATGCACGAACCAAGAGACTGGGCTAAGATGTAGATACGGACCTGACGAATACGAAGCCGGCACTGTTCCCCACTGCTAGCAGCACTGCCAAGAATGGAAATTAAAAACAGATGACAGGCACGCAGCGGGACCATCCAATCAGTCGGTTGCTGTGATCGCGACGTGAAACGGCCGCAATGCAGGCATCCAGAGAAGTGCAGTGGGGGGTTGTGCAGTTTCTGGCAGCAGAAGGTGTAGGGGGGTTGTGAAATCCATCGTCTAATGGTGCAGATGTAGGGTCAGTCACGACGGGTGCACGTTGATGGATGACGACCCATTGCACTTCTTTGGATGCCTGCATTGCGGCAGTTTCACGTTGCGATCACAGCAACTGACTGACTGACTGGACAGCGACGCTGCTCGCCTGTCATCTGTTTTTAATTTCCATGCTCGACAGTGCTGCCAACAGCGGTGAACAGCGCCTGCTTCGTATCTACATCTTGGACCAGTCTCCTGGTTCGTGCATATGGTATGTTTCCTACAATATCCGCTGGCCCGTTTTTTAATGAACAACCTAATAGAGCAGTCTAACAATTTATTATCTAGAATGTGCCAGGGTTTGTTTTAGGAAAAAAAATTATTGAGTCCACGGGATCCCATGCTTTTAAATTATTGAGTCCCCTCGTATTTATTTATCGTCCCCTTTGAAAAAAAATTTAACAAAACGAAGAGTATGATCACAAAATGATTTTATTGCTATACTTTGTAAAGTTGTTGTTTACAGATAATGGATATTTATAAGAGAAAAGGATGAGACACAAAAACCTGGAATACAATAAATAATAGTTATTGTATGCCTTGCCACCGTTGAATGTTGGAAATTAACATAACCTTTGCACGTGGCAAAGTGATTTTTTTTTGGCTAGTTATAATCCCAGAAGTTGTGCAAACTGTACTACTCATTGACAATTTATCTTTTTTAAATTTCAACCATGAATAATTTTTTGACCAGTCAAGTCTGAAATCATGCTTCTTACTTGGATTTTCACCCGTAGTCGTTCCCTCTTGAGAATGCTCCGTGGAATCGGAATCACGTTCATTTATAACAGTTCTTTCTATTATTTCACTGGCACTCTTTATATGAATTATTATTACTGTCAATCGAAGATGATTCTGATGAAATTTTTCCTTGATTATTTTTCTTTTGAAAAAAATCTGTCAAACTCTAGGCCTCTTATTACACGCCATGCTGTAAGTAGCAGTAGGTAGTTTGACGTGCTTTGACTGCTTCATGACGATAAGACAAACGAATATGAGGTCGAAGATCACATGCTACGTCTTAGTCAATTAGCTTTAAATAAACGCACCAATCATAGGGACTTTTACAATTTAGCTCTGACCAGTAAAGAAATCTGCCCAAATGAATTTTAGCACCCTCCTGGACGCTAAATAATTTCAAAATGGCGTCCAACTAATAAGTATTAGCGTAATTTAAGCTAAATTTAGCGTTAACGTAAACTCTGATGTGCATAAATAAAAATTCATTCCGAATGAAATCGAGCACTACATCGAGAAACCAAAACGTGATAACAACAGTTCTGCAATAGCAACACTTGATGACTCGTTCATTCCCTTCACAATTCCCATCCTTTATACTATTTTTTTAATTAAATAACAGCAAAATGCATTATCACGAGAGATTGTATAATTATTATAAAATGTACTTACTTATTTCTTTTTAATATGAACAGAGACAAGGATGGCAACACATTTCTCATTATCATTAGGCTTAGTTATCATTCCTCATTAAGATTTCAAAATCGATTTGTCCGAACAGTTAGTAGTTAAGCGACAGAGATAATAATTTCGATATTATTTCATAATAACTTAATTTATG
>JAHWFO010063028.1:374437-402915 GCA_023313115.1 Rhysida immarginata
AAAAACGTTTTCTTTTGTGACCAGAATAATGGCTATCGGACACTGTCGGAAGTAGCACCATTAGTTTGGCAGGCCCATTAAGCATTTCTGACAAACTGGACTTACTATTCTGAGGCAGTCAAACGAAAACGAGACAGGCTATGTAACGAGCATGGCACAGAAGTTGTTAACGCAGGTAGGATTCAAGAAGGAGCAGCGCGAATGTTCACTGCTGTGTCATTTGTCTGTTAGACGTGTCCTCGCATAGATGCCTGGGTACTATCATGGTTCCGTAGGCAACCGCAAACATTTTTCCATGAAGGCATTGCCCGTCTTGTCTCAAGTGGGAAAAATATATTAACAGTGTCGATTACGTTTGAATTAATAAACAATGTACCGTGAAACCTTGAATAAAGGCCAGATATTCAAATATACGCTGGTCTCGAATAAAAGCCGGGTGGGGTGTTAAAAATAAATTAAATGTCGGGTCTGATTGTTTTTTGGGTTATTTGTATAAGTTCCACTGTTTTTATTCCCATTTCTTGGGAATACCCCTTAACGCCGGGTGTTAAATAAATGCAGTCTCTCGATTAATAACCGGGGGAGGGGGGGGCGGAGAAGGACCATTGAGACAAATAGACGCCCGAGCCTCTATTCAAGGTTTTACGGTACTAAATTTTTTTTTTTATCTGTCTCGTTTTCATTTGACTACCCCTTATAGATTACCTTGATTTTTCACTTTTCAGTTTGAGTCTGTTCACTTTGCAATAAATTACAATGGCAGACACTGAAAGTGTACTGTACCTTGTTGTTCCTCAGGGCCTTCTGCTGGAAACAATTCGGTCACCCCACCCCACCTAAAATACAGACTTTGCACCATCTGTTCAAATATCTGAAATCTTTCTTTGGTGGACAGTTGTTCCACTACGATGAACAGGTCAAACAAGCCGTTAGTATATATAGTTTGCATCGTGGGTAGCAAGGGAATACAGCACCTGGTGCAGCACAGAGAAGTGCCTCGTCATAGAAAAGCAGTGCAAGATGTGTTCTTCAAATATCAGCAAGCACTTTTGATAATGGTTTTGTTTTATTTTTTCAATGTCCTGCTGGAACTTACTTTCTGGATAACCCTCAAACATTCGTCTAAGATGCAAATCCACAAACAAGAATACACTAAAGTTTATATTGTTCATGGAACTTCTACTGACCTGAACAATAGTTTCAGTTCTCCAAATTTCAGCATGTGAAGGTTCTGGAAGTGGAGGATTTGATGTAGGACTTTTCCCCAAATTCCGGTTTTTCAAAAGGCGAGAATTCCGACTGGGAGTTGGTTGTGGAGTGTAAGAAGAGCTGTAAGTTGACAGATTACTGGAAAAAAAAATTCATTATTAATAATGTACTATTAATTATTGTTAATTATTAGCCTATTGTATAATAACAAAAATCTAGTTTAACCTATTGTACACAGGAGAAGGAGGAAGGGCTGTTCTCGATGCGGCTGCAAGGTAAGTGGCTGAAACCGAGCTTCCATCAGCAGGCAGAAAATACTGCAAGTAATCGTCAATGACCGAAGGATATACAGCCTCAGCAGGAACTGTCCAGTTAGCGTAATTCTACAATCAGAACCATATGAATTTTAATAACCAAAGAATGAAAATATTTTGCTAAAGTTCTTCAGATAAGAAACAGAAAGAGCTGGAATATCACACCATTTGATACCATCCATCAATAATAATCCATCTAATCTGAGAGCACATACAAGCTGTTGTTAAAATCATCCCTTCTGTTGTCTGATGCAACAAATGTTTCTATGCACCATTGTCTCCAATGCCTCTTATCCACCCCCCCTCCCCTCAAATAAAAAAAAAGTACCCATCGCCAAAACAAGTGTAAATATTATGTATTGAAAAACAATGCTCATTGGTTTTTTAAACATTAGTAATGTGTATGATTTCCACCAGCACAGATCACGGCTTGACATCTTCTTTGCATGCTCCAAATGAGCTTGCAGATGTCTTCTTGTGGTATTCCCTCCCATTCTTCGTTAAGGGCTTCATTGAGCTGCTGCAGAGTCTGGGTTTCTGCTGGACGTTTGCGAAGATGTCTCAAACATATCCCCACATGCTCGATTGGATTTAGGTCAGGACTCATTGGTGGCCACTCCGTAACAGTGATTTTGTTCCCTCAGGAAGTCTATAGCAGTTCATGCAGCGTGAGGTCTAGTATTGTCCTACATTAGGACGAATTCTGGACCAATACCATATGCAGCAGTCACAATATATTCCAGAATGTCATCAATGTAATTTGGCTGTTAAAATTCTGAGGGATGATGACGAGATCTGTGCAGTTGTCAATACCGATACCCCCACACCATCACCAAACCATATCCGAATGTAGCGAATTCTTGCATTGTTGCAAGGCTATAGAGTTCATTTGTGCATCAGTAGAGTCCATCACAACAAGTTTAGCCAAAACCTGACTCATCAGTGAACAGCACATGCTTCCAGTGAGGAAACTGCCAAACAGTATGAGTTATTTTTAACCAGTTTCCCCCAATTATTTTGAGCAGTATATCTGCCAATAAGGCATGCCCATGCCCGTTTGCATGCATTACTCAAATGTGTATCTCATGCTGCTCAATTTAGGGAAGTCTGTTACAAGTAGTTTGATCAGAAATCCATTCAGTTACTGTCCTCAGGCTATTTTGAAGGGTCTCTGGCAGTAGCAGTGAATTTCTCTAATGAGAATGTTACGGTCTTGCCGATGAGTTGTTTTATGCTTATGGTCTTGACCAGGTCTCCTGGAATACTGACCTGTTTCTTGGAATCGTTTCCAAAGGTGACAGATGACAGAAGGGCTAACATGCAGCTTATGTGCCACTTAACATAGAATGGCCTTCTCGGAGTAATGTAATTGCACCAGACACTTGAAATTCTATAAGTGTGTGCTTTATGTAAACACTAATCAGTGAAGTGGTACATTATTCAACAAAATCACAAGTTTTTGTTGAGATGAAGTGGGCTATAACACACTGTTTTAGGGTGGGGGTCCTTTCCTTGTTTGTTTGTTTGTTTGTTTTTTTTTTGGTGTAAAAATATGTATAGAATGTAATGAAGTTGATTTGATTTTTATTAATGAATGGTATGGGTGTTTTGTTCCATTGTTTTCTTTGGGATATATCATTTAGATGACAGATGGCAGACTCTGGAAAATGTGTTCCCTTAATTACTTTGAGCAGTGTATCTTCCAACCCAGTTTTCAGATGAACGCTCAAATTACCTCATCAGAGAATTAAACAAGTTTTGAGGTATTCTGATATCTGATTCAATCAGTTAATTTTAACAACAACCCAATAATCTCTCTCTCTCACCTGTGTATTACATTATACCACAGATTTAATTTACTGTTTTCATTGGCTAAGGCATTTTTATGGCAATTTTTTCCTACATAAATTTATTCTGCTGACAGGTAGAATTGCAATTTTAGTATGAATAATATGCTTCATTGTTACTTGAAAGTGGATTTAATTGCATGAGTTATTAATATGTAGTTTTGATTGTTTACTGCTATATGCACAGATCACCGATATTAATTTCTCTGGGCATTACTCTTCGTTTGTAATTAAACTGAAAGTACTCAGAGCCATCTGTAGTTCGATTTCACAATTTGAAAAGCACCAAATTTTGTAAGAGGACTAATGATAACAAGGGAAAAAGAATTCTGAAAAAAAAAAAAAAATTTAGTTCTAAACGTTGGCGATAAGGAAAAAGGTAGCGCTATTGTAGTCTACGTAGCCGAGAATTTGCATAAAACGCAGATAAAAATCCATAATGCAAATTCTCGACTATGCAGATGACAGCAGCACCAGTAATTTTGGCTACAAGTAAATGGGGAAATATCCAAAAGACATTCCGAGGAGCAGTGTAGTTCAATACGAGTCTTACAAGTGAAGACCTTTTATCTTCACTACAGTAGTTGCTCTTTACGAGTTTAGAAGCCAACACAACCTGCATACAGGCCCTCTATAAATTAATACATTGAAATTCATGATTTAGAAGTTTCAAACAAAACAATTATTAAAGCAGGACATTTCACTCAATTTCATCTTTGCTATTCATTTGTCTGTTCTTCAAAATTTTTTTACATTGCACGGCACCACCTTTCTCCTATCAGTGACATTTAAAATCACAATTTCTTTTCATGGAATCCTTCTTCATATGTACCAACTTTGGTGTTATTGAGGTTGCGAGATAGTGCTCAGAGTACTGTCAGTTTAATTATAAACACCCTGTATTTCACAATGCATCAACAAAATGCAACATCTATGTTTGCTGAAGGGCCATTATAGAGGTCTTTAGAATATATAGTATAGAAAGAAATTTACAAATATACTACACGACAAATCTTTAAACAAGTTTGAATTTCATTCATAACTTTTTTTTTTTAAATTCCGACAAAATTGTAACAGATGTTTAAAAAAAGTATAATAAATAACAGTGTTTAATCTTTAGATTGTCTCAAAGCTATGTGAGGGGGGGGGGTAGGAAAGGTAATTTACAAATAAAATTAAAGTAATCAATCATCATGGGAGCTGCAAAACGTTTAACCCTTTCCCTACCAAATTAATTTCTAATCAAGTAAAAATGTTGAAATTCTCAGATCTGTATAAACTAGATTCAAATAGTTTAAGGACAAAAAATTAAAACCATAGCTACTTCCTAAAGGATTATATTTGATGACGCATGCCTGTGTAATTTAGTAGTGTGTGTAAAGAACAACTACAATAAATAACATTAAACTACAACGATTTTTTCTTATGAAAATGTTTACAACAATCAAATCAATTAAAAAAACAAACATTAAGCAGTTCTTATTTATTTAAAAACAAAACAATTTTCCATTTTTCACATCTCCATCTTGATCTTCCTTGGCAATTTTCTTTATGATATTTCTGTCGGAATATTTGACGTTCATGCATCATATCATTGAATTAGAGTGCCATATGGTGTCTTATAAGTAACATGAATGCAATGTTTGCTTTGTTAAGATAATAGATTAAGAAAGAGAGCTCTCAGAAATTTGAGTACACAGTCGTGTACTCAAGTAGGGAAAGGGCTACCAGAGAAGGAGCAGGGCAAAATTGACATTTTGTGGAAAAAGTTTAAAAATTACACAAGAGTAGCAAAAGAAATTGGTAGAAGTGTGACTGCTGTAAAGAATTACATCTTAAAACAATCGCAATATGGTTTGGAAAATCCAGGTGGTCTCCCAAAAGCTCTTATTAACCGAGAGCAACAACGTGTGATTGCCCGAGCTCGTAACCAAATTGTCACTGCCAAAGCCATCAAGCAAGAACTTAATTTAAAATGTTCTACAAGAACTGTGCAACGAACTTGAAATCTGCTCCATATCTCAAACGCAAAATAGTTCTGACAAAATCGCCGCTTTCTCACATCCACACATCAAGCAGTCTTACTTATGCAAAAAAAAAAAAAAATAATATCATGCACTGGCAAAAAAGAATGGAACTCCGTAATCTTTAGCGATGAGAAACGATTTACACTCAATGGACCTGATGGGTTTCTTATTATTTTCACGATTTAAGAACAACCAAAAATTTTGTCGAAAAGGAAATGGGTGGAGGATCCACCATGGTTTGGGGAGGCTTCAGGTTAAAAGGTGAAATGGAGATAGTTTTCATCAACGGCAATATGACTGCCGAGAAGTGTCAGGACATGCTGGCATCTGTTTTACAACCAGTGGGAAAGAAGCTTGGAGGCGCCAAGTGAATTTTCATGAAAGACAACGCATCAGTCCACAAAGCCCGCACAGTAACGGAATGGTTTGACAAGAAAAAAATCCGTTTATTAGAACATCCACCAAGATCACCCGATTTAAACCCGTTAGAAAATGTTTGGGGACTTTTGTCACGATCTGTTTACCGAAATGGAAAGCAGTTTTCATCCATTAAAGAACTGCAGAGTGCAATTTGTCTCAAATGGAACAATATTCCAGTGCTAACATTGAAAAAACTAATTCAAAGCATGCCTGATCGTATTTTTGAAGGATTAAAGTAAATGGAAAATCAACTCATTAAAATTTGTAATTGCAATTTGTTTTTTTGTATAATTTTGAAAAGTGTTTAAAGTTTTGTCGCTCAAAGTAATTCTATTATAACAAATAATTCCTTTGTGTGGTTTGAGAGTTGATGAACATTCTTTAAATTAACTTTTATTTATTATACTTTTTTAAACATCTGTAACAATTTTGACATGATTTTGTCTCAATTATAAAAAGTTATGAATGAATTTCAAACTCGTTTAAAGATTTGTCGCGTAGTGTACCAAATTTGAAGAACATAAACTAATTTCTACTATACCTTTTGATTGTAGGGATTCACGAGACAGAAGGCCAAATGGAAAATATAATATTCAAATGCATCTAAAAAAAAAAGTTAAGAAATGGCAACTTCTTTAATGCATGACAATAGTCACTGCACAGAATAGCTGATAACATCAAACCCACTCCCAACTGCCCATTTATTCGAAGTCCACCTAATCATTTTCATTCAATCACATGCCCAGGTCATCAACTTGCATTTATTCTCATCTCCTCCCTCACTGATTCTCAACAATGCAATCCCACAGGTCATTTGGAATTCCATACCAATGTTCCAATCCCAATGACTTAGTCATTCCTTCTCTATTCATTCTTTGTTTGATCACCTGACAAAGACTGGGGCTGAAGCCGTTCATAAACTTTACTTTTGATGCAGCACGGAGTGAGTAAATTGTGGATAAGCAAAGAGATGAAAAAAGATCTCTTGTCCACAAAGAAAGATTTATTGATTGTACGAGCATTTTGGTCAATCAGTGACCATCATTCAGTAAATATAAAGTGTCAAAATGTTATACTTGTCCCTCCACAACTCGATATTCCAGAAGTTGGGAATTTCCACAAGTCGGCAACTTTTACCTGAAAGCCAAGATAATGGACAATGACTTCCAGCTGGGAAATTTTGCCAATAAAATCTAAATCGGTAATTATTACTATGATTAAAATATGCAAAATTAACCAATTTTATGGTTCCCCTAATGCATACTACCTGTTTTGGGGAGGCTATGAAAGCTAATTATGGAAATTATTATAAAAATTTAAATAATTTGGCTGTCTTCGAGCTGTTTATTTTCCATGATATTCAAAATGGCAACCTATTATAGAGGCAACCCTCCATGCATAAGAGGTTACATTTTCCTTTAAAAAATTAAAATGGCAATTTGTGATTAAGGTTAAGTTATTTGAAAAAACACCAGTTATCTTGGAGTTCCACAGGTCGGGAAAATCCACAAGACGGCAAGGCCCTGGAACTTGTGGACGGCAAAGGTTGCGACTTGTGGAGGGAAATTTATAGCACAAATTAACCAATGAAAATTAAGTACAGACATAGTCAAACATAAATTAACAGTAAACAAATCAATTCCCTTAAGGGATAAAAGAAAAAAAAAAGAAAGAAAGAAAAAAAAAAAAAAAAAAACAAAAAAAACAAAAGAGACCTATCACAAAAATGGCCTATTAGACGGCAAATCTGAAGGGCCTTACAATGTGGAAAAAAACATTACAGAAAAATTAGAGAAAAAGAGAAAACAAAAGACAGACCAATAGGGAGGCTAACCTGAACTGCCTAGCAAACTAGAGAAAAAATCACATGGACCTAGGGCCAATTAATTGAAATAGCTTGGATTCCCCGAGGAGGCCATGGTGGTTCTTCATAAGTAAATTTGGATCTTCCTTCCTATTTCAAGGGTTTCAAAGGTGTCAAATAAGTCTTGTTAACTCGTCATAGTAATCTAAGGTCCTTTTTCGAGGTGTTATGGCCAGTCTATAGTTTCTAATTCATTTCCAAGTTTCTTTCCAAATTTCTGAGCAATGGGATCTATGCATGTGTGTTATGTCCTCCCCTCCCCTTTATGACCACTTGTTAAAGATTAGGGTAACTCACTGCAGAACTCGTTAATTATGAGCTCATCCCTCCAGTGAGTGGACATGCCATTAACACAAATACATACTGAGGTAAGCAATGCAGTAGATTTTTTAAAGTGATCTTTTGACTTCATCCCACAAATGTTCAATAAGAATGCGGTGAGGGGACTGAGCTGGCCATGGAAGCAGACTAAACTCTTATTGACATTCCTCAAACCAATCTGTGACTGATCAAGCTCAGTGGCAAGGTGCATTGTCCTGCTGAAAGTGATCATCTCCAGAAGGGAACATCGTAGTCATGGACGAGTGCATGTGATCGGCAACGATGTTGAGATAAGCTGTGCTATTCAGAATTGTGTCCACAGATTTCAATGGACCCAGTGTACTCCAGGAAAACATTCCTCACACCAAAATTTCACTGCCACCAGCCTGAAGAGTTGTCATTTGCCAGGAGGGGTCATGAACTTGTGCCATTTGCACCATAATCTGATCCCGACATCTGCATGATGGAGCAGGAAATGAAATTCATCGGACCAGCCTACTTTTTTCCACTCCTCAAGTGACTAATTACGTCATTCCTGGGCCCACAACAGATGTCTTTTCCTATTGTTCTGTGATATCAAAGGCACTCTTGATGGTCTCCTGCTGCTAAAGCTCATCCTTTGCAAAGTCCATCTTGTTGTGCGTTGGGATATGATTTGTGGTGCACCTGCATTTAATTCAGCTGTAATTTGTCGTGTTGTTGCCCTTCTGTTGCTGTGGACTATGCGTGTTACTCGCCTTTCACCTCTCTCGTTTACCAGCCTTTTTTGACCGGAATAGTCCTTACCACATTTCTCAACTGCCACTCTCTAAACACCCGAGATACTGTTGGACAAGAAAATCCTAAAAGTCGTCGTTTCAGAGATGCTGACAACAGCTCTTCGTGCACCGATGATCATCCCTCTTCCAAACTCACTTAAATCTTTTGTCTTATCCATTATTACCTTCCGTGATAACTACGTTGTCCAAAGCTGAGTGTTCCTTATATAAGCAGGTCTGCGTTATGTCACTCACGTCACTTTCGGACTGGTTTAATTTCAAATAAAGGGTCTCCAATTTTTTTGGCCATTCAGTGTATATTACCTAAACACACATACAGCACATCTCACTGGTTATAATGGTATAAATCCCAGTGCAAGTGGATGAAGATATTATTTTTAACATATAAAATAATGTTAGGTTGGATTAGGTTTACCTTTATGTTTACCTTTCACACGTATTTTTTAATTCAGTGTTTCAATTTTGAAATGATCTTGGCAGACAAAAATTAATGATGGAGAGAAAACATCTTCAGAACTGTTGTGATTGTGTTAACTGATTTGTGATGTCACGTGGAGTGATTGCGTAGCCAACTTATAAAAATTAATTAGAAAGAAACTGTAAGGATTTGAGAAGCAAAAATTTTTGGGTATTATCTAAGAGACATGGTCTTTATTTAGACAATTTTTAAAAAATCATGCATAGACCCCATTTGCAGATAGACAATCTACATCTCTCTGTTAAAAATAGCATCTATTTGGTTCATAAATTGAAAGACTTTGATATTGACTTCTGGATAATACTTTTTAGTCTCCTTTGATATTGTTTTCCAAATCCCAGCATCCTCAATTTTCTTGAACAATATTCAAAAGAAAATAATTGATGGTTCAATTATAGACAAACTTCTCGTTCTCACTAAGCTTTATTTTACAATAATCTTTTTCGATTTAATGACACTTTTGATCGCACGACCTCTGGAACTTCCACTTCTACTTATGGCTAAAGCCCAGAGTAGCGTCTCTTAATTTTCTCAGATGACATTGATCAGCCCCATCGCGTTTACTCTGAATTTATTATCGTAACATATCTAATTAATAAATAAATGATTTATCATGTTATAGCAAGTGTATTTTAGTGGGCAGCCCCCTTAATCCAATATTGGTTAAAATCTTTATGCATAAATTTGAAAAACAACTATGGTCTTTCCAGCAGTTTGGTTTAAATATATTGCTTAAGTTTTTGCAGTTTTCGATAAGAACAAATACTACGTAGAAGACTTTTCATAACCATATGAAAAACCAAATTCCCTCAATACAGTTCACTTTCAAATTGGGTAAAAAACTATTTGTTACCTTTTCTCGGCCTCAAGATCACCTCAAGGATATAAACTGGAATTTGACATCCACAGAAAACCCACTAACACCGATGTTTTCATTTACTACAGCTCCAACCATTGCTGGAGCCAAAAGATTTCCTCTTTCACTTAACTAATACACAGAGCACTAACGATACTCAAAGACAATTTTGACAGGGAAATAAACCACATGAAGAAGGTTGCAATAGAAAATGGCTACCAAGAAGAAGTATATATGACCTCAAGGTTGATAGAAGGTGGCCTCTATTGGGGTGGTGGATGGTCATTGGCTACTTTCGCATGCCATCAGGTGGAAGGTTTAGAGCAGCCGAATGTCAGAGAAAATTATAGGGAATAGCAGGGAAATACTATTTTTCAGTCTATTTCTACTATTTATCACAGATATAAATGAAGAAAAACGAGCCAAGGTTTTAAATAAATCTTTTTTTGGAATAATATGCATTTACAATTTAGAGATTGTAAATAAAAGGTCTATTTATATACATTTGGCACTGAAATACAAAAGCAAATACTGCAACAGCGACGCCATGAGGCTACCTCGTCAAAGCAATCCTGAACACGTCGAAAACTATTAAACTATTACAGCATTCAATCATTTAGCATCACGAGGTAGTAAACCATTAAAACATTTACCGATACTTGTATGATTGTAAAAATGTTAGAGAAAAAAAAAGGGGTTAGTTTTCACTATCTGCACAATTACGCGATAACTGACTGTGACCAAAGTAAATAAATTTTTATTTAGAAGACCCCCCCCCCCCTCCCAATTCAGCTTAGTCTCCCGATTGGTCTGGTTTTGTTGGGTTTTTTTCCCCTCTATTTTTTATTAACTTCCGCATAATGTAAGGCCATTCAGATTTGTCTTCTGATCATTTTCATGACTGATCCATTTTCTTACCCTTAAACAAATTAATCTGTTTACTGGTAATATATGTATGAGTATTTTTGTACTTAATTTTCAGTGGTTAATTTTTGCTATAATTAACAGGCTCAATGATTTCACAGGGTGACCGAAATTCGCATACAATCAATAAATGTTTCTTTGCGGATAAGAGGTCCCCCTTTTTTTCGTCTCCAAACTTTACTTTATTTTACTGAAAGAGAAGATAATAATGAACGAAGATATTATTCTAAAACTTTATAATTACAAAGGAGAAAAGGGAAGGAAAATTTCCATGACCTGGATTAGAACCAGGCACCACTCTTACCGATTGAGCTTCCAAGTCCAGGTCATGGAATTTTCCCTTTCCTTTTCACCTTTGTAATTATATTACTTTATTGCATAAAATAATTAGTTATACACCACATTGCTATTTGTTGAATATCTTTCCTTCCATACTATTGAACAACAAACACATGCAATTATTATGGAGTTACGGCATTAATAATTGTTCTTTAATAAATACTTAAAGGATATTAAGATCACAATATATATAAAAGATTCCTTTTCAGAAACTAAGACAAAACAGTTTCACAAAAATTAGGAGATATTTCAAAATAAATATGAACAATAAAAAAAAGAAACATTTGATTTTTGTTTATTAAATAAGAACATCAAAAAAGCAAGTGACAGGTCAAAGAAATTTATGCAAATGAGATGCAAGCTCAATTATCGTGTGATTGAGTAGCCAAGTGACATATTGGTGGGGGTGAACAGAAGCATGTCAAACTAGACAAGAGCGCCACATCTTTGTGCGGCGATATACCTTAAGGCTGTTATAGGGGAGAACAGTTCAGGTGTACAGCAATGTCAGGTTAGATTTACCTTTATCCAGCGAGCCGTGCACCGATGTTCATATCACGTTCAAAGTCGGTTAGATTTACCCTTTCCCAATATCGCTATGATTTGCAGGTGCCATTCCGGCGGAAAGTTTGGTTAGCTGCCGTTTTTAAACCCATAACATGTTATGTGACGTGCAGTTGAGTGGGCCAACCATTTGCACACAGGGAGAATATACACACAACCATTTGCTCCCTGTACATTTTAATTGCACTAGGCCTATAAGCAAATTTATAATGGCAATTCCATATAACAAAGCTTTTTTTTCAAAAAATAAAACCTGCAGGCTCATCCAGGGTTGGAGGTGATGGTTGATAAAATCCTAAGTGATAAAATTGATAAAAATAATTTTATTTTATTTCTCAGAAAAAAATTAAACCCCTTGATAAAAAATCGATAATTTTAGTTTCCCAGAAAAAAATTTCATTATATCAAGTTGCCATTATAAATTTGGTTATAGGCCTAGTGCCGTTATGTAGAGGGAGCAGTGTACCTATTAAAGTGGCCGGGCAGTAGACATTTGTTATTATTAGCTATTTCTTAAATAATAAACTTCTTAAACTTATTTTTTTTGCACATGAAAAAAAATAACCTTTATAAAAATTAAGGCTTCAGTTTACATGTCACAATTATCAAGTTGTATTAAAGCTCAAAATAGCAGTTAAAAAGCAAAATATATAATGAAAAGGATACGAAGACATAGCATGGTTGGCAATCTTCCGTGAGATGAAATCTGCAATTTGTTAATATACAGCATAGGAATGACACCTTCTTCCAACACCCGTCTAGTCGGAATCTTAAAACATAAAAATAAAAGAAAAAGTAATTCTATATCTGTAAGTGAAACAGGATTCCATGAAATTATTAAATAAGCAAACAGCAAACAACTCTTCAAAAAACAAAGAGGATAAAATTTTTTTCCATATGTTAAAGTGAAAGACCGATATGTAGTCCCTCCGTGGAATAACTAATCCAGGGTGTTCAGAGTTTCTGAAAGTAAATTTAGTGACTTTTTAGTGAAGTCTTAAAAAAATTTCTTGACCCAATTTAATTACTTTTAACGTCAAAAAAAAACAAACTAAATAGAGCATTTTTTCCGGACTGGAGAGGCCAGATTTTTTTACATGACCTAATTTTAATTCCGCGACTCGGAATTTTCGTGACCCATTTTCCAATTTCGCTACTTTTTGGTGACTTTTGTGACCATTTTCCAATTTCGCTACTTTTTGGTGACTTTTGTGACCATTTTCCAATTTCGCTGCTTTTTCGGGACTTTCGTGATCTGTAGACACCCAGTAATCTATCGAATATTTGATGAACACCTTTCATCAAACCCCAAAATAAATTCTAATTTTGCCTTAATTAAAGTCACCCTTGGAAAGTTCTTAGAAAAATAAAAAAATAAAAATAAATAAAAACAGCTGATGGTTTATACAGAATGGGAACAAAACAAGGAAAGATAAACAAACACAACGAACCAATTACAGGAATGCAACGAGATTTTTTTTTTATTGTTAAGGATATGTCTGATGTGGAGTTATCATTGAGAGAAGTTTGTACCAAAGATTCTAAATTTGGGGGCCAAAGCTTTAATAAAATGCCATTGTAATAAAAAATGCTCTACCAAATTATGTAAATGCAAAAGATCAAATGTACTGCATAACTTTAACAAGAAGACTCCAAGTACTCTGGCTCACCGATTTTGATGAAAAAAATTGTACGAGTAGATTACTTCAAATTAAGCTCTCATGTAAAGCCATTCGACACACTTCTTAATCATTAAGTTTTTTACCAATTCAGATTAAGTAGAAATACTTACATTGTTTCAACTACAGTTAACAGCTTAAGTGGCTCAGCAGTAACATGTTGTCTTCTGGTGAAAACAACCTGGGTTGGATTCCCATGGAGGCCACCATGGTTTTTTTCCCCTGAAATTTTCCTTTATTATATATATACATACGAATTAAATGTAACATTTTTTTAAACATAACGACAGTTTTCCAATTCATTGTCGTTATCTTTCGCAATTATTATAGAAGGAATGCAAAAGAAATGACTATATTTTAATTAATACGCTATGAATGAACACTATAAATTTTATTTAACAAAGTATAAACAATGTAAAAAATTAAAAGCACATGAAACCGGATAATTATTTTAGCCAAAAAAATCTGCAATAAAATCTTTAAAATTATAAATATATCAGGTCGTTGCATATCAAATGTCGGATTTGCAGAGGTCATCTTTAATGCCCTCTAGAAAGGACACCTTCACATGTGCTATTCGAAATAATCACCATTGTAATCAAAACATTGTTGCCAACGATTTGACAGCTTCTCGAGCCCTCTCCGATAGAATCCATGGTCACGGGACTCAATAAACTCCTGGAATGCGTTTTCGACGTCTGCTTGGGTTAGGAATGTTTTCCTCCGGAGAAAATTGCCCAGGCTCTAGAAAAGATGGTAGTTGGTAGGGGAGAGGTTTGGAGAGTACGGGGGGTGTGGAAGCTCCTCATAGCCCAGAGCCTGTAGCACCTGCATGGTTGTTCATGCAACGTGCGTTGTCATGCAGCAGAAGGACGCCTTTGCAATGCACAAGTGCAGGTTGTTGCTGACACAGTTTTGTGTGCATACGATGCAGTTCACGACAGTAGGTCGCAGCGGTGATCGTCTCCCCCTGCTGCAGGAAGCTGTAATGCACTACACCACGGATGTTCCACCAAACGGTAACCATGAGAACCCATTTGTCCTGCTTTTTCACCTTGCCGATGGTCCTAAGGTGTCTACTGACAGTCGACGCTGATACAGCATGATTCCCTACAAGGTCCTGAACAGTTTTTAAGATATCCTTTTCCACAGATCGCTTCAGATCAGCATCATTCAACACGTTGGGCAGTCTGCCGCGTGGCTCATTTGCCAGATCAGTCACTCCCGCCCAGAATTTTCGGAACCAACATTGGACAGTACATTTGTTTATGGTGCCTACACCGAATACCTTATTGATGTTTTGAGAGGCGTTGGATGCAGTGTGATTCACTTGAACTCGTAATGCATTATCACATGTAATTCATATGAAGTCATGACTATCTTCGCTTGGGTTCAAATGCTATTAAATATCATCGCAGACATGCAAATTTCAGGCAGCTGGTCGCTGGTAGGTTATCTCTGGGAATTTACCACTTTGTTATGGGTACTTGCTACTAAACACTGAAACCGTGCTGAAGCGCGGAACCCACCTCGAAATCTGACATTTGAAATGCAATGACCTGATATCTTAAATCTATAACAAGTAATATTTATTTTTTTTGAAGAATGGAAAAATCTTAATAAATATTCACATGCTGGTAAAGAGAGGTAGAGAAGCAATAGCAAATTTCCGTTGCTAGCAAATTTCCGCTCCTAGGAGATTGTAACTTGTCACAGATATGCTAGTCGCTCGCTGTTTTTTTCTTGTGACAGAACATGTAGAAAGGTTTCCATAATGGATATTACATGTGAAACAAGCAATTCTGCATATTAAGATAACTCAAAATTTGAAATCTCAAAATTAGAACTTGCAAGTGCTATAAAAGTGTGGGAAAAATTGTTAAAGGATGCAAATTATATGCCTATAAATTCTTCATCGTACATTATTTCAACAACTGTTGAATTAATTGGCAAAGAGTTATTTATGAGTGTCGTGGAGAAGATTTCGGAAATGAAAATTGTAAAGGCCGATGAAATAATATTAGACAATGAGGCATACGACGAAGAAGAACAGTTTTCGGAATATACACCAGAATCTGTATCGGCTTCGGATAGTGATTACATTCCATCGCCTAAAAATCGGCCTCGGTGGCTCAGCGGTTGTGTGATCGCCTCTGATGCCCGAGTACGCGGGTTCGATCCCGGCTGAGGATGGTGAGGATTTTTCAGGGGGAAATCCTGAGATCACGCACTTCCTTCAAAAGGGAAGTAAAGCCGTTGGTCCCGTGTAGTCATTTGCCGGCTGCACGTTAAAGAACCCTTTCGAGGCAAAATTTGCGGCCCCTGTAACGCCGTCCTGAAATGGCCATAGCAGTTGAAAAGGAAGTTAATACCAAACAAACCAAATCATCGCCTAAAAAGAATAAAAGACATCCAATAACTTTTGGAAAAATAAAAAAGCTGTAATTATTGCAAAAATCGCTATTATTACTTCAAAAAAATGGTAATACAGTATTACCCACTTATAACGAACACGGTTAGAACGAACACCCGCATATAGCAAAAAAAAATTCAGTCCCAACCCCGTCAGTCTATTTTCTATGCATTTTTACACGTTTATTGAGAAATGATTTTGAAAGAAATCCGGTTACAGCGAAGGGAAATCGACGAAATTTATTCGGAAAATATCACTAATTGTTATTAATTGTGTAGACACGTGTAACATTTTTTCCTAACAGCGATTTTTCTTTATTGTGGTTGGTTGGTTAAAAATTCCCGCCATCACGGCCGCCAAGCCTAGTTGAACGATCACGTGATTGTACTTGAACCACTTGAACCAATCATATGATTGTGCCATCACATGGTTAACTGCAAGGCCCATGAGCATTTATGGGCTTGGTTGATTTTGTCAAGTCATTCATGCAAAATTTTTCAAGGAGTTCAACATGTACACCAAAGCGAAACGCTCTATCTCTAGAGTTAAAGTTAAAGATTTTAGAAGCACGCCATCGCGGAACAGAGCCAGAGAATCCAAGATGGCGGAGAGGAGAGCCAAGTAAGTGACGATGAACCAGAACCGCCCATACCATCATCGAAGCAGATGGACTCGCTGATGAATCCAGTAAAAAATTACTTAACCATCTACGGTGATGTGCCAAACGAAATTTTTGAAAGTTATCTTAAGTTGCATAAATTTATAAACAAAAGTTATGTAAAAACTATGAAACAGAAAATCATATCGGATTTTTTTCATCCTGAATAAAGTTGACTAAAACAATGATTATGCCTAGTTTTAATGGCTAGTTTTAATTCTATGACTGTACGTACATTTTTATTACATTCGGATATAACAAAATCGGGATATAACGAAAAGAAACTTCGTTCCCTTGAATTTCGCTATAAGCGGGTGATACTGTATTACAGTTAACTATTTTTATAAAGTTCATTTATAGTTATATAACAGTAGGAGTTGTAATATTGAATAATTAATTTAAAATAACTCCTTTTGATTAAAAAATAGAAAAAAATAAAATAAATCTTAAAGCAATCAAACACACATTGTTTTGATTTTATTGTTTTCATTATTATGTTTTCATTATATTTTTAAGGAAATTTCATTCAAAAAATATTTAGAAACTGAAAATGGGAAAAAATATCCCGAAAACCTTTTTTTTTTATTGTTTCATTTCCTATTAAAATTGTTATCAACGTTCCTGATCATCGGACTTTCATCATAGTTCTTCTTCTACTGTTATTGTGTTTTTTCCTGTGGCTTTCTTGTAACATTCTCCTAGACCTTCACCAAGACCTTCCTGTGTTTCTTCTTTTCACCTGTGTTTCGCCTGCTTCATCCAGCTCCACAAGGCCTTCGTTTTCATCCGTGTTTCCGTCCACTTCATTATTACATTTCTCCACATTGGGTGACTTTCATTATTAATTGTTTTTAAAATTTATTTTATTTTTTCTATTTTTTAATCAAAAGGAGTTATTATTTTAAATTAATTATACATATATAGTTGTTCATTCATAGCATATTACGGTCATTTCTTTTGCATTCCTTCTATAATAATTACTAAAAAATAACGACGATGAATTGTAAAACTGTGATTATGTTTAAAAAAATGTTACAATTAGCTTCTATATATATCAGGAAAATTTCAGGGAAAAAAAATATCGTGACTTCCACGGGAATCGAACCCAGATTCTTTTCACCAGATGCCAACGCTTTACCACTGAGCCACTTTAAGCTGTTGACTGCAGTTGCAACAATGTAAGTATTTCCACTTAATCTGAACTGGTAAAAAACTTAATGATTTTTTCCCTCTGCAAATTTTGAAAAGTGCATCGAGAGAATTGATCTACTCGTACAATTTTTTTTCATCAAAATTGATGAGTCAGAGAGTACTTGGAGTCTCCTTGTAAATGTCTTGTCAAAATGAAGAATAATTATATTGATCATAATTGTCATAATGACAAAATGTGATTAGACAGAAATGATTATGAACATCCAATGTTTTCCTTTTAATTTTAATACGTACTTTCTTACTATGTCCTATAATAACATTACAGGGTGTAACGGAAAGGTTCATCGCTTTTAAATATCTATAATTTTTAAAAAAATGAAGATACAGAGATGGGCGACATATTGAAATGTTTTATAATACCGTATTTTCACGAATATACCTCGCAGGTTATACACTTTTTTACATCCACAGGAGGGGGCTGCGGGGTTTCCAAAATATATTTTACGTTAATGACATGAGAGATGGAAAGCAAGAAGAGGTTGAACTATTTGGGATGTTGAAAAGGGCACCATGGGATAGGCCACGCACCACTTCCTATTCACTGGATTCAACAAAATTGACAAATCTGCTTCAGTTACTAAAATAAAAGGGGGGCTCATTTTTGTATCCACCCTGTATAAATGGGTGCTAGTTTGCTTTCATTTATCAGTTGCTTATTTTGTCTGCTGGATGCATTGTTTCTTATTTCTGTATTGAATATCCTGCTCTATTTTTCTTTTCCTGGAAAATAAACTCTTCTTCCATTTCTTATGCTTTCTCTTGTAAGTTTTGATACTGCCAATACAATTTTTAATTCAGTTTAGTGTTTGAAATAATTAATTATATTTATTAATTTTCCGCTCTAAATAATATTATCCCGAAGTTTTTTGAGTCCTGTATATTGGATACTCCTTGGATTCAGTCTTTATTAATTTCTCAATTATTTTTAATTTTTCATGTTAATTACATGTATTAAATTCATATTTTGTCACCACATATCGCTAAGTGGTGTTTTGGTGAGACTAGACAGGGATGCGAGATAGGGAAGATGACAACTCCAATCCAAAGTGCTTTTACTTTTATTTGATTAATCTCTTGATTTCTTTTAATTTTTTAATTCAGTATCTTATTTTTGATTACTATGATGGATTAATATTGGGATCAAGATTGTAATCTGAAGTCATTTCAACCGGTATTGAAGTTGAGGCTGATGGTGTTGCCTCAAACAGACGACTAGAATCTAAAAGATCTTCCAAACAGGTGCAGCTGAATAGACTGCTGCATCCAAAACCACCTCACAAGAGGCAAACCCAGACAACGTCCGAAAAACCCTGGGCCACAGATAGCGCTGGTCGGAAGCTAAACTATCCGACATCATACCCAATTTAGTCACCCTGGAAGGCATAGGCTTACCAAGCCCGACCTCCTAGATGCAATTGAAGGCACTTAAACTGACCAGGTTGTGGTCAAGCTAGGTTTAACTGCCGATCTTTCCTCAATGCCCGCCTTTCTGCAGAGTTATAGCTTTCGTATTGGGTCATTATACTCTTTTGCTCAAACCTTATTGTCTATGGGATTTCGAACCCCAAATTTTTTTTCATGGTTTTGCAACCATATACTTTAAGTTATTGTTTTATTTTCGTTTTGCTCAGTTTGATTTTTGATTTTTTTTTTTTAATAATTAGTTGTCTCAATCAAAGCACAGTAAGTGCGATGATGGGAATTTTCTAAGCAATGTTTAGGCTAATTTTGTTGTTTTTAAAATACAAGTTTTACACTTCTCAAGACTGGTGAGGGATTTCAAAGGTGTTTACTAAACTAGAGCTGAATTTGTTGGCTGAAATTATTAAAAGTAATTTTATTTTTTCTTCTTCAAACTGATTGCGGGGGGCGCCCTCCCTCTCTCTCTCTCATGACCAATACACGCTCGCCAAGCGAAGTTTAAGTTAATCTTCTAAACTGTTTTCATTCTGTCTTATACAGAACGCAGCATTTTTCTGTTCAATTCAGTGGCTTAGGCACAAGACAGGGGTGTTTTGAACGCTTCTTTCATTCTTCGATTTACAAAATATATTGTTCATTGTCGCATACCAGCTACAACAGTACAGACCTAATTGAAGTCGGAAATATTTGCAAAATATGAATTTGGCATTGTTTTGCCCAGTTTCATCTCAGAGCTGGGAAACTGTTTTTCTTTCACCATAAGTATTCGTTCAGAGTAAATGTTTGCTGCAGCCTGGTTGTCCAGATGTGTGGAGAAGTGCCACCCGGTCTGCTGAGCTGCTTGTTTTCATCTTACCTGTTCACCTGATGACGATGTTCTGGCCCGCCTTAGACATGGTTATGTTCGACGCCATTTTTATCACCACTGTCGAACAGTCAAAAGTCCATCGTCGTTTTCGTCATAAATGCACCATCGCCTAGCCTCAGCGTTTCGAGGTTCACCTGATGTCTCTCTAGGCCTTTTCCCACACTTGAGTTGTCCGAGGGGTCATTCCATGTCAAGTGGTCTGATTTCAGAGAAGTGCCCTGCTCGACCATCACTGGTAAAGTTTTATGTTCATTGATACAATACTTGCTGAGACTAAGTAATTTGTTTGACACCCCCCACTGCAACCTTCTACTGTACGACTCTGAGATTTTGGCAACTTTGAGATACAGTATCTCTAGCAATATTTTGTTGAGAAACAAATCTTAGCCATCTTGTACAATTTTTTGTGCTCTATTAAACAAACAAGAAAAAAAATTTCATGAGCGATTTCCATGAAGAAAATTTGGAGCAAACTTGGCCCAAATATTTGCAGCTCAAAAAATTTTTAAATTTGGCTTTTTATACCTCTAGAAGTAAAGGTATGAAAAACGTGAAACTTTGCACACAATAACTTATCAATACAAGGTTTTCGAATATAAAATTTCCTTCTCCTAATATATTTCATTAGTTCAGGAATTGAGTGTAAAGTTGAAATTTTGTGAAAATGCCAAAAATAGGGTATATTTAGCCCATTTTTACAAAAATATAAAACTCTTCTGGAAACTCTTTTTAATCATTTTCATTAGAAAGAGCATGTTTCAAACTCCCTAAAAAAGCAGGAATGGTTTTTCATCGCTGGCATATAATGCCTAGAAATGAACTTCCTAATGAACATGTGCACAGAAACCGTACCGTGTAGCATTTGATCAGAAATTATACAACCGTTGACAATTTGCAGCACACGATCGTTATCGATATAATAAGTGACAAATGTATGACCTGTGGATGGTGAATTTTTCAGTGAAAGCCCTGAGCAGCATCTTGGACAACAAGCGAGTAATTCTCAGCAAATCCATCAGTACAATCAGTTCAGTTTCTTTTAGGCCATCTTTCAAAGACTTCAGATATTTGCTTTGATGTTTTGAAATGAAGTGGTGGCCAGTCAGTTTCCAAATTTTACTAGCGAGTTTTTCAATAAAGTTGTCAACAGTGAGAACATTTGTTTCAAGTGTTTGGTGAACCCATTGTTTGAATTCTATTGGTTCTTTCGAATCCCAGTCCTCAAACATTTCTTCCAAATGTGCTCTCAGTGCCTCTTTGCCTCTTCACCAGGACAGTTTTGGCATTGCTACAACATACAATCTTTGGCGTCCAGATCGCAAACCGTCTTTCCCATGAGCAACTTGTAGTCTCCTTTATTAATAGAATGCTGACACCTTGTAGCATAAGCTGAACATTTTGATGAATACTTTGAAACACCATGTTTCATTTTATTCTAAAGAAATTGGACTGAATTATGTGCAGCTTGTCTGCCGATGAAAAAATTCTTATTATTCGGCGATCGGAAGTCGAGTTCACGGATGATGACCAAATGGGGCGTGCATACGCTTTTCTTTCATTGAAGGTGCTAGCATCAGCTTGATGTATCAAGTTTCCCATGGTGTATCAATGGTGTTTGTTTAATGGAGTTCTTGACGATATTCTTAGCATTCTTTTTTTGTGTTATGACAACATGGATGAAGGGATAGCATTTGGATAGCATTTTAGTTTAACAAGCGCAATGGTTACTGAACAAAAAAGATATGGAATTAACTCAAAAAAGGGATAAGGGGGTTTTAAAATTCCATATCTTTCCTCGGGATGTTGACAGGAAAATGGAGTGGATTATAAAAATTAGACTAGGAAAGCCTGAGAGCCCAATTACCCGGCTCTACAGCTGACGTTTCTACAGACTCCGATTTAGATGTAACAAGCATGGGTAAGGTATTTAGTGGCTAGATATACACTACATGATCAAAGGAGTTGGGACACCCCTGTGAACACCTGGGGTGTTTCTCCTGGACAGGACTGGGCCCGCTCATCAAGGTGGACGGAAACCTCAATGCTGATGGCTACAGGACCATTCTGGATAACGGGGCACTTCCAGCGCTGTGGGAATACTTCGGTGACAGGCCGTTCCTCTTCCAGCAAGACAATGCGCCTTGCCACAAAGCAAGATCTATATCCGACTGGTTTGACGAGATGCGGGTTGAACTGGATTGGCCCACCCAGAGTCCTGATATCAACCCCATCGAACATCTTTGGGACGAATTGGAACGACATGTGAGATATAGGATGGTTCGCCCTACATTTGTCCAGGAACTGACCACGACACTCCTTGAGGAATGGAGGTCAATACCTGTGGACACATACCGTAAACTTGTGGACAGTATGCCATATAGCAGTTCAGGGTCGTCCTACACATTACTGATTGAAGCTTTTTGCAGCTTTACGGTAGAGCAACAGGTGTCCCAACTCCTTTGATCATGTAGTGTATATAAATAAACAGATTAATATAACTGCTTGATATTTCTGTAAGACGTAGCAGACATTTGTAACGAAACGAAAGCCATGGCCGAGAAAAAAAGCTGGGCAAAGGTCTGTATAGCGTTCTCGGCTGACATCGAGCAGCCCTATCGCGTTTATGCTCTGAATTTATTATTTTAACATATCTAATTAATATGTAAATGATTTATCATATTATTGAAATTATATTTTAAGAAATTTGCAGAAAAAAAAATCACGAAAATTCCATGACTGTGTACATTGAATAGAGATATATGGCCCCTCGTTAGCTGAAATTCATCATCATGGAACTTTCGTGATTTTTCCTGCATAAATTTCTTAAAATATAATTTCAATAATATGATAAATCATTTACATATTAATGAAATATGTTATAATAATAAATTCAGAGCATAGACATGACTGGGCTGATCGATGTCAGCCAAGAATGCTACACTGGCTTTCGTTTCGTTACAAATGTTTGCTATGTCTTACAGAAATATCAAGCAGATATATTAATCTATTTATTTAAATATATCTACCTACTGAACAACTTACCCATGATTGTTTACCTCATAATCGGAGACTGAAAAATGTTGGCTGCAGACCCGAACAATCAGACTCACAGGCTTTCCTGTTCTAATTTTTATAATCTATTCCTTTTTCCTCTCAATATCCCGAGGAAAGATATGCAATTTTAAAAACCCCTTATCCTTTTTGAGTTGGAATGGCTCTGGGAACGCAACAATTTACAGGCATTTTCTAAAAACAAAATGAACTAGCCATTAAAACATAGATAGCATCTATAGCGCAGGAATCTCCATACATCAAGCCGATGCCTTCGCCCTCTGTAAGTGAAAAATTGCAAACAGGTAGTGCACGTCCTATTTGCCTGCATTAAAAGCCAATATATTTGGAAAAGTACAAAATGAAGCAAAAGTCGTGCCTTAACCCATTAGTAGCTAAACACGGACTTTTGAAAGTTGATCTAGCCATGTCTGATGATTTGAAAAAAAATAGTGAAAAATAAATGTTTAACCGGGTCAAAAAATGTTTTCCACGTGTGCTCCAAGTGTAAAGCCAAATATGTTTCTGTGGTCCAAAGCAAGTCAGAGTCATTGTCATCAGAAAATTATGACATGGACATTTCAGACACTCTTGATCGAAGTTTGGCTGATTTGGGAACTTCTTCCTTAAAAATTCGGAGGCAGGCCATAGAGATAAAACTGGCTATGTGAAACAAAAAATTGCACGTGTGCAAAAAGTGGTAGCTTAAAAATAATTTTAGCTGCTGCTGTATCAGATGAAGATATTGGACGAACTAGCAAGTCAGCTGCTAAGGAATGCTTGTCATGACAAATTACTCTGACCTAATCGGAGACAAGAAAATGAAAATTAAAATATCCCATAGATCCATGAAAATTCAATTACTGACTTTGGCCCCAAAGAATTGGTCAATACAGGTGACAGCAAAAACGTTTAGCATTTCAGAAAGTCATATGGTTAAAACAGCTCGAAAATTAAAAAAAAAAAAAGGAGGGGCATTTGTGCACTACCGGATGCAAAAGTTGGCAAACAACTGCCAAAGGCAATTGCCAACGACATTCGAGATTTCTAGGAGGATGACAAATTTAGCAGGATTTGCCCTGGTAAAAAAGATATTGTTTCTGTTCAGCTTGATCACGTTAAGGTTCAGAAACAAAAGCGGTTGCAATCTGAAAGAACTATATGTATCATAATGAAACAAATATGGTGTTGAAAATAGGTTTTCAAAATTCTGTGAGCTCAGATTTCCCTTTGGGGGTTTAAAGTTTGGTCAGGAAGGGTTATTCTGGGGGTTTTTGTGTCTGAATGTACCAGCACGTTACAATTCCCTATATGTGATGGGATCCAATCAGTTTGAATGGGCAGCTTTACTCTACTGATACATGGTTAAACACAAAGATGTGTAAACCCACCCACAACATCCAAATTTGTGCTGTCACCGGATGTACACTCAAGAGCCAAAACATTATGACCACCTACTCATTATTTGGACATTGTATTCAGCTGAGCCACCTTTGGCCTGCAACTCGCCTTGTATGGACGCCACAAGTTCTTGGTAGATGACTGGAGAAGGTTGTACCAAATGTCTAAGCAGCAGTCACGCAAAGTCGAGATATTCCAACATGGTGATGTTTGCCCTCGGAGCTACTGCTCTATGATATCCCAAGTGTAGTATATCAGGTGTTAGGTGGCCAGGACATTAATTGGAATTCATCCTTAAACCACTCCAACACAATTCGAGCCTTGTGACATGGGGCGTTGTCCTGCTGGAAAATTCCATTTCCAGTTGGGAATACAGACGTCATGTAAGGGTCCGCATTGATGTTCAGATAGTCCGCAGCTTTCATGGTCCATTCTACCACAACTACGGGTCCCAGAGCTGCCCATGAGAATGTCCCCCAAAGTATAATACCGCCACCACCAGCCGGTGTATGGCCTGCTGTACAGGGGTGGGGGTAGGGAGACTGTTAGCCTGGAAGTCGGCATACCCTGACACGACCATCGACGTGATGAATAAGAAATCGTGATTCATCTGACCAGGCAATTCCCTTCCACTTATCCATGGTCCAGTCTCGGTGGTCCCGGGCTCACTGTAAGCGTAGTTGACAATGACGCTTGGTCATCAGGGGCACACGAGTGGGACGTCTGCTGTGCAGGCTCATATCCAAAGTATCTGCTGAACTGTGTGTTCTGAAACACTTGCACTTGGACCTGCATTCTATTGGGCTGTCAGCTGAGCCACTGTCTGGCGCCAATCTTGCTTTACCAAGCAAGGCAGTCTCTGACGTCTTTTTTATTTCATGACTCGTGGGCGTCCAACACTTTGGCGTCTACTGCTGGTTTCACAGTCATTTATCCACTTTGCATAAATACTAACAACAGCAGATCATGAACAATCTACGAGTCCTGCAGTTTCAGAGATATTCGTTCAGAGTCTTCGGGCCATTACAATCTGCCCTCTATCAAATTCGCTTAGATCAGCAGCCTTTCCCATCACTCACAAAATTAAGTGCAAGACTGATTCTTTACCTTCTCCAGCAGCACTTAAATACCTTTTCCACTTAATTACGTGCCCTCCACATGATCCAGACAAGTTCATTCACACAAGTGGTGATGGTCATAATGTTTTGGCTCTTCAGCATATTGAATTCAAAGTTAGATAAATAGGCAGGGGAAGGGGTTTCAGGGCCGTAGCCAGTACGTTACCTTGGAGGGGTCGATTTTCAAAAATTCCGGACCTTTTTTCGAAAATTCCACTGAGTCAGACCTTTTTCCATAATGGGTTTGTCGTCACCCCCCCCCCCCCCCGACTACGGGCCTGGGTTTACAGGGCGCACCACCTCATTTGCCCTTTTGATGAAAAATTTCCGTCCCGCTGCCTTTGATCTGAATCATACGTCAAGATACCTGAAAATGCGCCCGCAAAGAAAAATCTAAAAATCTTTAAGGTTAAGGAAATTCAAAAAGAACTATGCACTTTTATAGAAAAAAATCTTTTTTGAAAATTAATTGCCCTTTTTTGATAACGTTGTGCCCTGCCCTTTTTTAACCTCGGGTACCTACAGTAACCATGTCTTCTCTCATTACCGTTGAAAACAGCCATAGCTGCCCAGCACCATGCCGTTACCCAGGCTACTGATCCATGGTTGTGTACTGTTAATATTGGCTTTAAATAGAAAATTTGCAATGATAAATTATTGAGTTGCTGTTGCTAATTTTTCATTCTCTCACTAGTTCTCGGATGTTTAATTGATGTTGTTTGCTTAAAATGCAGCAACGGTACTGTCTTCATTAAGGCAATGAACTTTGCCCTCCTCTTTAAACACAAGCAAACACTATGAAAAAACAGAGTTCGAACAGCAGCTACAACCGACTGCTGGACGAGTTTGCTTTTTCACCACCGACATAGCTCAAGCTGAGTGAATTGGATGTGCAAGACTTCACGAGCAAGATTTTCTACTGCCGGGTTCGCTACATTTCTTCAGAGGTGAATTCGTCTATGACGAACTCGATAATATCTAGCCCGGTTTCACACAAAATTTGACAACTTGTTCAGTACCGAATAAGAACAATGTCGTTGTATATATGAATTGTTCAGGCTCAACGTTATCGAGTTAAATCGTCTTGATTCTACATTTACACAACTAAGAGTCTAAACTCTATCGATCTTCACATCAAATGGTGCAACGAAGTGGGCTGGCCTAATTGAAAGACAAGCCTGTCTAGTCGAAAGACTTTTTGTTTAGACATAGAAATGTTTTCAATCATCCGTCATTTTGTAATATTTAATTTTAATAGATTGTGTTTGAATTTGTAAAAAGGCTGGGATTTCATTCACTGAACATTTTGCACATAGAAATATAATCGAAATTTTTATTTATTGTTTAATTGCTAAATTTGATTTTTGAAAAATTCTTAATTTTAATTAATTCATTAACTTCCCTGATCCAAATGAGTTAAATTATCCCAAGGTAATAAAGCTCACCAACTGCCCCTGCTATCATACACTCTTTCAATGTCCACACAGCTGACAAACTCCTCCCCCCTCAGTCTTCATTTAATCCAATGATTTCAATGCCTGTTCAACATGTTAGATTAATTCCATATTAACTATGTCATGATTAATTCTAGATTGAAACTGCATTTCTGTATGTTTTTTATATGACAACACGAGAAGAAGCCCTTGCAGCTTATTGTTGCTTTAAAAAAAATTAAATTTAAAAAAAAAAAACACAAAATGTAATTTAAAAATGGCTGAGAAAAACAGTGATTAACTTTGTTCAACCAAATTTCAGTACAGTGCTCCCTCTACATAACGGCACTAGGCCTAAAAGCAAATTTATTATGGCAACTCCATGTAACGAAGTATTTTTCCAGAAAAAAATAATTATCAATTAGGATTTATCAACCATCACCTCTAACCATGAATGAATCTGCAGTTTTTATTTTCCAGAAAAAAGCGTTGTTATAAAGTTGCCATTATAAATTTGCTTTTAGGCTTAGTGCAGGGAATTAATCAGTGCGTTTGTTTGTTAAAATTAATTTTTACCCCCAAGTTAAGAATTGTATATTTATTTTGATGCATCTTGAATTTGCCCTGTAACATTTTTTCAAATCAATGTTGGAACGAAAAGGAAGATGACTGGAGATACCGTAAGTATTCTACTATAATGCGAGGTCTGGTATAATGCAATCCCATTTTCAGAGCCAAAAAACCAGTAAAAATTTTACCCTCTTGTATAACGCGATCCCCATCTTTTGATGCGTCGCTAACTTAGGAGAAATAAAATATGCAAGAATGATTTTTTTTACAATTTGAAAAATGAATAACCTGGATGCATACAATTAAAAAACTTCAAAATCTGATTCATTATCGCCTGATTCTTCGTAAAGTTCCTTAATAAAGTACAGATGGTGGTTTATTATAAAAGTTAAATAATACAAGGTTATTTAATTTTTAAGAAGACAAAAACAACACAGTTATGGTAGATTACGTGTACTTTTATTGTATGTTCATTTTTTGAAATTATTAAAGTACACATTATGTATTCATGCATTAAGTACTGTAATAAATATTAATTTGAAATTTAGAAAACGTTTTTGGACAATTTTAGGAGATAGAACATAGTGGCTGTTAAAAATTTTACTGATCGAAAATTTATTTCACTTTTCACCTTTATTGTTAAAAATTTATTTATTTGTTATGCCTATATTGTTCAATTATTATCAATAAATGGCAGCAAGAGAAATTATA
>JAHWFO010063028.1:412396-424727 GCA_023313115.1 Rhysida immarginata
AATGATTCCAGGAAAGGCAGCCTTGTACTTCTGGTCAATCAGGATTCTTATTACTGAAATGCCCAAAGATATTTTGAGAAAGAGAATAAGGACTTTAGAAAAGTTTTATAACAAGAGACTCTGATAAAAAAAAAAAAGGGAGTTAAATTTAGATAATTTCTTAACAGTTTTAAAAAAAAAAAAAAAAAAAAAAAAAAAAAAGCTAGAAAAGAGACCCATTCTATGCTTGCCCTTCTCTTGCTTTAAATATGGTCTTCATCATCCCTCTCCTGCTCTCTCTTCCTGTGTCCACTACTGCATTCCATTATTATACAAAGTAAATATATTTTTATCCCAAATTTAAATATTATTGTAATTCTTATTTGTTATATAAGATCACCAACGTATGTATAATAAACGTGTTGTGTTATCCTCCAACTAACGCAGCATTTAACCATTTCTTCTTCTGTCAACATTTTTTTCACAATCATTACAAATAACTTGTGAAGACTGTGAATAAAATTGTAATGTTTCGAACAATGCAGCCGATTAACACATATATTTATAATTTATTAGGGGTTCAATTTATTACATCTGCAGTTGGCTAAAAGAAAAGAAAAAAGAAATAAAAAAAAAAAAAAAAAAGAAAACCATAGATGATTCATTAATAAATATTTTATTAAAAATTCTTTTTTCCCCGAGAGGATCATAATTCCGTCCATAGAGGGTTAAAAATATGAATATATAATATTGTATTATAATAGTAAATTATGTTAAAAAATATAAAATAGATTCTGGGTATTTTCGATTTGAGTGTAGGGTTCTTGGACAAAATTATGATTTGAATTTCAATTAAGGGATTTCCCCTCCTTTGCCAATTAGAAGTTAGCAATGCTCATTAATTGGTGAAAAAAGTCATGAATGTTCTACTAGATAAATACTGATACATCAAGAAATTTTCTTATCGTTATTATTAAAATTAACATAATTAACAAATAAATGGACAAAATTATATAAAACAAAAAAAAAAATACAATATTAGAAATGCAGATTTTTTTAAATTTCTCCTGTAAATAAAAACAATTTATTACAAGATGATCAACTCGTATTATAGTTGTATGATATACCTCGTAAAAATTCTATATTTTCTCTATTGTAAACAGAACATAAGAATATAAAGACTGGAATGAAATAAAATATCTCTAATAGTTCTTCATGCTTGATTATACTGCATAGATAATATTGAATATTTCTTCATCAGCAGACATAAAACATAAATTTTTAATTTTAAAACAGCAGATGTAATAAAATTTGCCATGTATTCATTAATATATTGTTACGATTTAAATACTTAAAATACTTCCACTCTGTATGAGCTTCAAAGTTTGAGACGTTAAAATTCATTATGTTTGTCGATAGAGTGCAACTATGTTTCTGTCGCCTAGCCGACCATCGCCCAGTTAACTGGTGGCCAGTTTTCCATTGCCCAGTTGTCGCTTACCGTTGTGTCACTGCAATGCTTGCTTGTTAGGCATAATAATTTGTGGTGTACATCATGTTCTGGGCTCAGCCCCCTGGTTACCTACCATAAAGAGAACCTTATCTCATGTTTTAGACCAGTGCTTTCCAACCACTGACGTTTTTACCATTGTTTAGGTTAGATAGTGAACAACTGGTATGCACGTTCTTCCAAAAAGTAAAAACTCGATGAAAGAATCAGGAAGATTAAGAATACTTTGTAGATTTTGCACGATACCTTCCCATTATGTACTGCAAAGTCTCAATTAACTTCACCTTGCTATGTGACTGGCCAGCACATGAAATGTCGTAAGTTGGAAAGCTCAGTTTAGGTAATTCGATGCTGTCAACGCTGTGACAACAGTTTTATGAGGACCCATTCTTATTTCAACATTCATCCATACAGTGCACACGGTGCAAAGCTTGTTTGCTAACATAAACGTTGAGGAATTGTATCAGCTTGATCGGAATCTAGATCTTAATTTTACAGCACACATAGGTAAAATTGCAATGTTAGCTGCGAGCTGAAACATGGCACCCATATGAGTGATTGGAATGATGTGCACTTCCAACTCCAACATCACAGAAATTGGTGGATAAGCTTTCATGAGAGTGGCAGCTTGTTAATGCAGGAAATGTGTAGTCCTTTACTGAACTGACATTAATTTCTTTGCAGGAGAAACAAAGTTAAAGATCTGTAAAGAAAGGGAAAAAATTCTAACCACAAACTAAACAAAAACTTCCAAAATACAAAATGCTGGAAAAGTTATTTCCTTAAACTTCATTATCTTGGATTTTTTGGCAATCTTAACCAAAATCAAACTTCCATGCTTGGTCATCAGTAGCACCCCATAGAAAGCTATGAATATGAAACTGGTGCATTTTCATTTCTGCCATAACACAGACTGCAAATCTTTCAGTTATCTCTAAAAACTGCAATTCAAAAAAAAACCCAAAACAAACGAACCATTAGTCACCTGTAACCATGTGCGTGCAGGACAATACCCTGCATGCAACAACTTGGGAGTAAGCAGGGATCTATCTAGGTTTAATTTGGTACCGTTTAAGGGTACCTTCACAAAATTATTTTAAGTGGAAACGGTATCTTCACAAAATTATTTTGATCAAAAACAGTATCTTCACAAGATTTAACAGTGGTCATCAACGTATTACCTTCAGAAATGGACGTTTATCAGCCTAAATAATGTCAATTCAAATAAATAAAAGCTGTTTCTTTTAATTAAACTTGGCGTTTTCTATTTTTATTAAAAATTTTCACAAAAATGGGTAAGAATTTTGAAATTGTAGATAGACCCCTGATAAGTTTCATTAACTTGGAGCATGTGCCATACATCGTGAGGTGAGGCTAATCCCGAAAACAATTAGCCAACAAAAATAATAAGGTGCAAAACACCGAGAGGTAAGTTTCATAGAGGAGTGAAGCACGAAGAGTGATATAATACTGACTTGCCTATGTTTTCCAATTGATTATCATTGATGATGATGTTAATGATGAGGCATGATTAATTATATTTAAATATTTGAAGTAGATACGAAAATATGCTGTGAATGGTTCTTCATAGGTTTCTACTAGGAACTAGCAACAGACAAGCACAAAAGATTAATAGATTGGTTAATTTTGGTTAAGATACTACCCACTTTCATATCTTATTAAAGTGTAAAGGTGTTTGTAAATTTCTTCTCGGATAATCTATTTACTGTAAAAAAAGAAAACTATATTCTTTGAAATTTCGTCAAAATTTTGTGAACAAATTATTTTTTAAAAAGAAGAAAAATATTTTCGTGAGTTTACAATAAAATAGGCAAAAATAAATTCAAAAACCAGCAAAATTTCGATACCAAAAGAATGTCTTGATCATTCTCTGTTAAGCTAAAACGAAAAAAAGAAACAAACCTTAATGCTTCCTTCGTCTATTAATTGCGAAATTTCGGCGCATCTTTGTAGAATGGGATTGTTTAATGCTATTTGGAATCTCACCTAAAATAATCGAAAAAGAAAAACACGAAATAAGAAAAAATTTATGAAAATGTGCGTGGTCGCATCGAAATCAATGGAAAATTGAACGATCCTAATTTTCTCTGTAAGAAATCAACACATGTCGAAAGAGAGTAATTAGCTTGGTCGTTTAAACGATAACAAGAGAGGAATGCAAGCGTTACTTGTGGTGACAACGTGCTGTCCGACCGAGACAGCAATGTGCCGTATAACGACGACATGCTTCGTCCGACATCATTAGAACATCAACATCAGCAGAGAGGAAGAAGGTGGGGAGGCAGGAGACACTCGCAAGGGGCTCTCAACCGACCACCGAAAGCGATCGATCATCAGGATGTGCTCGCCCATCTCTCGGCAGAAAACGTAAAGAGAGAGGGTATTCAGCAGCTGTTAATGACCTAACTTATTTTTTTAAAAAAAAACAACCCTTATTAAAGGAATTAATATATAATCAGCAAAATTTAGGTAAATATTCCATGTGTTACATTTTTAACCGAAAGGAACATGTTTTTGTAAAAGAGATTCACTGCAGAATGCATCACCAAAATAAAACAAAATGGCAGCCTTTGACAAACCAAAGATGCCCAATTTAAAGATTTGTATAGATAATTTTCAATCTGATGACGAAAGTAAGAATTTAGAAGATGAAGATGCCGGGGAAGAAATGAGTATAAACGATGATGGTGATGAAGAAATGAATGATTGCGAAGTAAATTATAATTTTTTTACAACATCCAGAGCAGGTGCGAGTGTAGTTATAACAATGGAACCTTGTAAAATAAAAAAAATTGAAATTCTTTTGAATGTTTGAAGGATCTCCTAACGAGGGATAAAAGAGCCGAACGATTTGGAACAGACTTACGAGAGGATTCGCATTCCCCGATAGAAGATTCACAACTGAACAGCCTTTATCAAAGGTATTTGTTGTTTCTCATCGAACATGTATTACGAGCAATTTTCTCAACATGAGTAGTCCACTCAAATTGATTAGAAAAGTATTTTGATGGTTAATAATATTGTGACAGTTTAGGTGTAGAAAGGAGAGAAGCGACGAGTTCTGGCTCTCGATGGGGTAAATACCGCTTCAATGCGATCCACGTAAGAGGCGTGAGTGACATGAGCACCGAAGACATCCTCGATTACTTCAAAGACTTTGGCTCACCTGCTGTCGAATGGATCAATGACATCTCCTGTACGTCGCCATCAGTTGACATTGATTTTCTTTTATTTTTCTTTTTTGTACAGGTAACCCCCCGCCCCTGTTTGACATTCCCTTAGCATTTTTTTTAATATGAGCAAATTTCCAAACAATCATTGAACCAGAAACATCACATCATGTAATAATGTTGCACCATTCAAATAAGTAAATGCATTATTGAATGACACAACAAACAATATATTGAACAGGCTTTCATTTCTTGTTCACCTGAGTTTTCTTACCAGGGTTTAAATGATTTTCAGGAAATGCAATAAATTTTGTTTTGTACTGCATTCACACATCACCTTTCTTATTGTACTGTTGGACATACTATTACTTGAAAACGTTTACATCTTGTGAGAGTTTGTAGCTCTTTCTTTTTAATTATATGCTTTTTTCAAAAATCACTCTTCAGTAAGTTTTATCTCAAAGAAAACTGCAAAGAGGATGCATCTTGGATAGTAATTCAAATTTAGGGAAGAAATTTTCAATAAGATATCATGTTTGTATATGTTATTATTGATAATGTTTGATTAGAATTAGATACCAACTGCGTTACTAATGATAGAAATAATGTTTGGTATTTATAAAAAGAAATAATTTTCAAAAATTCAATGAATTCAACGTTTTGGGAATTGTGGCATGGAATATTTGTTTCTTAATTTCTTCTTGAATATCTTAACTCCTGGCATGACAACATCCAATTATCCACTTGTGACCTATCAGGTTTGCTTAGTTTACATTTAAGGCATTTGAGAATTTATTGATATATATATATAAATATCAGTTTTATTTATGTCTACTTGGCATTTAGAAAACTGAGATATTTGAAAAAGTACAAGGTACCAAACTTAAGAGGATGGAAAAAGTTTTTTAATGGGTGATTTGCGACAGGGTATTAGATCTCAAAATTCTGTTGTGCTCTGTCAATTGGTTGTTGCAATTGCGCATGCAGAAATGCAAGCGTCACTAAAAACTTTGGAGTCATTTAATGGGCGATTTTGAATGACCTTGAAATCTATATTTAACCCCCCCCCCCCCCAGTTTTGCCTTATACATATGTTAAAAAAAAACAGCAACATATGGTACTCCTCTATGTGTTGCTCTTTTTGTGGAAATTATGGCATTTTTCACTGGATGTGAGACTGATTGGTGTCTTATTTGTCACAGCCATGTATCTTTGGATAGACATTCCTGCCATTTCAAGTTCCTTTTGCTCCTAAGAGACAAAAGGAAACTGACCTACTTAAGGTTTTGTAGAAAATCTGACATGGATCATTCACATCAGTTCTTCCCTGTATTATTAAGATAGACTATAGATTAGGTTATATAGACCTCCTAATTCAATTTCACTTCTATTTAGCTATTTTTAACTGTAAAAATTGTTTGAAGTTCAATTGCTGTAGTATTCGAAATAGTCCTAGTCTTCAAAATATATATCTGGCATTTCATATCTCTGATGGTTTTTGGTGGTAAGAGGGTTTTCCTTCATATACAGGAAATTCCACACTATGGTCTCTTATTTTTTCGTAAGAAGTGGACATTTTTCTATTTCTTTTTTAATTTATAGTGCCCGGCATGTAAGAAAAAGTAAACAGGCGCATGCATAAATGAAAAAACTCATTCAACCAATCAGAAACGGACACGAAAAGGAGCATTACTTATTCCTAGCATTCCCTTAGTGAAATTGCAGCTTAAAGACTAAACCGAAACATATTTTGCACTTGATAAATTGATAGTTGAATACGATACTCCAATTGCATTGCTGTTCTCTGTTATTATTGTATCATTATTAAATTTTGTAAGTAGTTAAAAGCATTATAAATCCGGGCTCTAGTTTGACTTTATATATTTGTTTTTGAGCAAACAGACTTACAGGCGAGGAGGAGGCCGCCATGGTTCAGAAACTCTGAATGAAGCAGACATCTATAATCGATAAGCACTTATATTATGCATGTGCCTAATAGTATCAAGGATGTTAGATAGTCATTTAATATATTTGAAATTTTAGAGATTAGCCTGCAGAGGCTTAGCTTGGTGTCAAAGCTTGTTAGTAAAGGGACAAGCACAAGCATCCATATCCTGAGTGGGATTCGAACATGTCACTCGCTGTTTCCACCGTAACTACACCTGTGCTTTAGCATTCTCAGACACCTAGCCGGACTAAGAAGTGAATGATATATGTACTTAAAAATTTTAGGAGCAGGATGTTTAAAAACAAAAATACTTTTTCAGTAAGTAACAAAAACTTATACGCAACATGTTTATGCAATTAATGACATTTTTTTTGGATTGCTCCAACTAGTGTAATTTTTGGTATATAATACATGCAATTTTTTTTTTTAAAATTGGTTTTTTCCCCTGCATGTTATTTAGGGTAAGCTGCCCAGTTGTTACCATTTTTAAACGAAAACATTGCATTTCTATAAAACATGACATGCGATGGGAGCGAAAATGTTTGTATACATTACTGTAGTTCCAACTGTTGTTAATGCAGTCTACTATTCGATTGCCAACTAGCTGCTTATGTTTTGTTTTTATGTAGATTTAAAAACAGTGCTTGGTGATCAGTCACACTCTGTCTTAAGCAAATTGTTAAGAAAGTGGTTTTCGAAAAAATACAAGATAATTGAATTTATTGTTAAATTGTCAAAAAAATAATACGAGGGTTGGGGCAAAAGTCATGGCAACTATTTTTTTTCTTGAAGATACCAGTCCGGTTGGAAAATGTGACATATACAGACAAAAGGACAAGGTGTTAACTAAATGTGTGGACAATGAATAACACTGAAATATCATAACACACTAATTTATTACAGTAGTATACAGGGTAATATGGCCTTCACGGTGCAAAAGAATGACAACACAGTACACATAAAGTTGACATGACAAACCTGGGCCTAAAGACCCTCAAAGTAGTCCCCTGCTACTGTCACCACACGCTGCCAATGATGTGGGAGGCGCTGAATACCATCAGCCCGAACGTTGCTCATCACTGGTTGACACACGTCCTTGCTGAAACTGTCCTACCCACCGTGTTACTGTACGGTATGGTAGGGCATTATTTCCAAGGGCTTCCACTAATTCACTGTGACATTCCATTGCATTTCTCCCTCGGATAACAGCTATTTTGATGTAAGCGCGCTGCTCAACACTGGTTACATCCATCTCGCACGACACTCGCCAACTGACTGATTTCACAGCCCTCGCTGCGCTACTACCAGCTATCACAGAGCCATCTGTTGTTCTGCATACACGCTATGCCTGCAGAACTTCCACACGACACATATACGTTTGTGGTCCGTTCACATATCTACAAGAAAAAACTAGTTGCCATGGCTTATGCCCCAACCCTCGTATATGATATTGTTCAGGAAGATATGAAAGAATAAATTACATAGAATTATTTATAAATACCGTAGGTGAGGGTGGCAAGTACTGACATTATTAGTTTATTATTTTTCACGTCTTAATTTTTTAATACACTAAAGTAATAAATTGAAAATTTTTTCTCGTAATATCTTCTCCGAACTTTCCTTTATATCCTATGTTGAATATTTTAAACGCAGGCTCAATCACAGTAGCGTTTTAGAATCAAAAAGGCAATTTTTATCTTAAAGGGGCAACAACTGGGCACCTTACCCTATTATTTTCATATCTAATTTCCAAATACACTATAGTGATAAATTGAAAAAAATTTTTCATAATATCTTCTGCAAACCTTCCTTTATGTCTTATGTTGAATATTTTAAATGCAGACTTAATCACAGTATCACTTTAGAATCAAAAAGGCAATTTTTATCCTTGAGAGTGGCAACAATTGGGCAGCTTATTTTACCGAAAATTACAGTATATTGGAATTCAAACCAGGAACCATGACTAACGCTGTCAAAGCTCTAACCAATTGAGTTATTGTAGACACAGAACAGCAATGTTGTTATTAAGTATCATGATAGCCTTAATGAAGCCAGTTGCTAGCCCAAATGGCAGATGGAGAACTCCCGATTCAAAGTCTGAATCTCCTTTGCTGGAAACAAGGGTTAGATCAGCAACAGCTATATAGTTGTGGTTCCTGATTTGAGTTCAGGTCATTGAATTTTTCCTTCCCTTTAATATACAGCGTAAATAATAAATCATTTAACTATTTTCTTCAGTCGGTTAAGTTCTTCTGTAATGCACATTTTCATCTTATGTGTTTGATAGTTTCAGGGTAAAAAGAGTTCTCAACTTTCGAATTGTGGAGGGGGAGGGGGGCTGCTTTGCCTTTTGTACTATCAAGTCACGTCTAAGAAGTCCATAAAAAGCACTTATTTCAGTGCCCATGATGGCTCAATTGGTTAGAGCCACAGCGATGTTTGTGATCTCTAGTTCAAGTTCAGGTGGTGGAATTTTCTCTTCACTTTTCTACATCATAGTTACAAGATTACTGTATTAGTGTTATTATCTTCAGCTTGTTAGCTTCTCCTTTAATATGTTTTTAATTTATTTTTTTTTTACTGGTGCTGTTATTTTTATTAAACATTTATTAATTGCTATACCAGATCAGACATCATTTTCCCAATATATGTAAGAGTTGCTCTCATTTCTCTGATGTTCTTAGGGCTTAAATATTTTAAAGAAATATGCATTTTGTTGCTTTCAGATTGGTTCAATACATAACTACGGAAAAAGTAATTAACATTTTGATATAATATTTAGAAATAGATATTAATATTTAATTTTGCTTTTGTTGTGAAATGTTTGCAACAATTATCAATGAAATTTGGAATTTGATGTTTAAATTTGTGTTGTGAGGGTGAATTCTATACAGGGTGTCTCAGAATTCATTGTATAAACTTCTAGGGGAGTTAGTATGGGTGGTTCTAAGCAAAAAAGTTCATATGTTCATGGGTCCGAATTTGAATGATAACTGAGATGTGAACAGAAATAAAAATGCCGTCACCAAGATCAACAAGTTAATAACTCAGGTTCTGTAGAGCCTAGATTAATGAAATTTGGTGGGATAGCAGGGTACATAAGACTGTGTATACTGTTAAAATTTGATTGAATTCCGACGAGAAGTTTCCTAGTTACACAGACAAAATTGTAACAAGTGGTAGTTAGAATTTTGAATGAGTAACTTGGAAACTTCTTGTTGGAATTCGATCAAATTTAAGGGTATGCGCAGTCTTATGTACCCTGTTATTCCCCCAAATTTCATTAATCTAGGCTTTACAGAACCTGAGTTATTAACTTGTTGATCTTGGTGGCGGCATTTTTATTTCTGTTCATATCTCAGTTATGGTTCAAATTTGGACCCATGTTCATATTAACTTTTTTGCTTAGAATCACCCATACTAACTCCCCTAGAAGTTTGTACAATGAATTCTGAGACACCCTGTATATAGTGTAAAATCAGAGTAATTTTATTTATAGTATACAAATTATAAATAAAATCTTTTACAAATTCACTATAATATTAATTTAACTCAAAACTTGATTATAAACAATTTTTTTAGTTTCACCTCCAGTAACATATGGATGTGTGGTTTCACACCAAGTTGATTAAAGTTCTTACTTTGCTTGTATTTCAAATGCTTTCCGAGATATCAACCAAATCCCAAGATTTCTTCTTGGTATGGTCTCTAATCGAAAATGGTAAACCTAAGTCAGACCAGTGTTAGTAAATACCATATTGAGTGTTAAGAAAAATATGATGACCAGTTATAGGCATGATCAGAAATCTCAAATTTTTGAAATTTTCTACTGATGAAATTTGATACTTTAGCAAAACCAAGGCTTTCCGAATTTGTCCATATACTAATCAGTCTTCTGCGTTAACAGAAACTACCTATTTTATGTGTATTATTTTTACTGAGATGGGACAATATAATATAGAGAAAATTGCATATTTGGTCTAATACCTCGTTCACACTTCACATCTGGATCATGATCGAGAAGTGCAATGTGAACAGAACGTCATTTGTCGGATTGTGATTTGTTCACGTGAATGATGATCCACACAACGACGTTGCCGAAACGTCGTTCGCCTCGAATTTTGTTAGAAAATGAGGCTCTGGAACGTCTCACCCAAAGTTTTTATTATAGCCTCAACACACATTCCTTCAGCAGCCATATTAGAAACGGAATCGTGCAACTGTCGCTTGCTAGGTGGTGTTGATCAAACAGTAGCGTGCGTGCAATGTGAACACTTCTCGACCGTCAATCATGGTCCGTCGAATCACGATTGAGCCGAATCATCATTTATGAATGGTGATTTGTGAATCATGATTCTCAGTGTGAACAAGGTATAAGGCAGATACACTTTCAACATTTAATTGTATGAATATAGATAGGAACAGAAAGCTTATAGTTCCTAGTGTAAATCCAGGTTGTGGATTTTTTTTCCTTTTTGAATCCATCTCTTTTCAGGATAATTTATTTTATTTTTATTTATTTTATTAATTGGGGTCCAATACGTCCATCCAGGGCCTGTATGGCCAGAGGCCGACAAGTTGGGCTCCTGGATGATTTTAACTTTTAATTTGATTTATTGTCACAGCTTTTTAACTTTTTAACTTGATGTTTAGTATAAAATATACATAGCAAGACATTTATCTTGAGACACCGAAATAACTCGAGAATATATATTGTATGAAAATTTTTCATGACTAAATTTGTTTTTGTATCAAAGAGGGACACAAGCTCATGTTAGACAGCATTGTAATTTAGAGTTGCCTTGTCTAAATTCAAGGATTCTAGATTAAACTCAAGAATTGCTGTACAATTTTCGCCCTTTCGCATGGCCGTTTACAAAGCAAACTAGAAATAAATCCCCGAGCGAATCTGCATGTCGAGTTTCAGCTGATTGATCACTGACCTGTTACAAACTGGTTACCAACTAGTAGCATTGTGTGCAGATGGTAATTGAAATATACAGGCAGCAACTATTTAGCAACTGATTGCAGATTTAAATTTATAACTTGTTTCTTTTTAGTCACTTAGTGTGCTTAGGAGGATTGACAATTACAATGGTCACTGGATCAGCTGAGATAGTCTATTAAACTAGCCTGCTAGAATGCCAGACATCTTCGGAATTTTAGGGTTATATTAGGGAATAAGTTTATGAATAGTTTGAATTAAATGTATTGAAAGAGCTTGCAGAGATATCAATGCTGAAATACTATTGTCGGTAATCGTTTGAAAACTGGGTCAATATATGCATTGAAGGTGATCACTTCAACAATTTAATAAAATAATTTGAATTTTGTCAAAATACTTCATTTCTCATGATTTTTATGACAATGATGTAAAATTCAGCTAATGTGAGAGGCAAGGGGGCTTGCATTGAAACCAGCTAACTTCATTTTCATACCATCAGTTTCAAACGCTTATAAGTTAAAAAAATTTGTAGTACAGTATTCGAAGAAATATTTTTGATAAACCCTAAATATTTTTGACATATATTTAAATATGCAATAAAAAATAGGGAATCCCACTAATAAAATGAATTTAATCTGATTTTCTACAATTACAGTACCACTTGTAGTGAAATTGATAACACCATCTTCTGTCTCTTTTGGATGTGAACAAGATTGGTTGTGAATAATTTTGCTATGCCTCGCCCTGTATAATAACAG
>JAHWFO010063028.1:465397-513883 GCA_023313115.1 Rhysida immarginata
GCAGTATATTAGTATTATATATATTGGCCTTTCGATTGTTTCGATTTTATTATGCTATCGGCAGCACTCGTTCATTTTAGCCACTATAATTCCCATCAAAATATAATGAAGATGGGCAAAGAAATTAATTTAAACAAATTTAATTGACTCACACCATCTCATATACCAACGAATTAAAAGATGCATGAATGATCTGTAATTTTACAAATATTTGATGAATTGATTATCGTTAATTCTTATTTTAATGGCTTTTGAAAGTTTTCGAAAATTCATATATATTTTTGATACTATATTTTTTTTTGTATATATATTTCTCGGTGTTTTGTTACGTTTTACTTTAATATAGTTTTGATATATTTTTAAATTCACATTTATATGTAAATATTTATATAAATTTAATCATTGTTACAATGTTTACTCTCATAAATTTAATTGTATTAATTTCATATATTATTATTTTTTTCATAAATTTTTATATATTGTAATTTAACTGAAATGAAGTAAATCCCATTTAGGTTGTTTTTTGATTTTTTTTTAGTTTTTATTTTGCTTTTATTTATTATTTTATAAAAGAAATTTATTAAATAGCAATCATGCAAACAGCAAGCCTTTTCCCTTTCTTATTTTATCTACTTCAGTGTTTGAGACAATACAAACGAATTTTTAATTGTGAGGTCTTCATCATGACATTTGTAAGATGAATGTCGCCATTGAAAATCTCAGAATCACGGATGAGGTAAAGCCTCATTCGTGCTCGGAATCGTCTCAAAAGTCCACAAGACCGCGCTCGACTGCACACGACCATACGATACCGCAGCGGTTACTTTTCAGATACGCCCTTATGTTTTGCTAGCTCTAGCATGTCCAGCTGTCGAAATCTACATGTTTTTGTGCCGTAGGGAAAGACATACAACGTTGTTTACGGAAATGGACTTGAATGCACAACTGCTTGACATTCCATGCCCAGCTTGCCTGTGTAGCTGATTCATTTATCTTATCATTTTTTTCCATTATTTACTTTTGTACATATAATTTTGTGTGATCCTGGGCCCCGCAATTACCCAAAATTATCTTATTATAGGGCCCCTTTGGTACGCCCCTCCACTCTCTTTGACAAGAGCGGGATACCTCTTACACAGATTCGTGCTCGTGGTGTCTCTCCTTGAGTCTTAGAAATTTAAACATATGGAGCAAATTAGGACACAAATTCTATGCTTATAATAACAATAACAAACAATATATTTAAACGGGAGAATAATTATGAAACAAGGAAAATTCCAGATATAACATAATTTCGATCATCATATCCTTCAAATCAACTATCCTTCGTTGTAGGTCCTTTAATCATCTCCGTATCGTCTAACGTTCGTTGATGTGGGGTGGTGGCTGGTCTTCGATGAGGGCTCTGCGTTTAACTATCTCCTCATCAAAAGTGATTAATAATAACAATATTATTTATTTCTAAACTGTAACTAATATACGATTCTGAGATTATTATTCTTGACTCTCAAGATTATTATTCTTTACAGCTAATATTTCTTAACTGTTGCGTCAAGAAATCTTAGAACAGTTACAGTTATTTAGATAATGACGGTACTTCTCCGCATCTACAGATGTCTGTGTCGGTCAGCATCTGCACCTCTGTTTCTCTGGAAACAGGCTCTCTCCTCCTGAGGATGTCTGTTCTTCTTGATGGCTTGGTCTCGACTCTCTAACTCAACAGTCTTTCTCCACAAGAATGAAAAATGAGATGATTCTAAGGAATTCTTTAACAATTCTGCTAATTGGTTAAATTAGGGAAAAACTATATCTATCGATCACTCTTGAATCAGGTGATGCTAAAATTATTCATGGACTTACAATTCTGTGTGGGAGAAAGTTGTGTCTAGAGACTATATGACAATCCAGCTCTTGGCAAACAAATGATTTCATCAGTGAAACTGACTCTTTCCCAATGCTGACTAAGCTTGGTGCAGAATTATACTTTCGATTTCATAAAATTCTAATATCTTTTTTAGAAAACTGTTAAAGTCCTCCTTAACTGATTAAATTGTTTAACAAAGTATAATTAATTGATAATAGATTTAATTCATGAAGCATAAATTAATAATTAATTTTAAAAGTTAAAGATTCCTAATAATAACTAATTGTAATGAATGCGTACAACTGTTCTTTAAAAGGTATATGCTTTATAACTCATATTTCAACAAAAAAATAATTAACTTAATGAAAATCTGAAATATATCTCTCTTAGACGGTTAAAACTTTCTTCCAAGTCAACAACAAATGACAACTATTTAAAAATAATGATGAAAAATAGGAAAGAAAATGATGATTTAAAAATAGTTGGAAAAGTCCTGAATTTAAATCAACAACATATACAAACTGCTTATTAAAAGAGAGGGGGGTGGGTCTGGTAGTCCCGGAATCCCACATTGCTCCCCTAAAAATTATAATTCGCTTATCACAACAATAACGAATTTTAAAGAAACCCAACTAATGAATAAACACTAAGGACATTCTGCATCTCACAGCATTATTTCTCTAGAACACTCCCCAAAATCTGTAATTTGTTATTGGTATTTCTTTCTTAACCCACAGGGCAAAGAAAAGAAAGGTTGTAAGATAGTATTATTTTAAAACTGAAACCCAAAACAATGAAGCTAAATCTTTGAATAAAAACAAGGATTCAAATGAATCCAGGATAAGAATTAATTACTCCTCCGATGTCATCATAATTAAAACTCATTTTCATACGAGGAGCTTAATATTTTGTTTCCTTTACTTTGTCTTCAAGCCAAATCTCCTGAAAATTTTCTTTTAATCGCTTAACCATGTAATAACATTTATGTTCATATGCTTTATAAGATAGAAAACTAAATTAACTGAATCTAAACTCTATTAGAAAATATAAAATCTGCGTCAAAGAAAAAAAATCTTCTGATCCCATACCTGTTGCATAGCAGCCGCTAAGTTGTCATCCATGCTGGGGTAACACTCTCAGCAATCACCTCGTTCTCTCTCCCAACCATAACTCCCCAAATTTTATTAATTTTAACAAAACATTCAAAATCAAAAAGAATACAAAGTCACAAAGTTATAACAAGATTAACATGTGCGAATAGAATACAAAATCAGAATGTGTTCAATGTAGAAATTAATGATACATAAGAGCTGAAAAAATGCTTAGGTGAATACAACCTTTTACTTAAGTTTTGACTGTACAATAAACAATCATACTTGATACAGAATGACCATTATCAAAAGCCATTTTTGGCTTATATTGGAAAGTCGAGTTTACACATAATATTTATAAAAATGAAAATACAAAAAATGAAAAATCGAAAAACTTTTTTCATAGGATAAAATAAAACTTATTTCGATTTTACCAAAAGTAAAGAATAAGCAAAGGTTCACTTCTCTATTTTAAAAAAATTTTTTTTTCAGTCTATATACTTATACCGTGTGTTTCAAAAGTTCCCGACCTTCCCCTTTTGTTTATACGGAAAGCTTAACCTATGACAGCAGGAGTAATAAACCATGTTCTGAAATAAATTACATAAAATCAGTTTTACATGGTGTCAAAGTTTCTCAAATGTGTTTATTTTATTTGTACATTCCCACAGGAAACAGTACATGTAGGTTACACCATCTGCTCAAAGTGTTCACTGTTCATCTCTTGGCAATACGCTAGTCGGTGCTCAAACGCACTGCAGGCATTGATTAGGTTTGCCTGAGGAATATTTGCCATCACCTGCCTAATTCTTTCCTTCAGTTCGTTAATGCTTGCAGGGCGTGTCTCGAAGAACCTGTGCTTAAAATAAATTGTGTCGCGTATTTGCATTTATGTAAAATAAATAGCGGGATTTCTAACGACTGGGAGCATCCATTAATTGAAAAAAAGAGACTGGCTCCTTCAGCTCTTCAGCATACCTGCACAACAGTACGTTCTGCAGGGAAAGTCACCTCCTGCGTTCGGGAGCTTTTGAAACACACGGTATGAAACCTTTCCAAATCAATATACGAGGGTTGGGGCAAAAGTCATGGCAACTATTTTTTTTCTTGAAGATACCAGTCCGGTTGGAAAATGTGACATATACAGACGAAAGGACAAGGTGTTAACTACATGTGTGGACAATGAATAGCACTAAAATATCGTAACACACTAATTTATTACGGTAGTATACAGGGCAATATGGCCTTCACGGTGCAAAAGAATGACAACACAGTACACGTAAAGTTGACATGACAAACCTGGGCCTAAAGACCTTCAAAGTAGTCCCCTGCTACTATCATCACACGCTGCCAACGACGTGGGAGGCGCTGAATATCATCAGCCTCAGGCGCTGAATACCATCAGCCCGAACGTTGGTCATCACTGGTTGACACCCGTCCTTGCTGAAACTTTCCTACCCAACGTGCTACTGCACGGTATGGTAGGGCATTATTCCCAAGGGCTTCCACTAACTCACTGTGACATTCCATCGCATTTCTCCCTCGGAGAACGGCTATTTTGATGTAAGCGCGCTGCTCAACACGGGTTACTTCCATCTCGCACGACACTCACCAACTGACTGATTTCACAGCCCTCACTGCGCTACTACCAGCTATCACAGAGCCATCTGTTGTTCTTCATACACACTATGCCTACAGAACTTCCACACGACACATATACGTTTGTGATCCGTTCACATATCTACAAGAAAAAAAATAGTTGCCATGACTTATGCCCCAACCCTCGTATTTTTCTTGATTAGATGGCATGAGGTCAGATTTAATATCCATTTTGGAATTTCATTTAAAATTTTTGGAATTTAGTTTATTTTTTCTCTTAATCCAAAGTTTATTGTATATTTTAGGAATTTTACAATAAATTCTAATGTTATACGGCAAATGATTTTTTTTTAACAATTTTTTTGAAAAAATATTTTGCATTATAACTATATAATGAAATAGATTGTCCATTTTTAAAATTTTTAGTTGTTTAAGTTGTTGATTGTAGTTTAATTTGTTTAGTTCTGAATCGAATGTTATTCATTTTATTATTGCCATTGTTTAGTTCTGAATTTTTTTAAATGCCATAGAAAATTTGTAGAGTGTAATTCCATATATTATTTTGGATTCAAACAGTGCACTATATATCAATTTTCTAATTTTGATGAGACAATATTTTCTAATGCAGTACATTAAATATACAATATTACGTAATTTAGATTTTATTCTTCTATATATTTTTGCCAATTTAATTTGTTATCAAAAATTAAGCCTAAATATTTTTTATATGCTTTTGGTGTTTACATTTAACATTATTTTGATATCATTGTTTCTATTTTGTTGTGACAATTTTCTTTATGAAAATATATTTGTTTATACGAAATTACCATACTTTTTATTTTAAATATCATGATTTGTGTTTTCTCCATATTTATTTTTAGCTTATTATTATTATTAGTCTACTCTAGAATGTCCAATAAGCTTTGTTGAGTATTTTTTAAAGTTATTTTTTCATCTTTATGTCTGATTAGCTTTAAAGTTTCGTGACGTCACTTCCGAAAATCTATCTTGGTACAGACGCTGAGCAATTTTTAACTTAGCGCTATAACTTTTTAACGGAGCCTCAGATCGAAAAACGCGATTAGACTTTTTTGCTCAGACTTTCATCTTCTACATATCCTTAAATTTGTGAAACGTCGTACATTTACACCCTGTATATATATATATATATTTCACTTAGAAAATAACAAAATGCAATTTGATATTTTAATAATAAATAAATAAATAAATATATAAATAAATAAATAAATAATTATAAGTAATGTGCAAAATTACGCTCCGTTTATAAAGCATTTCTCAAGGAAACGATGTTTTACCTCTGATCCACTCAATTTCAAATATAAATTATTTAAACTTAAGGATTTTTATATAAATCTGAACATAAATTTACTGGTTTCCCTAATGTTGGAATTATGATAGGAAAAAAAAAAATAAACCAAGAATATTGTCCTCGATAACAATTTCACAAGCTTTTATAAAAATTTAAGAAAAAAATAAATGACGTTGTTATATCTAATTATGTATGGTCATTTAAAAATTTTGGAATTGGAATTTAAAAAGCCTATTTTATAATAAAGAAAAAATAAGAAATTAGAGAGGAGTTAAACCTAAAAAAAAATCCTATGGTTCTTATAAAATTTGATTTATACAAACATTTTATTAATAAAAAACGCATCTGCGTTCAGTGGGATAAACCAATTTAAATAAAGAATAATAAAATAGTTAGTCATCACTTAATTCAAGTACTATATTATCAAATAATTTCGGATATAACTCACAATATTATAAAATAAGACAAACGAAATTTCTTTTTCCACAACATACAATGAAATCGTTTTCGAAATTGCATTTGCCTTTCCATATTTTCATATCATAATATAGTACTTCAGTTTATATATCTACAGATTTAATATACGACTTATTAATTAATTAAGGAACAATTGTTTTTAAATCTGTTAAGATTTCGATTTCCTAAGCAGAAAAACTTGAAAAACTTTTTTTTTTTAAATTTTTACATTCCTCCGTGAAGGTGACATAAAAACCACACGTCCAGCATATGTGTATCTGGGCCATATCACCATTGCTATGACTACGCATAGGTTTGCAGAGAACACGCCTACAAATTTGCGTCACAAATTGCTTGAGCTGTGGTTCACTTGAGCCGGTGTCTGTAGGGTAGTTGTAATACGAAAGGACTCTGAAGAAGGTCACGCGCATGGGAACTCAAGGGAGACAAATGTTAAGGCCCGAATTACAGTTGGGTATAACGTAATGACTCTGAAAAAGGACTCGCGCTCAAATTCAGCTCAGCCGAGCCGTCGATAGAGTCTTTTTTGAGACCTTAGGGCCGCATCACAGTTAAAGGTCTCAAAAAGGACTCTACCGCTGGCTCGGCAGAGCTGAATTTGAGCGCGAGTCCTTTTTCAGAGTCATTACATTATACCCAACTGTAATTCGGGCCTTAACGTTTGTCTCCCTTGAGTTCCCTATCAAACGTCCAGACGACTGGCAAAAATTTTTGTGTCTGGAAAGGAAAGAGAAAGAACGAGTATTGGTTAGCAAAACTCTGCAACTGAAACAGAAAAAGGTACACGGGCATTTGAAACATCTGAACAACGGGAGTTTCGAATAGCGCAATAAGGTTTAAGAGCTTCTACATCAAGGACAAGAAAAACTTGAGTCTAAAGTATATGGTTATGCTCCGCAGTGGTGAGGCAAGTCAAGAAGAGTTTAGATAAAGTCTCAGTATACCTAGAATTCCTTTTTTAGTATTTTTCGTAGAATGAATAGTCCCTTTGCTCTGTGTTGTATTATTGAGTTATTATTTAACCATTTGGGAGTTATTATTGAGTTATTATTTAACTTAATTTTTTGAGATTGTTCTGTTTACCTACATGTGTAATTATACCGGGCAACACCTTGTACCTCTGCTAGTAACTAATATTATCCTCGCATATTAGCTTTATACTTCATTATTATTATTATGAACATTGATTATGTTGTTGTACATATCTGTTGTTGCAGAAACTTTGTCTTGCATTGTTGGTCATAAGATATTTCATCCATTATTATGAATATCGGTTTATTATCGATAATTATTATTTGTTTGAAATCTGAGGTAAACAGTGACCTTCCTCATGCATTAAAGATCAATATGGAAAATTTCATCAGGATCGGAATAAAACTGCAAATTTGTATTAGAAACAAACTAACCCACAAACAAACATTCTTAATATATATAAATACACTAGCAGAGGTCACTGGCCTTGCCCGGGATAATTAGAATTGTAGGTAAACAGAACAATTTCAAAAAAATAAATTATAACTCCCAATCAATACAACTCAGAGCAAGGTGACTGTCACGTATAAATTTCTTTATAATTTCTGGAAACGTGCTGCTAGCAAGAAATAAAGAAACAGACAGGTATATGTACTATAGAAAATAACTTATTTATTAAAATTTAATAAATCTCCCCTCTAACACGAGGGAAGCGGGGTTTGGATTATAAAACCCATCAAATATAATTCCGAATATTAATCACAAAAATACAGGAGCCCACAATGGCTCAAATATAATTAGTTCACTATTATATGAACAAGGAATAAAAGTTATACATAACAACGTCAAAATGAACGTTGAAAACATTAACACGAAAAAGATAGGAGCAGTGGTTCTCCTTTAGGCACGGATATTACGTGACTTAATTTAAACTTATTTAAGAATAGTATTAGAATTTACAAGAGTGCTTGATAGCGCGACAATATAATAACTCTATCATACCTTATATGTCTCTTGAATAACGCTGAGAAATGAGGCATGGGCATAGGCGTACTCCAGAAGGCGGCGATGACTAAGCGTTTAATAATATGATGAGGTGACTGTAAAGAGATCAAGAAAATAGTATGAGAGGCTAGAAACTTAATGACTTGCCTCACCACTGCGGAGAATAACCATATCTTTAACATTAGAGAGGGAGGAGAGTGACTCACCTTATATAGTTCAGTAACAGGCACCTAAGCTCTCCTCTGCGAAGGCTAGTAAACCCGACAATGCTATGATGCGAATTGTCCTAACGTGGCACAGGATCTCTCTCTCCTGTTGTAGAGTGGTGAGGGTCGGCGTGGCCAGCAAATCTTGTAGATAAACGAGAAGTCTGGCGTAGAATACTGTGGCTTCTACTTGGACAAAAATTACGAAGGCCTGCTGTTCGGACGAGGTCCTCGTTCCCGTCGATTCATCACGTGGCATCGTGGCTTTCCCAACTAGAAATCCGCTGTCCTTTTCGTTTGAGTCTGCTCCGTTGTAGTTCGGCGACTCATAACTGCAAGAAGGCAATTCCGGCGACATTCGTACTGGGTTCTGCTCCTCTCCAGATTCCGACGTAGTGCAAACCTTGGTACTTAAAGAAACTGAAGTAAAAGTCTTATTAGTTTAATTCGCAATATTAAGATTTTGCAATGTGATAACTGGCTGGAAACCTTCCTCAGTCCTTTGGATGCACTTTGCTCCTTTTCGCTTGGAGTTAGGAACCCAACTTTTCCTGCGGTTCCTATTATCATGCTCTTTAATTAACCTCTCCTCATGAAGTCTCGAGTCACTCTCTCCTTTTTCCAGCTTAAGATTCGCGCGCCTCCTCTAAGCGCTTCGACGCGTAGACTTCTTCAATTTTCCACCAATCAGATTATCGCTCTGTTGTTTATTAGTTAATAGTTTGTATTTCTGATTTAATCTGTCCCTGGATGGAGATGTGTGCTCCTTCCTATCATGCTTTCGATTTCAATTATTCAAATGAAAGCTTTGTGAAGGGGAGGCAAGAAGTTTTACGTTTAACTTCTCATGTCTCTTTATTATTGACACGATCGCTATTTTGTGGAGCGATCCTTGACATGCTCAGCCTACCTGATCGCGACATCGATCCTTTATGATCAAAATATTTATTATCCCTGTTCGAAGCTTGCGGATGGAGGTTCTCAACACAATCGCTTTCGACGCGTGTTGATGCTCTACGCTTTTTGATCCTTTCTCGAGATACCTCGATAGGGCATCAGCTATAATGTTGTTGGCCAAAGGAATGTACTTGAGATTGATATCAAAGTCCATTATATATATTGCAGGACTGTGACTTGTAACCTAGATAATTTGGGTTGAGACAACAAACGGGAGACTGATTGGTTATCAGTATAGATCGTTGAAGAAACTTGCTGAATATAATGTCTCCACATTCGTGCGACATGTGCTATGGCCAGGAGTTCCTTGTCATATATGGAGTAATGACGCTCTTCCCTTCTGAATCGTCGCGATTTATAAGCTATCGGCATATTGCTGCATGACAATCGCTCCTATTGCTTCCTTTGATGCGTCGCATAAAATGTGCAGATTTTTGCGAGTGTTAAATATTCTCAATATTGGGGCACTAATGAAACATTTTTAAAAATTTTGAAAGGCAGCTTCTTTATCCTTAGTCCAGCGAAAGGCAACCCCTTTCCTTACTAGGTCAAATAATGGCGCCGAAACTTTGGCGTAATTCTGTATGAATACATGGTAGAATTGTGCGGTTCCTAGGAATGCTCGCAACTGTTTCAGGTTTTGAGCGTGTGGCCATGCCTTGATTGCTCGAATTAGACGCTCTTCACAACCCTTGCCCTCAGCTGAAAAAGTGAATCCTAGGTAATTGAATTTCTCTACCCCAAAAATGCATTTGCTCTTCTTTAAGAAGAAACGATGCTGTCTTAATCTTTGCAAAATGCACCTAGTGTGTGCTTTGTGTTGTTCCAAAGAAGGGGCAAAGATTAGCACGTCATCAAAATACACAATTGCCTCCTTATTCATTAATCCCCATAAGGCCTCATTGATGGCTTTGGTAAATGTGAATGCTGCCCCCTTGAGGCCAAATCGCATGACTTTGAATTCGAATGTATCCATTGGGGTTTGAAGGCTGTGTACTTGATGTGCGATACATTGACCCTTATTTGGTGGTACACTTGTAAAACATCTAATTTAGTGAAATAACACGCTCCCTCCAAGTGGTCAAAAAGCGAATCATTACGAGGAATAGCATAATTATTATTGTGCGTCATTTTATTGAGTTTACGATAGTCTACACATGTGCGTAGGCCACCATCTTTTTTGACCACGAACAGGACTGGAGAGGCAAATGAAGAAGTATTTGGGCACATAAGGTGCTCGTTAATAACTTTTCCCAATTCTTTTCTTCGTCCTCAGTTAGAGGGTATAATGGAGAGTTAAATGGTTGGAATGATTGCTCCAGGGGTATTTCATGTTGAGTTGTCTTTTTAGGAGGTAACCCTAGTGGCAACTCCTCCTTGAAAACGTCCTGAAATTCATATAAAATATCCGCAAATTGTGGATTAAAATTATTATCTATCTTAATATTTTCATCAACGTTTCGAGCAAATACTCCGAAGACCGGCACCTCAGGCTGTTTGGATAGTATGGGACATAATTCACTAGCTGAAATTGTATTCAAGCCTTCATTTTTCCATTGAGGTAACCAGGTTTTTCTTCCACAACAGACTACAGTGCATCTTTTGGATTCCCACTGAAACTGTACGTGATTGTCTTCTATCTTTGGATTCCCAATATAATTTGGAAATTTTCTGCATGTACCACATTAAAATTCAGTTTGGCCTCATATTTACCACTGATGAGGACCATAGTGGTCAATTGAGAAACTGATGTAACAAGCCCATCTCACTTTTGGGAATTCATTATTTCCAGAAATGGAAGCGTTTAACATAGAAATCGACAATTTGCCAAATTTCAAAGAATCCCAAATCATCAACAAAAAGATTCCATTAAATGATGGAATTGTATATGTCTCTCACTATGATCAATGAAAACTGGCAGATGGACTGATGTCTACAATTCGTGCGATATTAACAGATTTCCTATATAAAAAGCTTTCACAAAAGTATTTATAAAGTGAATATTCACTTCTAATACCCACTCAGAATCAAAACCGCCTTCACTGGGCTAAAAAATTTGAAAGTTGAACCCCCGAGATATGGTCACCGGTCATCTTCAGTAATGAGCCCATGTTGTATCTTCTTTTCAACAAAAGAAATCGTCTTTTGAGAGATTTAAAAGATGTGCTATGCCTTCAATTATCAACCAAGAAGTAAAACACCCTTTTAAACTTTATGGTACGGGGGTGAATTGTTTTTGTGAAGAGCCAGATCCTTACTGAAGTTTATACAGAAATGATGGAATTCTTTGTCACTCCAATTTTATTGAGAATATCTGTTCATCTCAAGATATTATTTTCCAACAGGATTGTGTACCAGCTTATACGTCCAAAAAAATTGTGAAAGAGAAACAAGTGTCCTGGAATGGCCAGGAAATACGCCTGGCATAAATCCAATCGGGAATCTATTGGCAATCATAAAAAATAGAATCCAGAAACCGTGGCCAAGATTTCATTGAATGCATCAAAAGTGTTTGAAATATATTATCCAGGAACTTTGCACTGACTTTACTCATAGCATGCCCAAATGATTTGAGATTGTTATTATGGCAAAAGCTGATTCTGCAAAGTGGTAAAACAATTATGTATAAAAAAAGATAACATATTTATAATTTAGAGCAATACGTGAAATTCATTTTATTTTCGCTGATGCATTTTGTAACAACACTATCTTCAAAGCAATGATTAAATTTAATTGTTATTTTACTGACTTGTTTTTTTTTTTGTTTTTTTTTTACCAAATTTGTGCATTTAATTATTTTATTTTATTTTATTTTATTTATTGTATTTGTTTATCATTTAATTCATCTATTCTTATTTTGTTTTTTTATTTTAATTAAATTTTAATTATTTTTTTATTTATTTAATATTTATATCACATTCCATCATAAATATTTTTTTTTATTTATTCATTAATATTTATAGCTTTGTCATTGAAATGCAAAAATATATAATGCAGAAACATTAGGAAACAGTCTTCACAATGCTGCCATCTTAGTTTGACAGAAAAAGCTATCAGTTTCACCCAACGAGATAGAATACATAGAGTGGCTGTACAGCCGCCATATTTGAAACCAATTGAAAGTCCATCCGCCATTTTTTCTTTATTATAATGGGCGTGGCAGATCTTAACTAAAGCATGGCTTCCTATCGGCGTAGTACAGGACCCCATGACTAAACCAGCGATTTTCAAACCTCGGGTGTGCCGCAAAATATTTTCATTGACAGAAAATCAAATTAAAGCCCTTTAAGAGATTTAATAATCTTTTTATTTCAAATTATATTAAGTTTTCTTTTGGGTAATAACAAAATCCTAAATGGGTGTGATAATTTAAGTCTGCTGCGGAATTTAAGTCAAGGAACACTAAATTAAAGCTACTGTTTATTTTATTTTTAAGAATTATATGTGACAAATATTTTTTTAAATGTACAATTAACATTTCATATTTTAACAGGCTTTTTAATTTTTTTATTTTTTATTTTTTATTTTTTTAATAGTGTCAGCTTATATTGACCCTTGAATATAACGAGATACACATTTGCCTGGTAATTTTCAAAAGATACTAATTTACACAAGTGATTCATTCTAGAGGTAAAAATACTGGCTAGCAAGAAGGGGGGGGGGGGGGGACACCGCAAAAACCAAATATGAGAAACAGGGTGATAAAAATGATCATCATGCCCCGGGCGCCGTTGATCCTCGCTAGGCCACTGCCTGCGGTTTATTTCGGAACCCTAAATAGGTAAGAAATGAAGGGTATACGAAACGCCTACATTAACATAACTTTGTAATATGAAATAAATGTTGTTTTATCGTTTCAATTAGTACAGTTGTATGCTGAACAAACTGCAGGCATGTTCATGTTCTATTACAAAAAAAAAAGAAAAAAAATCATTTACGAAACTCAAATAAAACCTCGACTTTATGCCACCAGAAAACAAGGTAATGCTATCTGCTCCAACATGTAACTGACTTCGCTATACATGGCGGCCGAGTTTGCTGCTGGTCGACGCGAAGGGCGCTGTTTCCAATGGGACAACCACTCTATGTATTTTATCTCGTTGGTTTCACCCCCTGGTCTCGTATCACTCTCTCATAACTTCGATGCGCGGACTTCTTTAATTTTCCGCCAATCAGAGAATCGCTATGTTGTTTATTAGTTATTAGTTTACATTTCTGATTTAATCTGTCGCTAGATGGAGGCGACCCCTCCTCCCTATGCTCCTTCCGATTTCGATTATCCGAACCAACGCCTTGCGCCGGGGGGGGGGGGGCGATCCGTGACAGTGATTATCCATTCTACGAAATATATGAAAAACAGGAATTCTAGGTGATAGGACTAGTTTCTCTTGCCCTTGACGTAGAAGCTCTTATACCCTCTTGCTCTATTCGAAACTCCCGTTATTCAGTGGAACTCGTGTTGGCCAAAAGTTTGCTCAAAACTGGAAATTTACACATTTGGGTGATTTTCAGTGGAAAAGATGAAAATTTGACCAAACGTGTGCATGCTTCGAGAACCCATCTCGGAAACCAATGGACATGCACGCGCCTAAATTGGAACAATTAACTAATAAATTGTTCCCAGTGAATCATCCACATTACCTGGACATAGGTCGTATAGCAGTCGAGTTGCAAACAAATTGCTCTTGTTCAAAAATGCCCATATAGCTTTTTCTGTTTTAGTTGCATAGTTTCTAAGACCAATACTCGTTCTTTCTCTTTCCTTTCCAGGCATAAATATTTGCCAGTCGTCTGGACGTTTGATAGGGAGCTCAAGGGAGTCACACGTGACCCCTTTGCCTCATCAATAGACGCTGCCATATAAATGTCCTGTCACTGCATCATCATTCTATGCTCATTATTAATAATTCTCATCATTCTTATTGGAAACGAACGTTCAATCTTCGCATTATCAGCATCTCAGTTTCCAAAATATACACATTCCCACAGAATATAGTCAAAATGTATTTTATGAAATGTTTGGACCTGATGTGCTACCAAATAAACTAGGTGATAACCCCGGCGTGGCTCGGACTTTTTTTTTTCATCTTCTTGGGATTAAATTTTCCAATATCTTAAAAATAAACACATGAAAATGCTTAAAATTAATACAGTAAAAATTATTAATGAAAATTCGAAAAAATTTTTTTTAAAGGCTCACAATGGATGGGCCTCTCCAAGGATGCCACTGCTAGTCTATATAATTTCTTACTCACGTCATCTTACTTTAGATGTACACTTGATGTTGTTGCAATTCCCACTCTTCTCTCAATGTCTTGAAGCAAAACTTGGCCATTCATCACTTTATGTAGTCTAGCGGTCGCCAAGCCTGCTATTTACTTGCTTACCATTTGCTCAAAATAGCACGGAGCTAAAGGAGTGCTTACTCTGTCGTCTTTCCACTCTTTCTCCATTATCTCCAGTTACTGATCATTTTTAAAGATTTTCAAAAAATTGGAAGTTATCTATATTGCACAAACTTTGCCTTGCAAATGAAAAATCCGAAAAACAAGAAATCTAGATGATATACCGGGACTTTATTTACCTCTTGTTAACTTGCTTCAGATGAAAATGATATCCATCTTCATCACCAGGGAATATCACTTCACCCAAGATTTTCTTGCCCTTGACGTAGAAGCTCTTATACCCTCTTGCTTTGTCGGAAACTCCCGTTGTTCAGATGTTTCCAATACCCGTATAGATTTTTCTGGTTTAGCTGCAGAATTTCTCTGGCCCATATTCGTTCTTTCTCTTTCCCTTCCATGCACATAAATTTTTGCCAGTCGCCTGGACGTTTGATAGGTAGCTCAAGGGAGACACGTCTGACTCGTTTTCCTCCTCGATAGACGCTGCCTTATTTAGGTCTTGTCACTGCATCATCATTTTATGCTCATTATTAATAATTCTTGGAAACGAACTTTCAATCATCGCATTATCAGCATCTGAGCTTCTAAATTATTCACATTCACATAGAATTTAGTCAAAGTTTATTTTTATGAAATGTTTGGATCTGCTGTGCTACCAAATAAGCTAGGTGATAACCCCAGTGTGGCTCGGACTTTTTTTTGGATTAACTTTTGCAATATCTTCAAAATAAACACATGAAAACGCTTAGAATTAATACAGTAAAAATTCTTAATGAAAATTCGAAAAAAATTTTTTTTGAAGGCACACAATGAATGGACCTCTCCATGTATGTCACTGCTACTCTAAATAATTTTTTTGTCACGTAATCTTAGATGTACACTTGATGTTGTTGCAATTCCTACTGTGCTCTCGATGTCTTGAAGCAAAACTTGGCCATTCATCAGTTTGTGTAGCCTAGCGGTCGCCGATTCTTCTATTTATATGCTTACCATTTTCTCAATACAGCACGGACTTAGAGGAGTGCTTCTGCTGTCGTTTTTCCACTCTTTCTCAATATTCTGCTCACTCTCCATTATCTCCATTACTGATCATTTTTAAAGATTTCCAAGAAACTGTTAAGTATTAAGAACTCTCAATTCTAAGAAAAGCCTGAATAACAGGAATTCTATGCATTGTTACAAATTGAAACTTATCTATATTACCCAAACTTTGCTTTACATTGTTGGTCATGAGATATTTCTCATTAATATGCCTTGCCATAATCATATATATCGATTTTTTTATCAATAATTATTATTTTTTCGAAATCTGAATAGATCATGACCTTCCTCATGCTTTGAAGGTCAAGATACAAAATTTCATCAAAATAAAGTGAAAATTATTATAAATATTGCACAAAATTACAGAGACGCCTACAACTATTGTAACAACATTGAAATTCTATGTAGTATTTATAATAAAATATATTTATTTTATAGCCGGTGTTAGTTTCTATTTTATTGCATTTTTATGAATTTTTACGGTTTCATAGCATATTGGCTTTATCTATCTATATATATAAAGAAGGATGTTTGTGGGTGGTTGGATGGGTGGGTCTGTTTGTCTGTATGTTTTTTATACAAATCTACAGTTTTATTCCGATCTTGATAAAATTTCGCATACATGACCTTCAAAGTAAGAGGAAGGTCACTGTCTACCTCAGATTTCGGAAAAATAATAAATATCGATAAAAAATCGATATTCATGGTTATGGCAAGGCATATTAATGAGAAATATCTCATGACGAACAATGCAAGGCAAAGTTTGTACAACAATAGGTATCAACAATGGTATCAGCACGCAATTCACAAACACACTGCATGAACCAACAATATATATCTCATGACCAACAATGCAAGGCAAAGTTTGTGCAACATTAGGCCCATTGTGTTCGCATCAACAATGGTATCAACGCGCAATTCACCAATAACAATGAGCACAGAATGATGATGTAATGTTAAAGCAATCTTTCCAAGAATTATAACAATGAACATAAAATGATGATGTAATATGGATAAGTTTCAATTTGTAACAATGCATAGAATTCCTGTTATTCAGGCTTTTCTTAGAAAAGAGAGTTCTTAGTACTTAACAATTTCTTGATAATCTTTAAAAATGATCAGTAACTGGAGATAATGGAGAGTTAGCAGACTATTGAGAAAGAGTGGAAAGACGACAGAGGAAGCACTCCTTTAGCTCCGTGATGTATTGAGCAAATGGGAAGCAAGTAAATAGAAGAATCGGCGACTGCTAGACTGCACAAAGTGATGAATGGCCAAGTTTTGCTTCAACACATCGACAGAAGAGTGGAAATTGCAATAACACTAAGTATACATCTGAGGTAAGATTACGTGAGTAAGAAATTATTTAGACTAGCAGTGGCATCCTTGGAGAGGTCCAGCACCATTGTGAGCCTTTAAAAAGATTTTATTCGAAATTTTCATTAAGAATTTTTACTGTATTAATTCTAAGCATTTTCATGTGTTTATTTTTAAGATATTGCAAAATTTAATTTAATTTTTTGAGATAGTTCTGTTTACATCCAAGTGTAATTATCCCGGGCAATGCCGGGTACCTTTGCTAGTACTTGATAATTATTATTTTGACGTTATCACGTGTTGTGTTAAAAATCCATTTTGATGAGAAACTTGGTCGCTAGAATAATAGTGTGTATTATTCAGTTGTACAGTGAGAATATAATTGTATAGATGATTTTAGGATGAGGAATTTCAGGGTTTATAGAATTGGTAATTCTAAAGTTGGATATAAATCACAATCACTCAATTGTGAAATAGTAGGAGGGGAGGTGCGATGACAGGAAGAAACCATCTTTTAGAGATTCATTAGAATACAACTGGAGTTAGTCTTTTGATTCTTAGCTGAATTGAAATATTAAATTAATTGAAGGGTAATTTGTATTGTGGATTTTCTAAAGAATTTGAGATTATTGTGATTTTCTCAATTATTCTTGTTAGATTTTGATAAAATCAGAAAGGAGAAGGGAGACCGGAAATGTTTTCTGTATATAAGTGAGCATGAGAAAAGGAAACTTATGTGTCTACCGAGTTAGCTGTCAGGGGGAAGCGGAGAGCTCTCCGCTCTGGTTGATTGAGGAGGGAGGATCAATCGTGATGCGCGAGGCTGCTGCGAAACTCCTGCAGCTAGTCGAAGCGATCTGGTGGCCTCTACTTCCGAGATCGAAGCTCGTGTGGGCTCTTCATCACCATAGATACATTAATGTAGTGTAACGGCCGGTTCGGCGTTACCAGTTTTGCTCCGTTCCCACTCCCCTCATCTTCTCGTTAAATTGTTTCAACTGGGATGTTGATCTTCGGCTTGGAGTAGCCAACCAGCAAAATCACCCAATGACATTGATTATAGGTGGCCCTCGATTAACTAAAGAGCGATAACAATGTCGAGCACAACAATAAACTCAACAAAGGAGATTTTTGAATATATGAGTTTGATGTCGTTACTCGGATGGAAAAAGAAGAGGCAGCAGATAGAACGATGACAGTCATCAAACAATTCAGGCCGAGATAGAAGACAGCCACGATGAGAAGTATGGCAAAAGACGACTTGGTGATATATTTAACGCGCCTTTCGCTGGACGCCGTTGTGGAAGGCAACAAGGACGAAAACAATAATTTATTAAGGGACATATAACGAATGACAGAGCCGACAATCATTGAAAATGGAGATGTCACATGAGTGGTGAAGAACGAGACAATCTCATTGATGACGGGAAAGCGTTGATCTCCAAGAATTAAGTGCTGTAATTGGGTCTTCGGCCAAGAAACCTACCTTTCTTGATCTTTTATTCTTTTTCTTATAGACAAAAAAGAAAAAGGACTTCAGCCAGTGGAATTGGGCATCTAGTTGGAACATAGCAATGATCCGCCTCGCCCCAATGGTTTGTTCTGGCAGGCGAGAGAAGATAAGTGCTCCCGAAGAAAGCTATGATGATGGAACAAAAGTCAATGTATTTTTTAAGATACGATTTGGTCTTAGCGCAGTAAGTTTCCCACTAATCCACTCAAATTCGGATTGTTCTTTCTAGTTTAAGTTTCCCCCCCTCTCCTTCCCTGTTATTCTTAGTTTAGTCTTAGTATTCCTTTCCCCCTTGCTGTTGCTCAGCTTCGTTCATTTTCGGGCCGATCAGTGAACTTGTTAAGAGGATATAACGAACTTACGAATGTTATTTCGGCTCTACGACTCCTTAACAATTATTAATGAGCTTAAAAAAAATATTAATGATGGGACTAATTGCACTCAATGATTAACTCAATTTAGGCTACAAAATAATTACTTACCTGGACCTTGATGTAGGCTAGAAGAAAGAAGATAAAAATAAACGTTAACCGATAAATGCTAAAAAAATAATAGACATAAATGAAAAGTAGTGGGACGATAAGAAGTTGAATAAGCGCGTTCTTTAAACTCACCCGGGATTCTTACGTACGCCTGGCAGATCCTCCTGAAAAAATAAAAGAAAGACTTTAATGCCTAGTGGAATATATGTAAAAGTAATAGAACCAAAAGAGAGACTCTTACCAGTCTTGATTGAACTTTAAAGATTGTGGGATCACAGATCCTCGGATTTTGAACTTTTGTGCATGCTCTTGAAGAAATTAATTTATTTAATTTTTTTTTGAACGCCTGGTGGCAGTAAAACTAAACTTTGAAGTTAATATTCTATTGTAAAAGATATTTTGAGTGCACGGAAGTAATCACGATGGTTCCTTCGATCAAACCTCTCCGTTCAGTTTCTGTTTGGGCGATCCTGTTTAAAAGATGCACCTGATCAAGGTGAGCCATCCGGTCCCTCTTAACCTGTAATTGAAAAGGAAGTACTTAGAAGTTTAGAAAAGGGGCTCGGCTATTAAAATCCACAAGAAGGGGTGATACTTAGATTTATGTTGATAGACAAACCAGGGGATGTTGGCCCTCTGAAGCAAAGGAAAATTCCCAGGAAAACGCACTGTCATGAAAGTATTCCCAGGGAGCTCGCTCACATCTTATCTTCATTCTCTTGATGTAACTATAGTAAAGAAGGAAACGTATTAATTAATAAAGCCCCGGTTATTTTTGCGTCAGACGCAAGGATGTCGACGTAGACTTAATTTTCCTTTTTCCAGGGCAATGACGTGGTGATTCCTCCTCATCTATCGGAGCAAATTGAAGGGAGGTCTCGTCGTCACTTTTGAATATTAATAAGATTATTCTTGGATCTAAAGTGTCTCATCGTTAATGCTAATTCTGGTTTTTCTTTTGCAGTTTACCTCTCTCTCCAGAAGATCTCTGTACGGGAAGCGCCTCATGAACCCATCAGTTCAGCTACAGCCTAATTTTGCCCATTACAGTAGGACAATAGAGAGGTCCTTATGAGTTCTAGCCAGAAGAATATTGGAGGGGGGCTGATTGTGATGTACACGGCTACTGTGAAACTCACACAGTCAGTTAATAAATCCATTGGCTTCTCCTTCCAAATTATGGCATAAGCAGACTCATCAACACAGAAGTTGAGTATAATCAGCATACAGTTTACGAATAGAAATTAAATGTAATCAGCATACAGTGGCATTATCATTGGAAATTGGAACATTGACATTCTTCAGAGCCTAGTGAAGCAAGAGAATCCAAAGTTTAACTATTGCAAGAAATCGGCATGGTCGAGAGCCCATCGTTGTGAAAGGAAGACAACTTTCCATTCAAAATCTTCTGTTGAACTTAGTGGGGACACTTTGAGACCTCCAGTGTACTCACTCACTAATCGATCCAGATCATTTTAAAATGTGTTTTTGTGCTTCAGAGTGATATGTGTTTAGTGAAATATGATTATGGCCTGTTCATATAAAAAGTGTTTAGTGCCCAAAGCTGGATCTACAGATGTTTAAGACTACACAACTGTAATTAGAGTGAAACATTTTGACATATAAAATTCATAGGTTGTCATGACAAGTGTGTCATAATGGACAGATTTGATGAGCTTTATTAAATTTGAGTTTTTAGAGTAATTATCCTTATCCTCAGAGTAACTGAAAGATATTGAACTTTTCTTATCGAATAAAATTATCATTTTTACATTCATTGAATTTTTGCATGTTATCGAAGCTTTAAGTAATTGGGGATATAGGATTAACTTTCTTCTTCTAAGTGCTATCACTTTTTCCTTAGATTTGAGATTTATTTTACTCATGTGTCTCATTGGTATTCTTTTAACTTTGAATAAAAGTGCATTTATTTAATTCTAATCCTTGCCTATCTTATTGGAATAGATAAGACACAACCTGCCACTTTACTTAAAGAACCCGACCTTTGTCATTGATTGGAAATAATGAGCTAGTAGTTAATTAATCTTTTAATTTTGATTTTTGGGATGTTGATGTGAAAGAGAGAGAGAAGGGGGGTGGTCCAATCATAAGGAAAGACAAAAGGTCACAATGCCACCCAATGTGTAGAGTAGTGTTACCTGGCAAAGGTCACAATGGCACCTAGTGTGGGGGGCAGTGTTTTGTGAAAAAGGTGAAGGAAGAAGTTAAATTAGTCACTGAGAGACAATCTTGAAACATTTTTTTTTGGTTGGTTCTTTCAAATTTTTATTATTACCTGAGGATAGTAAATAAAGATAACAATATGGAAGGAGAAGCATTAATACAGGGTGATTCAGTCAATTTCTGACCATTTCAGTACTATGATTTATTTGACCCATTAATGTTTACAAACTTAGCATTTCATTATGATATTTTAGGCAGTTAGGAGTTTTTATTTCCGTGGAAAAGTCTTTATGATATGCTCAATGTGGCCAGAACGAACGTTTTGAACTGCTCGCAGCCGAATGGTGAAGTTGTTCATAACTCTATCCAGGATTTCTGCATCCACAAGGGAGCAGCAGTCGACGATGCTTTGTCAAAGCTGGTCTAGGGTTCTTGGTGCTGTAATGAACACACTGTCTTTAAGGAACCCCCAGAGATAAAAATCACATGGGTTAAGACTCGTAGGGGGCCAAAGAAAGCCACCCCCGAATCAACCAACCTTGTGCGAACATTTTCGACAACTTCGGCTGTTCGAACACGAGCTTCGCTTTAGCCTTTTTTCTTGCCTTTAACACATCCAGTGGCATGAAATTGCTTGACAAAATCCATGATTGCTTGCCTGCCTGGTGTGTCTCGACACTTATACTCCTTCCGGAACTTTCTTTGCACGGTTACAGGTGATTTTGTCTCGAAATACCATTCGACAACCTTGCATTTCTGCTCTGTTGATAAAGCGAGCGCCACTTTTCAACAATACGATTTTCATGCAGCGCCGTTGCAACAATACAAACTCCAACTATTTAGAAATTCGATATGGCGCTCATATTCTTTCAATTGTTTATCCCTAATGCACGTCATTCGAGTGAAATGGTCAAAAATTGACTGAATCATCCTGTACAAATAGAAGGGAATAATGAACCGTTAGGAGATAATATTAACAATGGGAACAATATGCCCATTATTTTTGGGTTTGTGAGCTTGATTCCGAATTATACAGGGGAAGAAAATGGAATTGACCTGGATGCGTTTATTGCTACTTTAGAGGAGATTGCTGCTTTGGCTCAATGGACCCCAGCTGTGTAAAATAGTGGTATTGAAGTCGAGATTAAAAGGGACCGCTGCTAAGGCACTGCAGGATCACAAGTTGTATAAAGTGAATGATCAGGAGATATTAATTGAAAGATTGAGGGATATATTAGATAAATCCAAACCTTAGAGGGATTATGCTAAAGAGTTTTATGAAGCAAAAAAGGGGAAAAGAGAAAGCATTCAGGAGTATGCAAATAAGCTTAGATTAGAGATAGCCTATGATAAAATGACTGAAGGAAAGGAACAGCATGAGGCTAAAAGGGAAGAGATTCTATTTGATAGGTTTATGAATACTGTCTTGGTAAAACATAAATTATTATTGGGGTGTAGGAAACCAGAAAATTTTGAAGAAGCCAAGAAGGAGGCTTTGTTATCAGAACAAATTCAAAGGGGAACGGAGATGATATTGACTGAATAAATTCAGTAGAAAGGGTAGAGGTGAATAAACAAATCGCAGATTTAAAAAGGGTATTAGAGGAAACATGTAAAATTTGCATAAACGGATAAAGCGAGAAAGAAGCTGTTGATTGAAAAGGATAAGAAAATAGAAGAGTTAGAGGCTAAAATTAATGGATTAGAAGGCAAACTTGATGAAAAAAAGGAACATCAGACTACAAAGAGAAATAATGATAGAATTAAGGAATTGGAGAGAAATGAGAGAAATGAAATGGAAAATCAGTGGTAAGGAAAAGGGTGATTTAAGGAACAATAGTCAATGTTATTCAGGAGATAAAGTTTGCTTTGGTTGTGGCAAAAGAGGTCACTTTGTGAAAGATTGTAGGCAGAATAATGCACGTTACAGTGATTCTACTGTGTTGGCACTAAAGCCTAATGGCAATCGAATGTATAAAACAGTTGCTCAAGTGGGAGGCACATTTGTAAACATGATGGTGGATACTGGATCACAAGTTAGTCTGGTTGATAAACAGATTGCAAAATCATTTGATGAGGAGAAGATAATTAGGAAACCAGTAAATGTACAAGTGAGAGGAATAGATGGGAAATATACTCCTGTGACTCAAGCTATTGTAACAGATGTTAAATTAGAGGATAAGACTATTCTAGAGGCTGAACTTATGTTATTCAATTTGAAGGGAAGAGGATATGATGGAAGATTGGGTAATGATCTGATAGAAGAAATTACAATAAAATGTAGAGATACTATGGAAATAAGAGGGGATAATAGAGATTTCACAAAGAGAGAATGTAGCATAATAAATGAGGCTCTAGTTAAGGATGAGAACCTAACTGAAGAGCAGAAAGAGAGATTTATGCAAGTTGTTGAAAATTTTTGCGAGTGTTTTTCCGATGATGTTGGATCATTAAAAGGGGTAAAGGATTATGAAGTAGATTTGGAGATGGACAGAACTACCCCAATGTTTATTAGGCAATATCCAATACCTCAATCATACTTAGCCCCACTTAAAAGGAAATTGGAGATGTATGAAAAGGCAGGTATTATAGAAGTGAGTCAGTCACCATGGAATTCTCCTATACATGTAGTCAAGAAAAAAGATGGAGATATAGAATTACTCTTGCTGAGAAAGATTAATAAGATCACAAAGGCAGTGGATTTTCCTATTCCTAGAGTTTCAGAGATTCTGAACAAGTTGCCACTCAAGTCAAGAGATTCTGAACAAGAGTGTGAAATTTTTTCGGTAATAGATTTAAATACAGGATATTGTAAGTTGCCACTCAAGTCCGAATTAAGAGAATGCTTTACATTCCAAACCCCGTAGGGGAAGTATCAATTAACAAGAATGCCACAAGGGCCAAAGAATTCAGCTCATAAATTTCAGGTATATATGTCCAAGGTACATCTATTAAATGAGAAATTGGTTAATGGAATTTACATCTTTTAAGATGATGTTTTGGTAGCTAGTAGTACATTTCAAGAACATATTGATTTGATTGAATAGGTATTCCAGAGTTTAAGGAAAATGGAATAATTATGAAACCAAGTAAGTGTCAGTTTGGATTAAGACAATTTAAGTATTTGGGTCATTTGATAGGGTATAGAAGAATTTTACCTGATCCCAAAAATGTTGAAGCAATACTGGATCTTCCTAGACCTATCAATGTTAAAGGAGTTAGGTGTAATCGGAGCAGCTAATTACTATAGTCAGTTTATTCCGAATATGTCTGAGGTGATTGTTCCTTTGACGGAACTGACAAGGAAAAATAAGAAATTTAAGTGGAATGAAGAATGTGAAGTGGCGTTTAAGAAAATAAAGGAGATGTTATGTAATGCTCCTGTATTGGCATTACCAGATTATGATAAAGAATTCTATTTGGATATGGATACTAGTAACTTTGCCGTGGGTGCATTACTACAGCAGAAACATGAAGGGGGTTTTAAGCCAATTGCATATTATAGTAAGAAATTATTGGGTTCTCAAATTCATTACAGTACTACAGAGAAGGAAGGATTGGCAATAATGATGGCATTAAATCATTTTAGGAGTGTTATTCTAGGACATAAGACAATAATCAGATCTGACCATAAACCTTTGATGTTTATTAAGAACTAGAAGAAGTACCCGGCGTTGCCCGGGATTATTACACTTGGGATGTAAACAGAACAATCTCGAAAATTAAAATAAATTTTGCAATATCTTAAAAATAAACACATGAAAATGCTTAGAATTAATACAGTAAAAATTCTTAATGAAAATTCGAAAAAAATCTTTTTAAAGGCTCAAAATGGATGGACTGCTCCAATAATTTCTTACTCAGATAATCTTACTTCAGATCTACACTTGATGTTGTTGCAATTTCCACTCTTCTCTCGCTGTGTTGAAGCAAAATTTGGCCTTTCATCACTTTGGGTAGTCTAGCGGTCGCCAATTCTTCTATTTACTTGCTTCCCATTTGCTCAATACAGCATGGAGCTAAAGGTTTGCTTTCTCTGTCGTCTTTCCACTCTTTCTCAATAGTCTGCTAACTCTTCATTAACTCTGTAGTGATCATTTTTAAAGATTTTCAAGAAATTGTTAAGTACTAAGAACTCTCTTTTCTAAGAAAAACCTGAATAACAGGAATTCTATGCATTGTTACTAATTGAAACTTATCCATATTGCATCATCATTTTATGTTCATTGTTATAATTCTTGGAAAGGATTGCTTTATCATTGCATCATCATTTTGAGCTCATTGTTATTGGTGAATTGCATGTTGAAACCATTGTTGATACCTATTGTTGCACAAACTTTTATTTGCATTGTTGGTCATGAGATATATATTGTTGGTCCGTGCAGAGTGTTTGTGAATTGCGTGTTGATACCATTGTTGCAAAAACTTTGTCTTGCATTGTTGGTCATGCGATATTTCTCATTAATATGCCCTGCCATAACCATGAATATCGATTTTTTATCAATAATTATTATTTTTTCGAAATCTGAAGTAGACAGTGACCTTCCTCATGCTTTGAAGGTCATGTATGCGAAATTTCATCAAGATCGGAATAAAACTGTAGATTTGTATAAAAAACGTACACACAGACCCACCCACAGACCCACAGACCCACAGACGCACAGACCCACAAACATCCTTCTTTATATAGATAGAAGATATGAGATTCTAATCAAAGACTTTGGAGGTGGTCATTGGAATTAGAGGAATTTGATCTGGAGGTAGAGTATATTAAGGGAAGCCAAAACACAGTGGCAGATCTTATGTCAAGACCAGAGATGGTAGAAGTAAATGAAATCTCATGTATAAATGAGAACAATATTAGGAAAAAAATAATTGAATCCCAGAAGGTGGATTCTATCTATCTGGACATGAAGATTGATCAGGTTGAAAGCATAAAAAGGAAAAATGGAGAATATAGAATAATGAATGGAATTATAATGTGGAGATATTATTCCAGGGTTCCAAAAAGGGAAAATGTTTGGAAAACATATGTTGGGGAAACAATGAGGTGTGCATGCAAGAAAACTGGGTGGACACAATTGAGTTATTAAACCATGACTAGGTTACATAAGTGGTATTATTGGGAAACTATGTATAAAAATGTGGAGGAATTTATTAAGCATTGTGAAGTTTATCAAAGGTGCAAATTGATTAAAGGAACTGCTCCATTTCAAGAGGGAATAGTAGCGGATTATCCATTTCAAAAGATTTCGATGGATATTGTTGGCCCAGTGGAGGAATCCAATGATGGGAACAGATATATTTTGACAATCATAGACATTATGACAAGATTTCCAGAAGCTGTTGCTTTGTGGAACCAGAATGCATCGACAATTGCAAAGGCTCTAGTTGAGAAAATTATATGTAGATATGGAATCCCAGGAGAAATTATATCTGAAAGAGGTGCCAATTCTGCTTCAGATTTAATGAAGAATATCTGTATGTAATTGGGAATTAAACAGACATTTACAACGGCTTATAGGCCCATGTCTAATGGATTAATAGAGAGAATGAATCAGTCTTTTGTAGAAGTAATGAGAAAAACATGTGATGATAATCCAAAAATATGGGATGAAATGTTTGAACCAGCATTGTTTTCAATAAGAATTAATATTAATGAGAATCTTAAGAAATCCCCCGCATTTCTGATTTATGGATTTGATCCAATCACTCCTGAGACTTGGGTAGACTTGATGTACTACTTGGTATATCTTATCATTGAAAATTTTAGAGGGTGTCATATAGGTACCATTAAAGCAAGTGCCATTGTAACAATTCCGACCATTTTCAAAATGGTTCATTAGTGGAACTATAGTTATCAATTGACAAAAACAGTAATTAATAACGTTATAATCGCTTATACAGGGTGTATCTAAGCCCCTGTCAAAAATTTCTGGTGGTGATTCCCCAGAGCGAGATAGAAACAAAATTTCATGTAGGATGATTCACTCAATTATGCACAATTCTAATGGTTTATTACCCAGGAACTAATAAATATAGGATTTCATATAGATCTTACAATACACATTATAAGATAGGCCGACAAACGATTTTAACTTTTAGACATAAAGAAAATCCCCCACCCATTGTTAAGAAAACGTGTTGGAAAAAAAAAAAAGCAACAGATTTCACTCACTTCTTATTATTACACAGGGCATTGGAATTTCACACCTCATGAACAACATGCTAGATGTGTGCTCCATTCTTCTGTACAACACGACAAACCCTGAGGATGAAGTTTTGCAGCACTGCTCCTCACATCTTATTGTCAACCAGTGCACATGATTGGTGATTGCCTGACAGATCTTTTTTGGTGTGGGGGCGTGTGCTGAACACCTCCTTAAGGAAGCCCCACATAATTGAACCATCTATTCAACAACAAGGTTATCTCCAACTATTTCCCAAACCTCTTCAATGACGGATTCAGCTGGCCACTGACTGGTCCTGACCTTGACCCCTGACTTCATTGTGTGTAAAGGAGAAAGTGTTCGTTATACACTCGCAATTGACTGAATTACCCTGTATAAACATGGTTCGGATAACGAACCATTTATGAGATTTCCGCAGTTAAAAGTGAAGTTTCAGCAATCAAGAATTTGTTGTAGCTTCTCCGCATGTCACCTGCCATCCACAGAGTAGAAAAACCAGCTGCTGAAACTTCAATTTTAACTGCGTTATCCGAACCATGTTTATATGAACTTTTGTTTTCATCTCGCTGTGGAGAATCTCCACCAGAAGTTTGTGATAGGGTTTAGATACACCATGTAGTTCATTGTTATGAGTTGTTTGATGTGACATTTGACAGCTTATTTAAATTTACATTGCAAGTCGATAATATAATTTGTCAGTGCAACAAATTAAGATTCTTAGTGAAGAGACTGCATCGTACATTGACCAAAAAAGAGATGATCATCATTTTAAAAACTTCTGCATAAAATAACATACAGAATGCTGGTATGATATTGATCAAATAAATTTTTATATGCGAAGTTGAAAGTATCATATTATAATAATAATATAATACGGGCGGCTTTAAATCTGCCTAAATGACAATCAATTTCTCAGATATGCAATGATCTTCAATTATTAACTTTTGACTCAGTAGTGACCCTAGTGAAGTTAAAAGAACTAGCGAAAGCTTTCTCTCTTCACATGCATCCAGCCTATTTTATCCACCAATGGTTGAATAGAGCCTGTAACACCAGGAAAACGCAGTGGTTACTCCTAAATCCGCCCGAGATTATTTCCCCATGGCGTGAAAAATTCTTTCCATATAATTGCATCCAGACGTGGAATATTTTCCCATTGGATATAACATAGCGCATCATCTGTTGTGATGTGACCAAATGTCCTAACCAACAACAGCATATTCAAACGCTATTATATAATTGGATAATAAATAAGCAACAAGACTAAAAGAATAAACTTGAATGATCTTTATCTCTATGAGTGCAATTAATAATAAATAAATAAAAAAATAAATATATCTTAGATTTGATAAATGCCAGTTGGGGTCATAATGATGCCATTAAAGCACGTGCCACTGAACCGATTTCGATCATATTTGTGATTGGTTCGTGTCAAGAACCATATTAATTGACTGACGAAAACAGATTTTGAACATCTTTCATAGGCTTCAGAAGTTAGAGTTACAGACGGACTGACAGACAGTCCCTTTCCCCCACACAGAATAGCACAAAGCACCTTTTGGTGCTTAATAAAATGAAGGATCAAATAATAGCAATATGGTAGCGTTTAATATAGCTGATGCAGTTCGAAATACATTTCATCATTAGGCCAAGTAACAACTATTACAACATGGCAATTGACAATTGAACAGTGAAGTGCATATTTGTTAAGGTGGGAAGGAAGCAGTGCTTTCACGAGGCTTATCCTTCCAGGATAAACTCCAAATGAAATACACTGGAGTAGGCAAGAAGCCTGACTAACCCGAGAAGTCTTCTACACCATGAAAAAATTATAAGATTGACGATTGTCAAAAGACTGGGTAATCACATCTTCCAATAATCCGGGAAGGAGACACTGCCAATATGCCTCTTCATTTCCATCGAGTTTTCCAGTACTCCAGCCACCAAGTCTTTGCATGGGTCTTCATCGTTTACACCATGCTCATCAAGAGATTTTACATAATTTTCTAATGTGAATTATGTTCAAATCCGAGTGGATGCATTGATTTTTTATGGTCCTTTTTCCCACGCAGGCATAGCATAGTGGAGGATGGTACAAATCATCATCTTGTACAGGAATAGCTTATTGTCGATGCTGAGGGCACTGTATCGACCCAGGGGGTCTAGGCTGATTTCATCGACAAGTAGTCGACTGTCGACAAGTGTTGATGGTCACGTGGTTAATGACGCATTTGTCGATTCGAGCTAGCATGAACACGACTTGTCTACAGTGTCTACAGAGTCTACAATGTAGACTTGTCTACTTGTCTACAGAGTCTACAGTGTACAGATTCCACACCATCGATTTTCTACTGTAGACTTTGACCATCGACAACTGCCTTATTCTTGTCTACAATTCAAGAGCAGTCGACTATGCACTTGGCGATCGTTATTTCAGAATTTAGCAACAGATTTCTTATTAAATCATTTTTCCTTCGTTTTCGGCCTGCAGGCTAAATACACATAGCTCAAAAATACACATTTTTTAAAAATATTAACAAAAACTTGTTTAAAAATATTTACATACATGAAGTACTCTCTTGTGCTACGAAACTTGAACTGTGAAAATAATAATATAGTGTGTCTACGGGCATGTGTTTATGTATGTATTTATATGTATACATGGATAAATGTGTAAAATTATGTATAAATATGTGTATATCTGTGTATATTATCTAGCCATACGTGTGCAAACTTGTGTTTAAATGCGTAATATGCCAATTTTCGACGGTTAGATTTTGTCGAGATCGACAGCTTGTTGATGAGTTCAGCCTAGACCCCCAGGAGAGCTATGTGACTGTTCTTAGCGACTCTTTGTTTGTTCCAGGAGACCCTTGAGTTGATGATAAGGCCAAGGTACTTGTACTTGTCGACCCATTCAAGTTTCTTTTTGAGTAGAACAAGAGAATCTAGGGATGCTTAAGCTTTTTGTTGAAGTACACAGCTTTGCATTTTTCGACGTAAAGGTTCAGTTTCCAGCAATTAAACCAATCTTTAAATTTCTTCAAGGTGTTGTGCAAGCGAATGATAATGTGGGATGGCTAGAGCACCGATGCCATGATGGAAATATCATTAGTATAGAAATATAAATTACATTTTTTGGGTTTTGAGAAATCATGCACAAATTAATTAAACTGAATGGGCACAAAGGCAGAACTTGTAGGACCGGGTGTGAATAAGTTTTCATCAACTTTAAATTGATAGAACCCATTGGTAAAGAAGGATTTCACCATCGAAATCAAATCAGGGGAAACCTGTCTCCAATCATCTTGTAGATTAGCCCCTCGTGAAAAGCTTTGGTAGAAAGCTTTACTGATATCGAGAAAAACCATATAACAGTACCCGGAAAGATTCGGGGGGGGGGATACTAAGATCTTCAACAAGCCTCCATATTTGCATCTGACACGAGTGGGTGACATGAAAGCTGAACTGCTCTTTTCAAACTAGACCATTGGTGAGTGAGTGGTCTTTGAACTTGGTGAGGATCGTTTACTCCAAAACTTTAGACATCGACGGGAGGATGATAGGTCGGTAGATCGTGGGGAGAAGGAATTTCCCCCTGCTTGGGGGTACTTAACACAATAGATTGCTTCCAAGGAGTCGGAAAGTAGGAAAACTTCCAACGGTCGCTTATGATATTCAAGATGTCGTTAATAATGTTCTTCGGGAGATTCTTTAGGACGTTATTATTTACTTTATCTCTTCTTGGAGCCTTCCTCCTATTCAGATTTCTTATGATAGCTATCTGCTGCAGCCTCGATGTTGATATTTGTTGAATGCTGCGGGACTTCGACAAAGTTAATAAGACCTTCTTCCACACTCTAGGACATGAGTTGATTCTCGGGATTATTGTTATCAGGGGTAACAAACTGCATTTCTAGGAAATCTGCAATTTGAGCCTTTTCCTGATCAGTTTGCACGTAATTACCATGAGGTTTGCGAAGTGGAGGAAGCATATCATTCTTCTTCTCTAGCGCTCTAAACTTGCTCCAAATAGAATTGGCGTGAGCCAACAAGCTTTTGTGTTTGTCATTCTATATAGCATCGTGAAGCTCTTTCACTTCTTCTAGGACCCTTCTTACTAACCAGTTGCATTTGGTTTTTAGCCAAGGTAGACGATAACGCTGTCAAAGCCTACGGGTCTTATTTCTTTCTGCAATTATGCGTTGGATTCCTGGAGTGAGCATAATTTGATGAAGAGTTTTATTTTCCAATGGATAGGCTCTATTTGTTCTGCTGGTGATGGTCTTCAACACGTTGTTCGACTTTATCCGTGCTGTTTGCTCCATTGAGATGGTAGTCATGGTCCTTTAGGATTTCTTTGAAGAGCTTCCAGTCTTGCTAATGCTACAGTTCTCCTCTGAAATTGATGTCAACAGTATCAAAGTTCAGCATCACAGGTTTGTATGAAAAAGTACCAAGAACTTGATTTTGAATTAAAATCTCTTCTCTTTCTTAAATTATCACTTAGGTGCAAATAGGGCCAATGCCACTTGTCCAGTAGAGGAGAAGAACACTTTTGTGTGTTTTTTTGCGTGAAAAACTACCAAACATTTGATCGTGAATTGAAATCTCTTCTCTTTCTACGAGCAGCAAAAAGGGGCATCACCACTTATTGAGTAAAAGAGCAGTTTTGTGTGGCTTTTGCGTGAAAAACTACCAAAAATTTTATTTTAAATGTCATTAGAAAGGTCATCAATCGTGAAGATGTATGGTTTGAAGAAGCCCTTTATTAGTGAAATATCCATGCAAGCCATTCCCTCTATATCTCTTTGACTGATTTAAGAATTTTATTGCTTAAACTATTCAAGCACTATGACAAAATGTTGTATTATTTTTTTATTTTAATAATGTCAATACAGAAATTTGTATTTCTATAGAACAGTCAATAAGTACAATAATGAATATCCATAACAGAAACAATTCAAAAGAACAGGACATATCTAATATAATTGTTGAAGCAAATAGACTTACATGTCTTGATATCGCAGTTGTTATTACATAAATACATTGTAATTTTTAGAAATACCTATTTCTACATTTATTTATTAAATATTAAATATCAATGGACGTTAATAACAATAACTGTGTTCTACTCTGGAAGTAGCTTTAGTCCTTCTCTAAGTAAGGCATTATTCTGTAAGAGAAAAATGAATATATGAAATGATACCATTCAAATTCATTTCATAAATAAAGTAGAAAAAAGAAACCCACCATTATTTTTGTAAAGAGTCTTAACATAAGTTCTGCAAAGAGTTCCATCTCATATTTGAAGGCTTCACTCTTCAAATCGGCACCTGTTTGTGTGAAAGCATTTGCAACCAGCCATGAAAGCTTCTGTGTCATGTCTGGAAATGTGTGTGTCAGCTGAAAGGTCTCTCGAAGTCCTCCAATTTCCAGCATATGAGAAAATTTCTATATTAAAATAGAAGGTTAATTTACTTTCAACATTTTATAATAATGTCATTGTATAATTATTTAACAAGATTGCCACTTGAATTAAATCTAATTGAAGACAAATGTCAGATATTGGAACGAAAATAATTTAATGGAAACAAATACTAGGAATTCAGTAGTTGCATTCTGATCTACGAGGGTTGTTCCGAAAGTAAGTTTCGTCATTTTTTCTCACACAGAAATTTATTGGCAAAAAAAATACAGCATGGCATCATGAACTATACACCTTGCAAAATTTTTCGACAGTGTCGCCACCAACATTGAGACATTTGTCATAGCGTGCAATCAGTTTGAAGAGTAGCAGCAGACAGGCGTGCCTGAGGCTACTTGAGTACAAATCACGATGGCAGACAGACGTGTACTGACAATGTGGTCGCATCCCACTTCGCCAGTGAGGAAAAACTTCAGTGTCACCCTCCGCAGGAATGATTATGGCAACAGTGTTCTGGGAAACAAAAGGCGTGATTCTCATTGATTTCCTCCACCAAGGGACCATCAATGCGGCATGCTACTGCAACACCCTCACCAAGCTCAAGTTCACCATTTGACGAAAGAAACCAGGGCTCTTGAGTGAAGATGTTATGCTCTTGGACGAACAGGCAAAACCACACGCAGCAAGGCTCACACAAGATCAGCTTGCCTCGAGCACGCCTGCCTGCTGCTACTCTTTCTTCAAACTCACTGCATGCTACGACAAATGTCTCAATGTCGGTGGCGACTATGTCAAAAATTAGTGCAAAGTTTATAGTTCATAACACCATGATGTATTTTTTTGGCAATAAAGTTACCGTATGAAAAAAATGACGAAACTTACTTTCGGAACAACCCTCATATATTGCTGACTTGATAAATAAAACAGAAGAAATGCTCCAGGAATAGCAATATGGTAGCATCTTTATTAAGTACTCAACACCTGTTGAGTATCATCTCTTCCTCAGGAACTATAAACGACTACAGAGTTACAATGGCTACCAGACCCGATTATATGGGAGGGGTCCACCAATCACAGAAACCTAAAAGCTTAATTGGTGAATTTACATGCAATATAGTATAATTATAACAAAAAAAAACCCTGTTGGGTGTAGTTTACATGATTGGGTACATAATAGTAAAAGATTAATGAAAAAACAAGGGCTGACATAAAAACCAAAAAAAAAAAACTCAAGAGACAAAAAAAGATCGAAATAGAATACAATAATAAGTAAACAAGATGATATAAGAGCCAAACGGCAAAAATGGCGAAAATAAAATATAGATAAAAATAATGAAAAGTACAGATCGAAAAGAATACAAATAGGTTGTGAATGAAATGCAAATAAGAGGAAAGCAAATAAATAAACTTGGAGCTACGAGACATCTCTGGGTTCAATGTCGATTGTGTTCATTTCCAGGTATATTATTCTGTTGACTGCATTGTGTATTGGGGTTTTTTTTCGAAACGGAGTTGGTTGTTTAGAACCTTTTCTCTATCTATCCAAAGTCTTTTCTAATAATCGAGGCCTTGTACGTGAATATTTTCCGTGGATCCTTGATGAATTTCACAATGGACATGATCTCCTGTATTTGATCGAAACTGTGTTTGTTGGTGAAAACGTTTTTCTGCAAAGGCCGACTTGTGGTCACTATGGGTCCAAAATCTCCTGTGTTAGTTAAATCTCTCGCAGAAGGACCTTTTGGTAGATCTCAAATAGAAGCAACCAGCATGTTTGGCATGTAAGCTTTATAAAACCCGGTGGTGGTGTAGAAATCCTCATGTTGAATCTTATTCTTCGGGATAATGGCATTTGTTCGCCATTCTGTATGCAAACTTCAGTCCGTGATTTTTGAAGATGTTCGTAATCTAGGTTATTTGAACCCATACATGTAAAGGTAGTGCATTTCGGGGATTCGGTTGCTATGTCAGTAGCTTGATTGCATAATTCGACCACACGTCTCGTTTTTCGGATTATATTTTTGGAGACCTGGTCCGGGAAAGCATTTCTCCTTGCCACACACTAGGTAAGTCGTAATTCCTTGTTTCTGTCTTTATCAGTGATATGGTATGACAGCACATGGTAAAAAATATAGTTTATAGCTGCCGCTTTATGCTGCCAAAATTCATTATGTTAGAGGTGGCTGTGGGCTTCCTTTATATGGAGAATTGCAGCTTTTGGTGTTGCAGTTTTTAAACAGCGTCAAATCTAGGATGTTAACAAAGTTGTCATTTTCTTCTTTCTTCGTGTAGGAGATACTGTTATGGAAACTATTGAAGTGATTTAGGATCTGTACAGCTTTAATCTTCTCCCAGTTGAAGGCAATAAGGGTGTTGTCGACATGCCTTTTGTAATAAATAATTGTTCCATCTTCAAGAAGTGGGGTGACGTTTTTCTTCTAGAGCTCGTAGGCAGAATTCCGAAATGGCTGCACGGATGGGCGAGCCCATTAATACATCCATGAGGACTTTGTAGAATTTATCATTGAACGTAAAATAGCTTTGATTATAGATGACATTTACGGCGCTAATGATATCAGATCAAGTGATTCACATTAGCAGATCAAGTTTTCTTCCACATTGTTGGAGATCAAGTTGTTGTTGACAATATCTATAGTTTCTGCAAACAGTACATTCGTGTAAAGATTAACAATGTCGAGGCAAATAAGGGTCAGATTAAGGGTCAGACTTATTAGCTGGACACTATTTTTCAGTGTATGGAAGTTATTTAATGATAATTTACGAAACTTTTTTTGCAAAATAGCAGAAGGTGGACGACATGCAGTTGATTACAAGCCAGCAGGGTATTTATAAGCTTACATGCCCGATATGTGGTTGCTTCTACTTGGGATCTATCAAAAGGTCATTCTGTCAAAGATTTAACAAACACAGGAGATCTTGGGTCAATGGTGACCACAAGTCAGCCTTCGCAGAACACGATTTTTTTTTTTTTTTTACCTTTTTTTAAAATTAGATTTTTTACTTTTAACTCCACTTTTTAAAGTGAAAGTGTACACTTTAAAATTTTTATTTTATATCTTTTTATTTTATTCTTTTCAGTCTTTATTAAAAAATAAGCTTTTATATGATAGCTACAAACGCCAAAAACCTTGTAAGTCTGCCTATTTAATTAGGTCTGTTTGCAATACATTAAGCTGGCTGATATTAAGTAATCCTCTCCACAAAGACTTCACAATTGACAACTTTGCTAGCATTGATGATAAAATTAACAACAATTATATAGAACAATTAACAACAATAACAAAAAACAACAATACAGCCAGTCATTACATCATGATTGCACCGTACAAATATTAAACTTGAATATTAAATAACTTACAAATAAATGAAAATATCCTCATGTTCGAAAATCAGGTTTTTTGGAATAGCAGTTTCATGAAGAGAACGCAAGAGGATTCACCAATTGAGAACTTAAAGGAGGCTAAAGCGGAAGAAAAGAGAAAGAATAGAAAAATTCATGATAAGATAAGTGGGTCGAGTACAGTCCCAAAGGAAAAGAGTAGAGGAACTCAAGAATGCTGTTTTTGAATCGATTACTGGGAGAGAGAAAGAATTAAGAAGAAAGAATGCGTTGCGGGAAAGCACGATCAAGGTGAGCTCCATGTGCTATAATGGTGGTACGTTAGCATTGAAAAAGGTCACCAAACAAAACTATTTAATTCGAACTATCAGTATTTTTATGGAACTGAAAAGAGTAAATGGAATATACAAGAGGCGAGCTTGTGTGAACAAAGTTTAGTTAGTTTGACAATGGGAAAAATAGCGTTGAGAAAATTTCTTCCACCCTCCATTGGTACATGGATTGTTCTATGTGAGCTTGAATTCTTCTGTGCAAAACTCAGCGATGATAATTGTCATTTTTACGAATGGACATTGAAACATAAAAAGTTACTCGGAAACTTTCTTGAAATATGTCCACATTTACACAAATTGGGGCAATTGAAATTTCATTGATATATATTTATATTTGACAACAGTGTGAAGTGCGTACTGGAAATTTATTTAACTTTACGCCGGCTTATCACAGCTGATTCCATATTGAGAGCTGCTTAATTTGGAATCTATTTGAGATTAATTTGACACATCAGGAATTGTTTCGAATAAGTTATGTAGTGTTTTCTCAAACGTAGTTGAACTATTTTGACCTCTGTTATTTGTGATCAGCTGTTCTTAATTATCTGTTTGATGTATCTGTTGCTTGCCTTATTAAGAAATTTATTGAAGGAAAAGCAACTCTAAAGAAAATCCTTCCTGTTATGGTGACCAGTGATGTTAAAGATGATATGGACAAAGTCAACTTGTCTGATAACGCTCAAGGTGAGCCTAATTTTAAACAAGACAATGTGTCTGAAAGCAAGTCAGTAGATAATAGTAGTGAGCAATTAGAACCTCATATACAACAGCAGATAACCATCTTGGAATTAGAGGATGAAGTAACCCCTCCTTGCAAAATAGCCGCCAAGATATTACTGTGAGATGGTCTAGTTCCAAATGGCAGATAAGAGACCAGTTGATTACTCGAATAAAGAAAGAGTATAGGCAGTGTAGTTTTACTAATAAAATTCTTCAAGAGTGTAAACCTCCATACTATCTTGAAGACTGGTTGATATACAGACAAGCCCAAAACAAGGTCAAGCTAGTGATTCTGTCGAACGAGGAAGTCGTCAATAAATTGATAGCCTCGCTTCATGATGCGCTTATGGTGGGTCACTTAGGAATTAATAAAACAGTTCACAAGATACCAGACCTTTATATTTGGCTGGACTTGGCCAAAGATGTACGCTGGCACATTAGTTTATGTTCAGTGTGCCAGCAAAATAAAGTGGCAAGGTCTTTGCCATATGGAGATCTGGAAGTCCTCAAAGCCCTGCCGTCCAGATGGCACATCATAACATTGGATTTTGTTATGCCCCCTACCAGCAAAAATTCAGGGGCATAATGCCTTGTTAACAGTCACCGACAAATTGACTAAACATGTAAGACTATTTTCCTGCAAGTCGAACATCTCAGCATAGAAAACCACTCAGATTTTGGTTGATGGCATATTCAAAATTCACGGCTTTTCCCAAATAATTATGGCAGCAACTGTAATCAGATTTATGTCAGCAATATGACAGCCAATATAAAAGCTCTGCAGACAGCTTACCACCTGCAGACAGAAGGACAGCCAGAAAGGACTAACCAAACTGTGATTCTAGTTCAGAGGAATTACCGTAACATAGATGAGAACGACTGAGATCGGTTCTTAACAACAGCAGAAAATAATATTAATGCATCCATTCTGCCGTCTTTAAATCAACTTCAGCAATCAGCAGAAAAAGCTGATTCATTTTTCCATCAGTTTGCTAAAACAATCAGAATAGCCCGACAAAAGATATAAATACCAAGACAACAAAAGACATACTCTTTTTGAACTACAGAAATGAGCTATGGTAATGGTTAGAGCCTCCAGAGTGCATAATTATAAAGGCTTAACAGGAAAGAAGCTATATCGAGATACGTTGGGCCATTTAAGATAAAAAAAAAGTGATCAATAAGGTGTCGGCAGCTCTTTAGTTACGGAGTAAGTGGAGATATTGCAACAACATGTTTCATTGCTCTTTTCTGAAATCTCTTATTAAAAGACTAAAAAAGAATAAACGTCTGAGGCCTATACCAGACATAAGATATAAAGATGTGTATAGGGTTGAAAGTCAGTTGGGTTTGCAGGGAAAGAAGCACCATGGAGCTTTTCATGTCTAATGGGTAGGCTATTATCAGCCCACTTGGGAGCCCTAGAAGCATTTACATAGGCACCAACCACTGATACAACAATTTCTTCAACAGCAATGAGCAGTCATGGGATCTAATAAAGGATGTTGCAGGGCAATCAAAGAAACAAAACTACTCCGAGACCACGAATTGATTGTAATGTTATTCATACAATAACCAAGAGCAAGACTTCTCACCCTATTAATTTGCTGGCTTTGCAGCAAGCAGAGGAGTAAACATGTCACGAGCGCCATATCCTCATGTTCGAAAATACAGGATCTTTTGGAATAGAAGTTTCGTGAGAAGAACATGTGAGGGCATGCCAACTAAGTGCTTAAAGGTGGCTGAAGCAGAAGAAGAGAGGAGAAGAGTTAGAAAAATTCAAGAAATAAGTGGGTCAAGTAAGAGAAGATGTTTGTACAGTCCCGAGGAAAAGAGTAATGGAATGCAAGAATGCTCTTTCTGAAATGATTAATGGGAGAGAGAAAGAATTAAGAAGAAAGAATGCGCTGTATGAAAGCATGACCAAGGCGAGATCTATGTGCATGTGCGAGTGGGAGGATTGCGGTACGTTAGCATTGGAGAAGATAAGTGAAACAAAACTATTTAATTCGAATTATCAGTGTTTTTATGGGACTGAAAAGAGTAAATGCAATATTCAAGAGGAGAGCTTATGTGGACGACGTTTAGTTAGTTTAACAATGGGGGTGGTCGTGGCCTGGTTGTCTCATTGGTTAGCTCGCTGATCGATGGAGTTAAGCAACTTCAGGTGCGCCAGCTGCTGCTGGGTGACAGCCAGTGGCTTGAGGACCACTGCTGGGTGGGATGGCTATTTGGGGCTCAGCTATTGAGGGACTTTAGTTCGACCCATTTGCTGAGTGACCAGTGCTGATGATAGCCATTGGTTTGCTCGTCGCTCCTCCATCATGCTTCGGAGGGCACGTTAAGCCGTCGGTCCCAGCTGCTACTGTCATCTCGCAAAACTTCCTCGAAGGAGTAAGTGCCGCAGATTATTATTCTGCAATAATCTACCCTCTGTACAAGATAAGATAAGATTGCGTTGAGAAAATTTCTTCCATCGCCCTCCATTGCTACAAGGATTGTTCTATGCGATCTCGAATTTTTCTCTGCAAAACTTGACAATGATAATTGTCATTTTTATGAATGAACATTGAAACCTAAAAAGTTAATAGGAAACTCTCCTTGGAGTATGTCCACAGTTATTTCACACAGCTTGGGACAATTAAAATTTTATTGATTTACAGGGTGTTTCTAAATTATCTCCCGTATTATACATGTTTATTACTTAAAAACTGTTAGAGATTTCAACGTGATTTTTTTATTCACGAAGAAAAACTCAAAAGGTTTCTTAGCCTCATGTGAGTTGATAATGAAACACGCATGGTACCATTGTTGGCGCGTTGTTTCATTTTTCATGGGATGCAGTAAACAATGATGAGTGTTCAAGAAAAAGCTCAATATGTGTTTTGGCTTGCGGAATTTAAGTCAATGATTACAGTTCAGAAAATGTTTTGGACACCTGGTCCGAGAAAGCATTTATCCTTGCCACATAATAGGTAAGTCGTAATTCCTAGTTTCTGTCTTTATCAGTGTTATTGTATGACAGCGCATAGTGAAAAAGGTAGTTTATGGCTGCCGCATAATGTTAGAGTTGGTGTGGGCTTCCTTTATATGGAGAATTCCAGTTTTTGGTGTTGCAATTTTTAAACAGCGTCAAATCTAGGATGTTAACCAAGTTGTCATTTTCTTCTTCCATCGTATAGGAGATACTGTTATGGAAACTATTGAAATGATTTAGGATCTGTACACTTTTATCTTCTCCCAGTTGAAGGCAATAAGGGTGTTGTCAACATGCCTTTTGTTACAAATAATTTTTCCATCTTAAAGAAGTGGGGTGACGTTTTTCTTCTAGAGCTTGTAGGAAGAATTCCGAAATGGCTGCACGGATGGGTGAGCCCATTAATACACCCATGAGAACTTTGTAGAATTTATCATTGAACGTAAAATAGCGTTGATTATAGATTTTAGATTATAGATTTAGGGCACTGATTTTCTTGATTTTCTCAATAATCCAGTCAAGTAGTTTATGTAGTAAGCATTTTATTCAAGCATAACATAGGCATCTTTGACGGATATAATTTTCAGCTTTTTTAATGTCTCTGATCCGCCCCCCCCCCCCCCCCCATTTTCTTGGCACTCAAAACATTGGACCATATATTTTCCATCATCTGGTTTCTGACAAAAAAAATAGCCTGGACAATGAATACTGACAATGGGAGACTTGGGAATTCTGTCACTTGAAATTGGAAAGTCTTCCAAATTGTTTTGAGCACTCTGCAACCTTCTTTTCAAATGTTGACAAAGTTTTGATTCGTCTAGGTTACAGAGACTTGTATCATGACTACTCTATAAGAATTTGCAAAATGCAATAGCTCCGCAATCATATTCATTTTGCTTGTTTGGCCACATCATAAAAATTAATTGAAATTTTCTTCCCATTTTCTACGTGGAAATCCGACAGAAAAATATTTTCCTAAAATATACTGAGAATGTATTTGAAATAAATAATACTAAAAAATTTCAATGGGAAAGCTTTATCGAAATTAATGAGATGGAAAACCTAACTTAACCTAATCACGAAATCAAAACAATCAAAACACACGTGGTGAAGTTGATGTAAACAACAACATGTCATAAATCTAAGCTTTGATATTATTACGATTAATTATTAATTTTAAGAAATAAAATTATTAGAGGTTTTGTTCACAAATTTTTCTTAGAGAATTTTTTGACAAATTCGTGCTCAGTTCAATCAGTTCGTTTAATGTACGTAGAAATAGCTTAGCCTACAGAGACGGGGCTATTTCTATGAACATGGAACTTCCGATCACAATGACCAATCAGTACAAAGCAACTGTACGTAGAAATAGCCGGCCCTCTGATGGCTTTCTATTTTCACGCATGTATGTAGAAATAGCCTGGTGTCTATTTCTACATACGTACGTGGAAATAGACACTCCGTTAAAAAAAATCTGGAAAAATCTTTTCATTAGGGTTGATACAGAAATAATTGCGTTTTTTTTTTTTTTTTTTTTTTTTTACTTTTATCATGCATGCTGGTTTTATAGTAACACCTTAATCAACGAGATTTTTTAATATCCATTTCAAGTTCCTATTATCAATCGCTATTATTGCATCAACCCGCAGAAATCTGCCTTAAAATATTCTGTAAATAAGAGATTCCCGTAAAGGAAATTAATCTCTTTTGTGGCCAGATATTAAAGGAATTTTAATTTAAAATAATATTTATTCTGTTTGCAAATTGTAAAAAAAATTTTTGACTCCTTGAATATTTTAATTTTTGGCCGTTTATGAATTCAAAGAAAATTCCAATAAGTTTAAAATCAAATGTAAATTAATTATAATCAGTTGTTATTTTTTATGAATTTTGTTTTTGTTAAATTATCTTGCTGAAGTGTAAAATTTCTTAAGTTTTGTCAACATTATTTACTTCAATGTATTATTATCATTAAATACACTGGCGGAAATAATATCCCAAAACCACGAAGGAATTGTGCTAGATGAATGAAATTTGGATAGTATATTCAGCTATGGTATTTATTCAATTGATTCAAGTTTCACGGTTACAACTTATAGGGGGCGCCACCAGCGCTACCCTGTACATGGTGAAAAGCACGGACTTTAGTATCCGCTGTAGTCGCCGCGCTGATCTATGCAGGCTTGCACACGTGCATGCATATGGTCGTAGAGATGCCAAATGTTATTTTGTGGTATGACATTCCATGCCTGTTGTACCTGGATGGTCAGAGCAGCGACAGTTGTTGCTGGTTTTGGAAGAGCACTGACACGGCGTCCAACCATGTCCCAGACGTTCTCGATGGGCGACAGATCTGGTGATCGAGCTGGCCATGGTAGGATGTGGACACCCTGAAGGGAACGTTGAGTTGCAGCGGCAGTGTGGGGTCGAGCGTTATTCTGTTGGAACAGCCCCCCTGGCATACCAGCCATGAATAGCATCACAATGGGTTCAACAACCATCCGAATGTAAACATTTGCCAGCATGGTGACTGGGATAACCACCAGGGGGGGTCCTGCTGTCGTAGGAAATCCCTCTCCATACATTAATGCCAGGGGTGGGGCCAGTATGCCGACGACGGATACAGCTCGATAACAGGACTTCCCCCACTCCTCCTCCTGACCCTTGTGCGACCGTCACTCTGACCCAGACAGAAACGACTTTCATCCATGAAGATCACAGACCTCCATTCGGCCCTCCAAGTTGCTGTGGCTTGATACCAATGAAGACGTACCACACAATGTTGAGGGGTAAGACGCAAACATGCCACAGGGCACCTGGAGTGGAGGTTCCGGGCCAGGACACAGTTCCGAATTGTGCATGGAGTGACGTTGGATGCCACAGCAGCCGAAATGTCCACTGCAGATGCTGTCCGATTTGCCACAGCCATCCTACAGATGCGCCGGTCACCCCTGTCTCCAGTGGCTGGAGGTCATCCAGATCCTGGTCTCCTAATAATCCTGCATTCCCTGGAACATTGCTGCCAACAGTTGTACACAGTGGCAACGTCTCGACTCATGCTTTCTGCAATAGCATGGAATGAAAGTCAACCCTCTCGAAGGCCCACTAAGCATCCTCGTTCGAATTGGGTTAGCTGCCCATACTCATGTCGCAGTCGCCTTCGAGGCATGTTTTACGTAGTCTATCGCACACGTCCACAAGTGCCTGAAGTGACACAGACGCATGTCTGATCTCCTTTATATCTGTCATTGGAATCTCTCATTTGCATGTACAGGGTGGTGCTGGTGGCACCACCTATAAGTTGTAACCTTGAAACTTGAATCAATTGAATAAATACCATAGATGAATATACTGTCCAAATTTCATTCATCTAACACAAGACCTTCGTGGTGTTGGGATTTTTTTCTGCCAGTTTATGTAGTGTCTCCTAACGATTATATTTAGGTGTACATAATATACATATTTAAATGTTGCGTCTAACAGCAGCAGAAGTACAGGTACGGTTGCATATTAATGAGGTGAGCTTCACCTAAACCAGCCAATCAGCATGCAGTATGCGTGTCACGTGACCCCAGACCCCCCTCCACTACCATACTGACGTCACGGGCAGCCATTTTCGGGTCACGTGATGGATTTTTCCCGTGATGTCACATCAGTTATGAATAAATTAATGTTAATAGGGTTATGATATTAATATTCAGTCGCCATTCTGTTTTTTGGGTTTGTCACCAGGTGGCGCCTCTTTATCATGTATTTGAGCCCCCCCTCCCCCCTCTGGTAGTGAGGGTATGACACAGGGGAGGTATTTGGGTGTGACTTGAGGTTTCACACCCCCTACCATGTGTCATTCCCACATCAGTCCCTTTTATTTATTTATTTGTTTGGCTGTTTTTAATTTTTTTATTCAATTTTATACTTTTATTCATTCTTTATTCAATTTTATTTAATTTTTCAATTTCTTTTTCTTTTCTTCGTTTTCATCTTTCGTACTTCACGTGGTTTTCTCCATGCTCGGCCTAGGTAGACTTCGTCTTCAGCGATTCTCTCGGGCATCTCTTCGCTGCCATCTTCTGCCTCACAGTCTGCGTCTTCTTCGGAGTCATCGTTTGCATTGGTGGAGTGAAGTTTGTTTCGGTTCCAACATCGAGTGTTTTTGGTTTACGGTCAGTAAAATGATGAACCTCTATCATCACAGCTAAAGAATAAGCAGCACTAGGTATTTCATAATGCGTGCAACTGGGTCCATTATGAAATATTGGGTTCAGGCATTCGTTCTCAGCCATGGATGGTACGAGTCTTTTGGCATTTGTAACCTCCATGCCGAGCAATCGGCTTAAAACATGGCAGTGAATTCCTCGATATGCTTAAAACCGCGTAGTGACGCATTTCCAGTGCTTTATGATCCCTGGTAATTGATGGCTTTGAGTCGGTCCCAATCGACTTGGCCGAGTTATATCTCGTTTTCATCGGGTAACAAAAACGTATAGTGAGCTCTCAATCTCTGTCCATATATGTCCAGCTGTCTCTTGGTTCGTTCATCGAGTTTTCGGACATTATAGATTCCGCAGATAGATAACTTGCCAAATAACACATCACCCTTTTGGGCTTTAAAAGTATTGGCTGTGATGGTCGCCCCACATACCACAGATAGAGAGAGAGAGAGAGCAAAAAATAATAAGTCATGCTTCGTTAAACAAGATAAAGACATTCAATCATCTTTTTATAATAATAGTAAGGTGTGTAAAATATATTTTTCTACTTACAGTGAAGAGCTGGATTCTTTTCGTTGTCACGTTTCATTTTCTTTCTTCTTCTTCTTCTTGTAAATGGCTTTGGTTGGTGGCTCCGTGCGTGTTTGCGTGCACATGTGTGGATTGTTCGAGATGGGAGGCTGTCTGAATACTGAGTGAATGCAAGGTGTCTGTATCTTCCTGCGCCAGTCGTTGACGTCACGGTTGTCATGGTGATGATGATGGTCACGTGGTTTCCATCTCGTTGCAGAATCTTCTAGATGTTTCTTTTTGGGTCAAAATTGTTTCTCTTGTTGACCTTTTTGACTTTTGATTTCAATGACCTCTTGCTGAATGACCCCGAGTCTTTTGTTTTGCTTTCTCTGAACCACATTGAATATGAAATTATAGGTAGGGTAAGGTTTGGTTTTGCCAACCTTTCACTACCAGAGTGCAGCCAATTATGGGATTAAATTTCTCTTTGTATCTTTACTTCAGCTTTCATCTTCATCTTTTGTTGTGATATTTCACAATACGAGGCATAATATTTTCTGTTCAAGCTTGTCTTTTTCTGTTTTAGTATTAATAAATATATTTTTTTACACAGTCTCTCAAATTTTTGTAGTAATTTTGCCTCAATAAAGTTTCATCTATTCCGTTTCATAGTATTACGTGGTTTTCAGTAATGTTAAATGTATATACTTTATTTCAGTATTACTTAATGATCATGCATACGTCCTACGTTTATTTTTTTTTAACATGACATAAAATTATTTTCGGTTCTACATAAATTCAACAAAAGTGTTTTTCACAGTGTACTTAGATAATGTTAAAGTCATTTGTTGTCGGGTTCCTTTTTGGCATTGATGATTTTGTTTGATGGTGAGATTTTAAGTTTGTGAAATCCGTTCAAGGGTTATATTTCGCATATGCAAATTCTCTTAAAAGTTTAAATATTTTAGGGTGGTTTCTGAGTTCTATGACATTTCCAGCATAAGTTTGATGCACGACGGTGATTTTTTGCACTTTGAGCAAACGAACAAAGTTCATATTTCGCGCATCTGATTTTTATCTATGCATCAAATTTCGTTCTAGCGTTTTGCAGCAGAGGATAGAATTCGCTGCCTCCGTTTCCACCCATGCAACATTCCGCGATTCGTTTTTCTGTGTTCTAACCGTTTTCACAAGTGCACTAAATATATACGAGGGTTGGGGCATAAGTCATGGCAACTATTTTTTCTTGTAGATATGTGAACGGATCACAAACGTATATGTGTCGTGTGGAAGTTCTGCAGGCATAGTGTGTATGCAGAACAACAGATGGCTCCGTGATAGCTGGTAGTAGCACAGAGAGGGCTGTGAAATCAGTCAGTTGGTGACTGACGTGCGAGATGGAAGTAACCCGATGTTGGGGATGGGAAGAATTGGAGCACCCACCGTATTCTCCCGACATTTCGCCCTGTGATTTTGATCTCATTCGCAAGATTAAGGAACCACTACGTGATAGGCGGTTTGCAACACTAGAGGACATTGCTAATGCTGTGTGACAACAGGTGACCCGATTCACACATGGTGCTGCAAATGCTGAGGCTGATGGTATTCAGCGCCTCCCACATTGTTGGCAGCGTGTGGTGACAGTAGCAGGGGACTACTTTGAGGGTCTTTAGGCCCAGGTTTGTCATGTCAACTTTATGTGTACTGTGTTGTCATTCTTTTGCACCGTGAAGGCCATATTGCCCTGTATACTACCCTAATAAATTTGTGTGTTACGATATTTCAGTGCTTTTCATTGTCCACACATTTAGTTAACACCTTGTCCTTTCATCTGTATATGTCACAGTTTCCAACTGGACTGGGATCTTCAAGAAAAAAAATAGTTGCCATTACGTTTGCCCCAACCCTCGTATGTTTTAATGTTGGATTAAAAACAGATGAAGGTAGACATAGGTATTTAAAAAAAATATATAACGATTCTGCATGTGTTCATGTTTTAAAATGTAAATTCGTTTTCATCTTTCCTGTTCTATGTATTATTTTTCTCTTGATAGATTACTAATAATTTTAATAGTAATAAATAATCGCTTGCGTGTTTTTACAACAACCTGAGTTGAAAACGATTGATGCTCAATCTGATAATTATAATAATGTTTACATTTGTTTTATTATTATTGTTTTACATTTGTTTGCCTAGTTGTTTAATTATTCTAATAATTTCGAAAATGTTTTCAATTTTTACATGGTATTATATGTTTTATTTTAAATTTTTTATAAAAATGTCACAGGCGTATTTCTGTTTCTTAAATCTGTTTCATCTTAAGACTGGTGACCCCCTCCTCTTTCTCCTTTTCTCACAAACAACCAGGAATTTAAGCCTTAGTCAACTCCAGCTTGCGTTGCTTCACCCTTGGTTTTCTAGGTCACAAGTGCGAGGTTCTTTGTTCCGCGATTGATGATTGACATTTCCTCATTCATCTTGAATAAGCCTTCTATGCTGTGACTGGTTAATTCTGAATTAACGCCCTCTGTAAAAGTTTGTAAGATGCCATGTTATGTTTTGCCATTCACAGCTAGATTCTCGTTGTAAAAAGTCGCTTATTAAGTGTGTCTTTTTGATTTCTTCCGAGTTCGTTTTCAATCAAAGTTTTCAAAGCCATTCATCTTCAGCGTTTTTCCTGTAAGTATATATTTTTTATTTTATTTTATTTTTTTTTCTTACGTATGAATTTATACACTTTTCTTAAATTCTTTATTTGTGGGGGTTTCATTTTCATATAGTGCTTCTTTGTTTTGTATAGAATTCATTGCCTCCTTTAATTTGGTTGAGGTACTGATACTCTATTGATCAATACAGGTTCTTTGTAAGTTTTTTTATTGTTTATAACAATTCACATCGCTTAAGTTGTTTTATTACAATACTAATTAAATTTTCATATCTCACAGTTATTTGTATGCACCCATTGCTTCAACATGTTCTGTGCATTAGTATTTTTGATCGTACATCTAATACAGCCGTTTGCAACTATAGTTCTGTGTGATAATAATAATAAGTGAGTGAAATTTGCCCTTTTTGATTCCTTCATGTTTTTCATGACTATCCGATGTTTTCTTTATGTCTAAAGTTAAAAATAGTTTGACAGCTTATCTCTCCTTGTCTAGTGACGTCACAGAACACATCTGATTTTCAGAACGACTCTATTTCACCTGTGTAAATACCTATGCCTGGATTCTATCGTTCTAATTCATTGACGAACTTGGTAATTATTATTATTATTATTATTATTATTATTATTATTATTATTATTAT